>CAXKVW010000223.1:0-351048 GCA_964058825.1 Carex arenaria
CCGCATGCTCAGTCTGCGGATCTGGATCCGCATGCTCAGTCCGCGAATATGGTCCCTCTGGATACACGGATTCAGTCCACAAGAGTGGTATTTTTTATTAAAAAAAATTGTTCCGGGAGTTTTTTATTTTTAAACCAGGGCGGTTAAAAAAGGAAAAAAATCCGTCCAGAGGATGAGGTCACCTGTTACCCAATTATAGATAGATTTTCTGTATCCATCGATAATTCAACAATTTGCAATCTTCTTGTGAATTTTTATTTCAAGCTATCGGGGGGGGGGGGGGGGGGGGGGGGGGGGGGTGGTGGTTAGGATTTATTATTAATTGATAACATTTTAACTTAATATATTTTGAAAATCAAGTTAAATAAATTATAGATATATTAGTCGTCATATAAATGCATCTTTGTATTAATTTTAAAACAATTTTGAATATTGTTTGATTTTCTATCAAATGAGTTATAATATGAATTGTTACGAATTTTGAATTATATAATCAATAATCAAAGTTGTATCAGATTATATTATTTTAATATGTATAATGTGTTAAAAAAGAAATTATATTTTATAAACCAAAATAGGTAATATGTCATTAATAGACTATTCTCCTGATATATTTTGATTATGTAACGTACACACAATTATATTTCAATTGTATAGACTTTTCTCTCTCAACATTAATTCTAAACTTCAATTTCAATATGAGGTCGATCGATTTAAATGAAAGCAAGACAAGCTTAATTTATAACAATCCATCCAGTCAAAATAAGTTTGATAGATACTCCAATTATTGATTAACGACTTTAACTAATTAATTTAATTAGTTTATTGGAGCATTGTTTTAATGAAACAATTAATTCGAAAATCACATACCAACTTCAATTTAGATCTCAAGTAGCATCGAATCCATATCTCTCATTTAGCTACACAATACCTAACACACAACATATCCCAGTGGTTTCCGTACTGATCCTCTGTTTCTTGAATCAAAATTGAAGTTGCTGTTACATACTACTGATCAAGTGGGACCCGTCTTCTCACAAACAACAGTTTCATGGGGCCCTTCCGTCATGAGTAATTGGTAACTAAAACCGCTCCACGGAAATCCCACCGTCAATCATAAAACCGATGATCACCAATCCGTCTTACATAGATAGCTGACGCAATCCGTGACATTAATTTGCTTCTATTTGTTCAAGGAAATGGTCAAAGGAATGGTTCAGGTGAAGTCAAACCTTCCTTCTCACTTTTTACTAAGCGTACAATCTATTTCTACTGCTTTACACATTGTTTGGGAAACAAATAATGTGCTCCTTCAATTGATTTTGTATACTAGCCGAGTAACTAACTAAAACAAATTAACCCAAGCGCAAGCGCGCGCCTCATATTCCCCTATAAAACCTCTCTACTCCTCTACACTTTTCCCTCACATCGGAATCGGATAGACAAATTAAACCAAATCTCTCTAATCACATCAGTAGTACTTTTCAAGTTCGCATCAATGGCATCAGAGAAAGGCGTAACGCTCCTTGATTTTTGGGTCAGCCCGTTCGGGCAGAGAGCTCGCATTGCCTTGGCCGAGAAAGGGGTCCAGTACGAGTACAAAGAACAGAACTTGTTCGAAAAGAGCGACTTGTTGCTCAAATCCAATCCGGTAATTAATTAATGTTTGTAGCACATGGAACAGAACTAGTGCAAATTATGCAAATCCATGTATCAAAGTATATATCAACTATATATCAAGTATATATGTAGTCGCATGCATAACATGATTTTCTTTGAATATATATATATAGGTACACAAGAAGATACCAGTATTGATTCATGATGGCAAGTCTGTTTGTGAGTCCCTGATAATAGTCCAGTATATTGACGAGGTCTGGTCAGACAAGGCTCCTCTGCTGCCGTCTGATCCTTATCAGAAGGCTCAGGCACGTTTCTGGGCTGATTACGTCGATAAGAAGGTTTGATCGATCTGTTCTTAATTAATTTTGTTCCTTCATTTAAGCTTAATTAATGTTTTGTATTAGTTCGCTGAAAGCCATTAGAGTCAGCCATACTCCTAGTACCGACCACATTAGAAGCTTAATTAATAATTTAATTCCCTTATGAATTTATGATCGAGTTAATTAAGTACACTTGAAGTGCTTTCATTATATCTCATTACCTGCATAAATTAATGAATAATTAATGATCATCATTAATTTATGCTCTTAATAAAAATGAACCCACACATGTTCCAAAATCTTGACTTCATTAATAAACTGACTGAGCAAATTCAAAAGTTTCTATAAGGAATATATATTATTATTGTATATACTCTTAATGCCGTTGCCTTTTTAGTAAGTCTAAATATCACCACAATAACTGCCCAAGTGTAAATTTACTGGTCATTAGTTAAAAGGAAGACGGAAGACGGTAGTTTTGTCCCTGCTGGTATTTTTGAACGTACCAATGCCTTGCCAGTTCCTTGATAAGCAGGCAGCAGCCTCACCTCACCAATTGTATAAAACTTCCTTCAATTCACAGGTGTATGATTGCGGAACCCGGTTGTGGAAGCTGAAGGGAGAGGAGCAAGAGGCTGCTAAAAAGGAGATGATCGAAATCCTACAGCTACTAGAGGCCCAGCTCGGCGACAACAAGTATTTTGGTGGCGACACTTTTGGTTTGGTTGATGTGGCTTTCGTACCATTCACCTCCTGGTTTTATATGTTCGAGATGTGCGCCAACTTAAATGCTGAGGCAGTAGCACCGGGGATTATCGCCTGGGCCAAGCGGTGCCAGGAGCGGGAGAGTGTAGTCAAGGCCTTGTCTGACCCAAAGAAGGTCTATGACTTTGTATGCATGATGAAGAAGCTAATGGGGCTGCAATAGTTAGGTCCATCCCCGCTCGCAAAATCTATATCAGCTGCTTGCTGTACAATTAATTAAAAGCCATTCCTAGCAATGACTTTTAATATATTTCTAGCCAAGTAATAAAAGGTGGATTTGTCTTTGAGTTTGGGGCTGCCCCCTTTGCCCAGATTGTGGCGTTGTTTGTTTTAAACTTTTAAGTAATAATCAATAGTGTTATGAAATGCTTGGTGTATACCAGTCTAGGGGTGAAAACGGATCAAATACAAAATCATATGTGCGTCAGTTTTTTTTATTTTTCAGATACGAATTCATCTCAGATATTAGATAGATACGAAAATTGGATATTAAACGAATACGGATATAGATTGGATATTAATCGGATATGAATATGGATATAATTTGAATAATTATTTGAATATGAATATGAATGCAAAATTTACTTAAATTATATAAAATCGTTGAAATTTATCATAAAATACTTTTTTAATACTATTTTTATTAAAAATATATAAATATTATAAAAAAATCAAAGTTCATAATATTTATCTAATTATAATAGTAAATTATATAATCTATTTAATAATATATACTAATATATGTATATGTATATGTATTTGTATCCACCATATCGAACGCTACTTACTAGAATTTGAATTATTTACATGAGAAACTAATTACAATTGGATCTTTAAGTAAATCTATTACAATTGTTATTTTCTGCATAGGTGCGCAAATTAAATTGAATGAACTAAAATTTTCATCACATACAATTAATTATCTCATGTATAATTGATAGCTTATATATCCATGTAAATGTGTCTTCTAAAATTTCAAAATTCAGAATTAAATTATACCAATTTATATTATTATTTTATTACCAACATAATCTCAAGATTGTGTTGGTTAAAAAATGAAATACTGATTTATGACTGTGATCTCCGATCTAGTTGTAAGTGCAATGACACAAGTCCTCGTATCTATATGGAGAAATACATGTTTAATTATTGAGAATAATATTTAAAAGATGTTGGAGCGTATCAGGATACTTTAGTAAAAAAAAATGAATAAATAAATTGGAACTTAAAATTTCAAGAACTCCGATATTATGAATTGAAATCAAAGATGACTAAATTCGCAAAGAATCGTGAATCTGAAAGAAACACACGAAATTTCAAAAAGGGAACAAAATTGGTACAAATTGTAACAAATTAGAGAGACAAAAACATATACTGTTCAAGTTTCAGAAACGGAGGTCAATCTTCAGTGAGCAACAACTGATCAGATGAGAACAGAGATAGATGTTGTGAGGAGTTTGGCAAAGCGAAATCAGAGAAAAGATTCTCGCTTGTGCTTGGGATGGAAATCAAAATCTGGAGAGACGGATTGATAGTGAAAGCGGATTAAATACAAGGTAGGGGTGCAAACCGGATAGGATAATATCCGACCGTATCCGGATCTATATTCGAAAATTAGATACGGATATGATTTTGAATTTTAATTATCTGTATTCGAATAGTTAATATATATATTATAAAAATATTTATGTATATATCTATGGATATCCAATATCTGATCCTTATTCATATATATCCGTCTCCAAAAAATTAAAACAGATACAGTTTTACCAGTATCCGATCTGTATCCGATCCGTTTGTACCCCTTGTATAATGTTCTATATTTCAGCTCTAGAGAGCCGATCAAATCACTCTAAAATTGAAGTTTTATCTTGCAGCGTTTTGGCCTTTACATATATCAGCATCCCTCCGTAACTCTATTTTATGAGAAAATAAATTACGTTCCAACTTGCTACCTAAAATAAGAACTAATTGAAATAGATCCTCAAACTACACTAAATTTTAAGCACACAAACTTCCACTATAATTAACATGCCTCCTTAAATTACTCTTACATTTTCTAAGTTTGCTAATCATATAAAGCTACACATAACATCCCGAAATTTTTATAAATATACAAAATATCAAACAAATTTAACAATCTATACAAATTTGGGATGGAATTCGAAAAATATCCAAACCGATGAGCCGTTCATCGGTTTCAGACCACAGAACCGATCAACCGTTCATCGGTTCCAAAATTATCAAAAATTATTTAAAAATGATGAAACCGATCAATAGCTTATCGGTTTCAGCCCAGCATGAATTTTGATGCTTTCTGCACACTTTTTGAAACATCGAACGACTCAGATTAAAACAACGAACGACTCAGATTAAAATACTATTTATAATCATTACATCCTGAACCATTTTTTTTTGAACCGATGAGTTATCCATCGGTTTCATTTAAAAATAATTTTTCATTTTTTTATTTAATTAGAAAATGTTATAATTTATTTATTTTTTTATTAAAATATTAGAAATTTTTTTTTTTAAATTAGAAAAAATACCATATAATTTGATTTATTAGAAAGACTTAAACAAATAACCCGGATCAATATTTTTCAGATCGGATTTTTCATGGCTGTAAGAAAAATTAAAATATTTCTTTGTGTTTTATTAGAAAAAAATAAAAATACTTTGAATCTGAATTATTGATTCCGGTTCAAAAGTCGCTTCTAGGTAAATACAGAAAATATTATTGTCTTTCTATTTTTGAAAAAATTAAAATTTGAAATTTTTTTGCCGCATGTAATGATTACATTTTTTTTCTCAAATTTTAATTTTTTCAAAAATAGAAAGACAATAATATTTTCTGTATTTACCTAGAAGTGACTTTTGAACCGGGATCAATAATTCAGATTCAAAGTATTTTTATTTTTTTCTAATAAAACACAAAGAAATATTTTAATTTTTCTTATAGCCATGAAAAATCCGATCTGAAAAATATTGATCCGGGTTATTTGTTTAAGTCTTTCTAATAAATCAAATTATATGGTATTTTTTCTAATTTAAAAAAAAAAAAAAATTCTAATATTTTAATAAATAAATAAATTATAACATTTTCTAATTAAATAAAAAAATGAAAAATTATTTTTAAATGAAACCGATGGATAACTCATCGGTTAAAAAAAAATTTGTCCAGATGTAATGATTACAAATAGTATTTTAATCTGAGTCGTTCGTTGTTTTAATCTGAGTCGTTCGTTATTTCAAAAAGTGTGCAGAAAGCATCAAAATTCGTGCCGGGCTGAAACCGATAAGCTATTGATCGGTTTCATCATTTTTTAATAATTTTTCATCATTTTTAAATAATTTTTGATAATTTTGGAACCGATGAACGGTTGATCGGTTCTGTGATCTGAAACCGATGAACAGCTCATCGGTTTGGATATTTTTTGAATTCCATCCCAAATTTGTATAGATTGTTAAATTTGTTTGATATTTTGTATATTTATAAAAATTTCGGAACATTATGGACACAAATTCTACTATTTGGAAGAAAGAGTCGACCATTTTAGCATTGGGTATAGTTTCAGAATATTGCATGGACGATCTGGGCCCCCACCTTTCCGAGGTAAAAACAATTTCTTAGATATTCTATGATTTTTATGTAGAGATAGTGTCTGTTAAAAATAATGAAGTAATAGAATCGATCTCAGTCATTAATCGTCATTGATCAAATAGCTCAGATTAAATCAAGAAAAATATCATTAAACAACAAAGTACCAACGGTACAATAAATAGAACTGTTAGAATACGTGTATAAATCGAGACTAGGATCATTGTAAAAGATAACTTTTAGTTCAACAAGATAATTCTCCTCAGAAATCATAAAAACAACATGTTATCAGAGTTTTGTTTCTCCTTAAAAATGTTAGCAGACTAGGTTCTATTTTCCAGTTTGCTTTACGAGTAAAGGTAATTAAGGTTTCAATAATTAAGAATTGGGTCAACAGTACAGAGGCTAGGATATGGCCAGTGTTAATTGATGTATTTCTTAGAAATTTGTATTATGGGTTTTCATTGTACTCTCTTTCGCAAGTTTAATGTGACTTTTCAGGGTATGTTCAACTGTCACTGTATCCGTGGAAAAAAAATTTACTCAGAGTGAATGTTTTTCCCCACGCGCACAGTGTTTCAGCCATTCAAATTGGATCTGAATCCAAGCCCATTCTCGTTCCCGATGTGCAACCGAACAGACCAAATATTATTACATATATCTTTTAGATGTAATTATTATTAGTTATTAACTTATTATAATATTACCTTTTTATCATGATAATAATATTTGACAATGCACAATTTAACTTGTCGAAAACAGTTTGTAAAGATATAATAACTGCAGAACCAACAAAATCCTCTGCCATTGACATATTTTTCTTGAATACAAACAAATAAATTTATGTTTAACATATTTCTTATCTTGTGTCCAAATAAAAATTAGTGCAAAACATAAAGTGGAGAGCTTCATTTTTGTTTTTCCTAGTACCTAGCTATTTGATTAGCTGAGGATCGTATAACACATAGTAGTTTAATCTAATAAATAGTAAAATCCTTTCACAAGGTTCCTTGTAAATTCTGACAAAGAATTTTCTAGTATTATAAATTGTTAAGATGATATGAGGCTACAACAGTTTCTGTTCAAAATGTTCAGATTTTGGTAAAAATTTAAATTATATTTCTTTTATGGCTCAATAATCATCACTACTACAGATAAACACTTTACTGTCGGACCAAATCGCAACCCTCAATCGGATTCCGAACTGATGGCTATCGCATAATGAAGCACAAAATGATATGGAGCATATTGGAGCACAAAATTATGGTCTCTTGCTTTTATTACTTTGGAAATTGGAAGTTGCATCCTCTTTCTATTAGTGGGCTGCTATTGGATCTCTAGTGTGAAGCAAAGGTTATCATATTTGATTAAACATTACCAGCCCAAACAAAACAAAAGCATGGGTAATCAATAACAAGATCCCCTCTCGTTTTCTTCAAGCATTAAAAAAGAAGGTTGCAATGATATAAATTGTTAAATCACTGGAGAACAATCACTCCAGAATATGTTGTAAAATTGGAAGAATACTTTTCAAAATTGCATTATATTTGATGATATTATTTTTTTCTCTTGGTTTTTCTGAAAAATATATACTCACCATTTTATTAGTCATTGGAATTCACATTTTTTTATGATTAATTTTCTACGTAGAAAGTTTAATTTTGGTTGGAATTTATGCTGTCTCAAATGCATGAAAAATATAGAACAACATATGCTATAACGAACGATAAATCAAGAAAATGCATCTTTATTTGCTTTCAACTTAAACCAAAGTACAAATAACCACAAATATCTCATTAAAAAAAAAATAACCACAAATACAACTCCGCAAGCAAACTCTAGAATAAACATACTCACAAATGATAATAGCCCAAATTTAGGAAGGATCACTTGATAATTATTATTTTGACAATTTTCACAGACAGATTTTATAAAAGTTTAAATAAAAATTAAGGCTCTTAGTTGACATAAAGATAGCCTAACAATACAATTTTATAAAAAATTTATTGTTTGAGGTTGCATCCAAAATTGCTAATTTCGGACCGTTGAAAATTCAAATTTGTGGGTAATATAAATCATGTTTATAATTTTCAAATTTAAGTTTAATTTAAAAAATGTAATAATTGTCAAAATAAGATATTATCAAGTGATTTCCCTCTTATTCCTGTACCCTTTGAATTATTGCTTGATGACTAATAATGGCGCCTCATTTCTTGAGGAATTGAGTTAACCAGTGAGCAGACTTCTTAGGGTACCTCTTCAAATTGTTTTTATAATCGACAAAATATAGGCCGAAACGGAGCGTGTACCCGCTGTTCCATTCATAACAATCCATGTAATTCCATGCAAAATATCCTCTAACATCAGCTCCTTCCCTTTTATTTCCAAATAAAACAATTTGTTAACTACTCAATAAGGAATAATTAAATTTTAGTGTACAGAGTATGTATAATATATGATAAGCTTGGTGCTAAAACTACACTGATTTGTAGAAGTTATCAGAAAATAAAACATACTTGATGGCGCTATGCACATTGATGAGATGGTTTCGGTGATAGTTTATCCTTATGTCGTCTTTTAAGGCTTCTGCTAGTGTTAAATTATCATTCCTATAAGTTGTCACCCCTGAGAAAAAAAATATTACAATTATATATATATATATATAGACAACCATGACAAATAATATAATGAAATTTTTTTAATTTTGGGTAATATAATTTAGTCATTAAAGTTGCAAAAGAAATTACCATTCTCTGTGATGTACATGATAGGGTTATTGTACTTAGCCTTGGTGTAGAGCAAAAGGTATCTGAGCCCAGCGGGGTATATGTTAAACCATGGAATATCTACAGGCTGTTAAAGAATTTATAAGGCAAGTTGGTTAGTTAATACAACCAAAATAAAATAATTTAACTTTTTTTCAAAAAGATATGAAATGATTTGTAACCTCTAACTATACTGTAAATTGACATTTGGATGAGAATTTTCAGGAAAAAAAACATTACCTTTGGACCTAATAATAATCCTTTGCTGTTGATAGCTATGTCAGGAATACAAACAAAATGAGTAGGATCAGTATATTTTCTTATTGAGTATATAAGCAAATTCAACAAGTAAAACTGTATATATAGCTTCAGTTTTTCTGGTACCTGTTTGATTAGCATCAGGATCAGTGTTTAAACTAAGTTCAACAGTATTCCTAACTGGATTATTTTTGGCATACACAGAAGCATAGTAGTTTACTCCAATAAAATCGTAAGAACCATTCAATAACACAGACTGCTCCTTGGTAAATTTCGGCAAACGATCTCCTAATCTTGTTCTCATGCTACTTGGATACTTTCCCCGAGTTAATGGATTCAAAAACCTATTGAAATAAAAAGGCCAATCCATGTCAGTAACATATATATTACAAGTTAATATTGACTGGCACATAATTAACAAGATAACAGTAGTGTGTCAGTAACATACCATCCCCACATAAAATCCAAACTGCGCTTTACAGCTGCAACATCTTCTTTCGAGTTAGAGTAGGGAAGGAACCAATGCGATACTATTGTAATTCCAATTTGACCCTTCTGAACTGGCTGCATGAGCAATTAAATGACAGAAAAAATTTAGGACCAATTTTCAGGCTCTTGATGACTATTACACAATCAATTTTGACTATTTAATAATATATAGTTATATACCAAAGTTTGAGAATAAATGATCAGTACCTGGTACATGTCTTTGTAAAGCTTGACAGCATCACCATGAGATAAAAGGAGGTTGTGGCAAGCAGTATAGGGCTCTCTGCCGGAGTCACCTGGTACGCACTTGTCATTTTCCCACAACGAGCAATGACCCGGCGCAAAACTACCACCGGTATACCCAAAGGAACAGTATGAATATGGCTCATTAAAGGTGATCCAGTGCTTCACTCTGTCACCGAACTCCTTGAACAGTATGTTTGCATAGTCAACATAATCTTTCCTGAAAAGCATAAATGAAGAAAAACAGATAGAAGGTTATTAAAGGCAAAGTTTTTATTTGCTATAAAGTTTTCAGATATTACACCTTTATTTTAAAAACCGGCACGAGATTTTGTTTGTTTACTAAACGAAATAATAAAAAAAGGAAGGAGCAGATGGAAAGAGGTCATGTAATGCATCAACCTTCTCTTTTTTGTTACAATTTTTTGTACTAGTGATTACATTCATCCTATTATTACTTGTTTATATTTTCTTGTTTATTATTACTTTGAAACACTACAATGGTCTGGTTTTACAGAATTTCACCATCTTTGCTTGTCAGAATTTCAATATCTGTTCCTTCAGTTTATAAATTTAATGGATGAGGAGTTAAGACTGACCTGATGCGTTCGCTTAAGAAGCCCTTGTATTCATCTTCCAGTGCTTGCGGTAGGTCCCAGTGAAATATCGTTACAAATGGTTGCATTCCTGTCATTTCAAGAGCAGTAATTAGGAAAAAAAAAAAAAAGATCAAATTTGAATTCCTTAGTTTGAAGGACTATTTCAATACAGTATTGTTTCTTATTTAATCATGATGCTTATTTATTTATTTTCCTGTGAGTACCATTAGCAATAACTTCATTGATAAGGCTGTTGTAGAAGTTGATGCCCTCTTGGTTTACACCACCACTTAAGCAGCCCTCTGCAGATCATAACACAATTATATGTCAATTATTGTAATTATGCCCACTTTTGGAATTTAACAGTCTTTATTTCAATTTTTGGAAAATAAAAAATTAACCGAAAGAGTCTTTATTTTTTTATTGTGTGCAGGAATTTAAGCTTCTTAATTTTTTTATACAAATTCCTTAGGAAGAAATGTGCAGGAGTACATGAAATCCAGGATAAATTGATGTACTAGATACTTAACTAGGTAGAATTCTAGGCCATGCAATAGAAAACCTGAAGGCATCCACTCCTAATGTCTTCAGCCGTTGTATGTCCTCCTGTAAAAAAATATAATGATTCATTTACTCAAAATTTTCATTCTAGGAATTTGATTTGGATCCGATGTTTTTTTTTTCAGAGTATTAGTTGACCTTGTACAGGGGCGGAATAAGACTTTCGAACAATGGAGGTCAATCATATAAAAAAAATTCGAATTATGGGATCAATTATATAAAAAATTTATACAAAGAATGAGGATTAATGTTACCGTATCATGACATTTTATGCTAAATTATATAAAAAATTAAATATAAATACAAAAAAAATTAAATTAAATGGGGGTCAATTGACTCCCATTGAATCTATATAGATCTGCCTCTAACCTTGTATCGATGATAGAAGTCAATTGCTACATCACCATTGCTTCCATCCAAAATTCTTTCTGAAGATATTGCAGAATACAGGAAAATTTATATGCTTTCTCAACTTACAGCTGAAGGTTTTTAAATAAATTATAGAATTACAAAAATTGACCCAAAAAAAAAAAAAAAGATAGACAAAATGACCTGGATGCTCATGGCTGAAAGTGTCCCAAATGCTAGGCCCCCTGCCTCCTTCTTTTGCTGCCCCTTCATACTATTCCCACACAAAAAAAAAAGGATTTAAGGCTAAGAATAATAGAAAAGTATCAATGAAAAGTAAACAAAAAACAAAAAAATGGCTAACAATTTCAGTAATTAGTATATGGGTAAATAAGAAATAACCTATCTTCAACTTTGGACTTATCTGTCCCTTTTATTATTTTCAATTATTTTTTTAAAGCCCATTTAATAATATTATCTCGGCCTATCTTCAAAGTGATTATTACAGCCCATTTAAAAATTACCCCAATCATAAACCTCCTCTTCAACATATACTCTTTTTCTCTCCTGACCCCATTCCTTCTTCTCCTTCCTGACCACTCATTATCTACTGAAACTGTTCATTGTTATTCATATTTCAAACTTATGACCTCTTACACAACAAAATATTGCCATTAATTATTAGAGCAAAATTAATGTAACAAAACCTGATAAGCCGCTGAAGCAGTTCCAAACACAAATCCAGGAGGGAAGCTGCTTCTGTTGAAGACAGTCAAGTTACTACAAGAACCATTTTCCAAAAATGCTGCAAATATAACGAAAATGCAAAGGAGAGCCCCAATTCCTGTTCTCCTTCCCATGTTTTCAATTCGTTATTGAAGCTAGCAGATGTGACTTACACAGCTGTTTTGCCAGTACTTGTTGCAGGGTATTTATAGGAGAACCAGAACCAATGAAAGCCACACACTTGATATATTTTTTTAATAAGAAGAGATATTCCTACTATTATTTCATAACTGACAAAATCTTTATCAAATAATAAAAATAAAGATATTTCCTCTATTATCAAAATTAAAAATAATGAATTGTATATCAAATTTGTCTTTAAACTTGTAATAAATTTAGGGGTGAAAACGGGTTAGATATTATCCGACCGAATCCGGATCCGTATTCGAAAATTATATATGGATATTCAATATCTGAATATCCTTGTGGGTAGTGGTACAGATATGGTTTTGAATTTTAATTATCCGTATCTGAATAATAAGATGTATATCATATAGTTTAATATATATATTGTGAAAATATTTATGTATATATCTACGGATATATGATATTCAATCCGCATCCGTATGTATCCTTATCCAGAAGAAAAAAAAAACGAATACTGATATATTTTTACCACTGTCCGATTCGTTTTCACACCTAAATAAATTTGAAGAGATTATCTATGTCAAGTGTCAAGTCAACTATAGAAGAAATTTATATTATAATTTTAATAGTCATTTAATTAGTTTTCGCGGTTATCAATAATAATCTATCTTTTCTAATTCATCAAAACACCTCTATGACTGCCCTGTATAGTTATTTTAATGCTATACGTACGCCTTGGATACTTTTGTGTTCAGTACTGTAACAGAGCCCAAGACTCAACTGGAAAAAATATATTCTTCTTGTTTTTAAGTAAAAGTTTAACTAGTTTTTGAGTAAAGGTTGGAGATTAAGCTACTCAATTAATTAATATTCACAAAAGATTGTTATTTCTGTAGTTTCGAACCTGCAACCTCTTATATGGAGAGTATTATCTTTGCCACTAAATCAAAGGTTGATTCTCAGTTTGGACTAAATAGTTGTGCATTGTAAATTCATAATATAGTTGGGTTAAGTAGTAAGGTTCTAAATAGCGATTATCATGATACTGTAGAAAGTTTGAAAAAATGCTATTGTGCAACTATAGTTAGGCTCTCACAGAGAAAACGATTGATAGGACTATAACTTTTAAAATCTTTTAAAATCTGAAAAATATATTGCGTAACAATATGTAGCTATTTAAAACTCTGTTCAGTACTATGCCTCTTTTTTTTTTTCTTTTTGGTTTTTGCATAGTAGTTCCTAGCTTTCTGTATAATTTCATTTCATTTTTTCATGTGGTGTAGTGTTAAAGTGTAATATCTTTGCAAAGTACTTAAAGAACAAATATTCATGAAAAAAATTAATTACAATTACCAACAAAAAATTATTATTGTACCTTTAGGGGGGTAAGAATTGGGATAAATATTTCAACAGAGCAGTTTGGGTTTCATGCAACACACACATAGGCAGAGTAGGCTTTCGAACTATGAAGATCAAATTATATAAAATATTAACGCTGAGAATTGAAATCAATACACACCATTCATAATATTTTATTCTAAATTATATAAAAAATTATATATAAATACAAAATTATTTTGAAAAAATTGAGGTGAATCAACCCCATTCATTATATTTTACTCCGTCACTGAGCGCACAAACTATAGCATCAAAATAGCAATACATATAATTTTCGTGTTGCATGAAACTGAAATTGTTCGGTTAAAATCTTTACCCAACAATATTTTGATGCTGTGATATATGCGTTGTATGAAGCCGAAACTGTTCTGTTAATATCTTTATCCAACAATATAATTGTGATGATTGCTTGATGTATTGTAATGATTGCAGATAAGGTTTTCTGCTCATTTCTATTTCCTCCATAATGGAGAAGCCTGGAGTGGTACATTTAGCAGCTAGAATAATAAAGAAGAATTTAATGTACATTCAAAGGAAATAAATCTGCTGCTATTCCAAAGGATCATAAGATTCTTGAAATTTCAATCTCAACCATTTATATGTTTTAAGATTCGTGCATAAAAAATAACTTCTTCTGAAATTTGTATATTCTAATAAATAAACGGTTAAGATTAAAATCGCAGAACCCTGCAATTCTTTGGAATCGCATCTGATTTATTTCCACATTCAAAGGTAAACTCCATTAAAACAACTGTAATTTGGAGAGTTCAGCATTAGTGGACTAAATATAAAAGCATTTTTCTTTTATTTAGTTTGCTTGTCCTTTTTCTAATTATTTTCGCTTGTGTTTTCTTAAGAAAAATAGCTTCTTCTATAAACCTAAACATTAACGAAGAAAAATATCCATAGACCGTTGTGTCCTTTTCCAATAATATATATTGAATAATTATATATAACCCCCCATTTCTATTCTCCCTTCATCCCCGCAGTCCTAAAAAGAAAAGTGCTAACTAACTTTTTGTCTTTTAGTGGGGGACAATATTTTTTGTTGTTGGACACTAATGATTAATACTACAATGAACGAAGTTAAATACTAGATCGATGCACGGTAAATACATTAAAGACTGAAGTTAAATACTGCAGGAAATTTAAACCATCAAATTGTCGGTAACTAATTTTTTTTTGTCTTTTAGTAGGGGGATATGAGAGGATGGTGGTGCGGAGACGATAATTACAGATTGATAGACATTATTACCACTATCTCTAATTGTTAAAAATAATTAGTTAAATATTAACATTCCTAAAGTAAAATACTGATGTGTATAAAGTTAAATACTAAGATATAGGATGCTAAATAGAATCCATGCAACTTATTTATAATTTAGAGATTAATACTTTTGACTTTAAAGATAAATACTAACGTTCATAATGTTAAATACTAACATTCCTAAAGTTAAATACCGATGTGCGGAACGCGGGAACATTAGTTTGTCATTTTTTGCGGGGACAGATTGTGTCGCTGTTGGACGCGGACGGTTAATACTCCAATGAATAGAGTTAAATACTTCTTCGATGCACTATTAATATTCCAATGAATAGAGTTAAATACTGCACGAAATTTAAACATCAAATATCGGAACCTAATTTTTTTTGTCTTTTAGTGCGGGGACGCAAATGTCGGAACCTAATTTTTTTTGTCTTTTAGTGCGGGGACGCGGGGACAGAAAACTTAATTTTTTGTGGGGACATAAATTTCTTTGCTGTTGGATAGACGGTTAATACTCCAATGAATAGAGTTAAATACTTGTTCGATGCACTGTAAATACATTGCAGATAGATGTTAAATACTGATGGAAATTTAAATACCCAAACTGTTGGGACCAGATTTTTTGTCTTTTAGTGCGGGGATAGAGGGGGGATGGGTGTGCGGGGACAGTTATCTGGGTCCATATATATTACCCACGTGTTCTTATCTGCTGATTAAGATAGTTGTCCTACCTTTTTTTTTTGGCTTTTTAGCTAATTATTTTCCCTTCTTCTAATTTATTATTTATCATATATACACAAATAAATTTAGGGGACCATATATATATAATTCTCTCTATTCTTTTTAGAGGAGGGATCCACTTACAACATTTGAAAGTTCCAATATGTTACAATATTTGATTTTTAACATAATATGTATATTAAAATGTGTTTTGAGATCAAATTTTACATTTTTTTTAAACTTTTACTGTTTATTAAGTATTTTACAAAACTGTTGTTTTTAGACAATTCCGGACCACTGAATACATCAGTTTTGTAAAATACTTAATAAATAGTAAAAAATTTATAAAAAAATATAAAATTTGATCTCAAAGCACATTTTAATGTAGAGATCATGCTGAACGTTTGGATTGACTGTTAAAATATAGGGGATTCTTGTTTGAAATTTGTGTCCCAGTTAAAAAATTATATGAATTTAGTAATTGTACGTGCAGCACCGGAGGTGATCCGAATTCCAGTAGCAGACCCTCGTTATAAGGATGAGTTAATGACCACATAGTTTCTATTAGAAGTAATAGGGATAATTAATTCATATAGCAATTACTAGAGTGCTCCATTTTGAACTCATGTTCAACAGCTAAATGTAGTCCCAGTCTAGCACCGGCAAAACAGAGGATTCATATCAGTAAAGTAACTTAACTTTTGAGTTTAACATCGGAACTGTCCGATTCGAATCCGACAATCTACCTCACACGCTTCATCTCAAGCCATGTGCGCTAAGACTGGATTGTCACGGATTCAAATCGGACGGTCTCGATCTAAAACTCAAAAATTGAGTTTATAAAATCTGGACCCCAAAACAGAGCACGTGGCCTTTAATACCCGCTCATAGGAATTCAGATCCAGTGAAGTAACTCAAACATTAGGTTTTAGATCGAGACCATCCGATTTGAATCTGAGACTATCCATACGGAAGTGGAGTGCACACATCTCGAGAGATGGATTCGAATCCCAAGACGATTCCGAACAATGAATTCGAATCAGACGTTTTCAATCCAAAATCAAAAAATTAGATTACTTTAGTGGATCCGGACCCCCTCATACTTAATCAATGGATACCTTATATCAATGTGAGTGGGGTCCACTTTTGGATTCCAGCGTGTAGAGGTGAGGTCAGGATCCGTATCCTCTTTAGTACTATAGAGGATGTGCATCATTTTACGGTTTGAGATTAAATCTCAGCCGGTTTGAAATTCGGGAGAAATAGGAGACAGTGTTATTTGGCTTTGAGATTCGTGTCAAGTTAAAAGAACGGCCAGAATTCACTAAAAAGAAAATTTCATTATAAAAAATTCTCTTTTGCGGTACCCACTGGATACGAATTCGGTGGGGTCAGGGGTCACATCCCGATCGAGTAATTAAATACTTCCAACAATTAATAACTACGTGGCTCTTTCAAAAAAATAAATTCTACGTGACATAATTTTGTCATTTTTTGTTTGTTTTGTCATTTACATATTAGAGAGGATTTGAAGTAAGAAAATAATATTTTATCTCTTTACATTTTGCTATCAATCCTCGCAATCTCGCTCACACTTTCGACCATCGCGTACCATATATACAAATACAAAATATAATAAAGTATTTTGAAATTGATATTACCTTATATTTAATTATTTTCGTTATTTGGCGTTATTATTTTGTTAACAATTAATCGTGAAATCAGACACGTCAAATCGTCAATTCCTTAGTAATATATTGTTTGAAACATTATATTTTTAATTAATGAATATAATATGATAAATAAGATTAAAAAAAATAGTTAAATAAGTCAGACAGAAGTTCGTGAACTTAACTTTTATGAACAATATATTATAAATAATTTTCCAACAATATATATTAGAAACTCGTATATTGTAAAAACTAAATCAAAAATTGAATAGACAAAACATTATCAATTTATTAACATTATTTATGTAGGTGAATTTATCAACATAAACTTTTTTATAGTACTATATTTTTAATTAATGAATGTAATACTGATTTATTCTATTCTGATCTATTCATAATTAATGTTTGTTGAACGTCGATTTATTGTTGTTTTCGACGTTGTTTGATGTTTATTTTATGTTGTTCGTTGTACCATTATTAATTATTTTCTTTTGTTTACTACCAAAGTAGAAGAATATGAAGAAACAAAACAGAACTACGGATAACATATGAAAAATCAAACAAATGATACAGAATATCAAGTTTCTAACAACGGATAACATACGGATAACATACGACATCGTTTTTAACTGGCCAAATTGTAAATTATAAACCCTAAATTCTAAACTCTCTAACTTATATGTACATTTACTAAATTTAAATTAAGAAGAGAAGAAAAAACTTATCCGAAATCGAAGAAGTTATCCACGGTAAAAATAATTATGGGGTCTCTCTTTCCGGTTTATATGATTACCAGAGACGCAACTAATAGTTGCGCCCTAGACAAGAAGGGACGTAGTAGCAATGAGTGTGAGGTGTCTCTCTCTTTTCAGTTTATATAATTACTAGGGACGCAACTAATAGTTGCGTCTAAGGCAGAAAAGGAACGTAGCTACTACGCCTGTGCTCTGTGGATGTCGTTTCTGGTAAAATTTGAATTTTTTTCAAAAACAATGTCAGTTTTGTATTTATTTTTTTAAATATGGTAACAAAAAAAAAATTGTGGGTGTTTGATGGAAACAACAACAGTTTCTAACATTCTTTGTAGGTTCAGTAACAAGAGTTTGTATCCTGTATTGTACTGCACTTGATCAAATGAGTTGAGATTAACTCTCAGCCGAGCGGTTGAAATTCGTGTCACAGTTCAAAAATGATCTGAATTTAGTAATTGTATGTGAAGCACCGGAGGTGATCCGAATTCCAGTAGCAGAGCCTCGTTATTAGAAGCAATAGGGGTAATCAATTCACATGTTCAACAGCTAAAATTGACTAACTTGATAGCTACTATCAAGATTTCAAAAAAAAACAGCTAAAATTGACTCCCAGCCTCGCACCAACAAAACAGAGAATTCCGATTCAGTAAAGTAACTTAATTTTTGAGTTTTACATCGGAACCGTCCAATTAGAATCTGACAATTCACCTCGCGTGCTTAATCTCGGACCATGTGCACTCTATTTCAGACTGAATTGTCAATAATTCAAATCAGACGATCTCGATCTAAAACTCAAAAATTGAGTTATTTAGGAAATCCGGACCCCAAAACAGAGCACGTGGCCTTTAATACCTCATACTTGATCAACGGATAAGTTATATAATGTGAGTGGGGTCTACTTTTGGATTCCAGCGTGTAGGGGTGGGGTCATGGGTCACATCTCGATCGAGTAATTAAATACTTCCAACAATTAATAACTACTTGGCTCTTTCAAAAAATATTTTCTACGTGGCATAATTTTGTCATTTTTTGTTTGATTGATTGAAACATAATTTTGTCATTTACATATTAGAGAGGATTTGAAGTAAGAAAATAATATTTTATCTCTTTACATTTTGCTATCAATCCTCGCAATCTCGCTCACACTTTCGACCATCGCGTACTATATGTACAAATACAAAATATAATAAAGTATTTTGAAATTGATATTACCTTATATTTAATTGTTTTAGTTATTTGGCATTATTATTTTGTTAACAATCTATCGTCAAATCAATCAGAGTCTGCTGTTTTTCTCTAAGAAAATTAGAGTTCTGCTTTTCTAATCCCAACCATTCAAATTCGTTGAGATTTATATATGGAAAAGTTTCTTTATCGAGATACGCGAATAGAAAATTTTGAATGGTTGGGATCGAAAAAGCAGAATGCTGTTTTTCTTAGAAAAAAAAAGCAGTAGAGTCGAATCCCAAATCAGACATGTATCCATGGTAATATATTGTTTGAAACATTATATTTTTAATTAATGAATATAATATGATAAATAAGATAAAAAAATAGTTAAATAAGTCAGACAAAAGTTCGTGAACTTAACTTTTATGAACAATATATTATAAATAACTGAGTATCCAACAATATATATTAGAAACTCGTATATTGTGATGACTACAATAAAAATTGGATAGACAAAACATCAACAATTTTTTAATATTATTTGTGTAGGTGAATTTATCAACATAAACTATTTTTATAGTACTATAAAAATTAAATTTAATGATGGATAAAATATCTATAGTTTAGATAACTTAAGTATGAATTTGAGGTATTTCAAATTCAATTGTTCATCCATCAAGTGGCTAGGAAAAAAAATTAACATTTTTTTTTTTGAGAGAAACCCGTAGGTGTAATATATTGAATATAAACTGGAGCTTACATTGTTCAGAATATAAAATTACCTACGTTACCATAGCTAGTCTAGTGTACCAGTGTTGGTACCAGAACCTTACAATTTGGTGAGAAATAAAGTTACAGTACATAATTAAGCTATTACTTAAATAAAATTAAATCCATAGTCCTACTCCTAGTTCATGGTGAACATTTCCTGATCCAGCTCTGTTGCGATTCCCATCTGCCTTGCTAGTTGTAGTCCCTGTAGTTCCCCTTCTTGTGCTGTCAGTCTTATGAATCTGTTGGCTATCTTATGAGGTTGGACCAGGTGTTTTCTGTGTGCATATGTTAGTGTTGTGTATCGCTGCACTGCCTTGAAAAGCTCCACACATCGCATTACATCTTCCCTGGCTTTCCAGGATGGTATGTTCTCTATTGTACCAGTCTGTACCGCTTCCAGTAACACTTTGCAATCCATGTAAATTACGAATTTGTCTCCAGTTGGTTCTCTCTCCAATGCATACCCCAGGGCCTGAATGAGTGCATTCGCCTCTGCTTGCAGTGGATCGTGTGATGTCAGTGTGTGACCCCTCATGTCCACCATTGTTCCCTGCTGGTTATAGCATACCATACCTGTACCTGCCCGGTTAGCTGCATCCCACGACCCATCGACCAGTATCATATTTGTGTTTTCTGGTACCCTTGTGGTAGTTAGTATTTCCTTTTCCTTTTCTTTTGATTTGGGTGAGTCATGGGTAGCGCTAACCATTGCTCTTGCTTTAGTGACAATCTCCTGCGGAGACGTTTTCTTTGCTGTAAAAAGTTCTTCATTACGGGCTTTCCATAGGCACCATAATAAGTTACAGATAGCAGTTACCTGATCCTCATTTAGCGCCCGTGTGATGTAAAGGATTGCAGCAGGGAATTGCATGGGCAAGTGCTCGACTATCAGTGGAAATTCCGAGATGTACCATGTTGCTCTCGAGATATCACAAAAAAATAGAAGATGCATTAGGAATTCGTTTTATTGACACTCTATGGAAGAACAATTTTCAAATTAATCTAATTTGATACATATATTATCCAAATTATAGAAAATGCACCAACAAATTTATTTTAACTTTATTCTGATAATTATTTTATAGGTTGTCCTTGCTATCGAGTAAATATGATTGTCAATATATATATATTGTTCAATATTACTTGTATTAATTTATCTCCTTTGAACATGGTAAGAGCATCCACAACAATGATTTTTTTACTGCTAATCTGATGTGTTAATTGCTAAATATAATTACTAGTATGTACTACAGTTTTTAAATTAGCAAGTTCGCTTTAATGACACGCTGGCTAATTGATTGTTTAAAATTCTTTCTTTTCTTTCCGTATCTATAAAGGAGAAAAGGAAAATATGTTGATGTAAACATAGATAGAAATTAAAATAAATTGCACTGATGCAGCAAATTAAAAATTAATTTCAATTTCAAGTTAATTTCTGAAGTTTCTATAACCGTTGTTTAGCAATTAACTGTAATTGCTGGATTGGAGACGCTCCAAGGAATAAGGATCATTCAACGCCAATTTAGGTGCAGGGTATGGAGATCGGTAACAATTTCCTTGACCCATACTGCACAAAGAAAGCGACAAGCCGACAAGAAAGATTAATGATTGGAGCCCACAAAGGAGCCCCACAGAAACGTGCGAATGAAAATCGACCATGTAAACAATAGTATGCGGATCACGATTGCATTATTTATTTATTTTTAGGCTCTTACATGACACGTAGGTCATTGCATTATTACAAATTTACAACTATCAATGCTCGTTTCAGAAAACGACAGAAAATTACTTTTTCTTTTAGGAAAAATGAGATTCATGCCCTCATTTATATATATTATCTGAAGAAAGTTCAAGGGGGTTGTAAACACAGTCACAAATTAAAAGTTCGAGTTTCAGTTCGACAGAGTCAAAAATTCGTAATTCGGATATAATTCTACACGACAAGGAAGGCAAAAAAAAAATTCTAAAAAAAACCCTAAAAAAAAAGGAAAAAATGATTTTTATCGCGAATAATTTGTAATTCGTGTTTTATTCGTGAATTATTCAGTAAAAATTCGATCAAACAAATTATACGCAGTTCAGTGCGGAAACCGTTGAAAAACATTTTATACGTGAATAATTCACCTATAAAACACGTACATGGTGACTATGGTTGTAACTACAATTATCAGAGGCCATGTTAGCTTATAATAAAATATCCTCAGAATAATCTAAACTTTATCTATCAATTTTTTCTGTTGTTTCTTCTCACGTATCATCTTGTGCCCACCAAGTGGTGATAAAATTTTATCTAATTTGTCATGGAGCATCAAGTTGAATTAATTATAGTTAGTCAATTGTTTGGCATTTAAATTTTTATTTGGAAATTTTTGCATGATAATTAATCACATGAAATTCCATCGTAAAACTCGCATAAATATTATAATAAAACCAATTGTAAGTTGAAAGTTAATTCTTAATTTTGCTATGAAATTAATATTATCTGTGAGAAAAAAAAAAAAAGTTCATTAAAAGTTGCATGGCATTATAAATAGACGGATTGATATTAGACTTCGATTTAGACAATAAATTTATCTTGAAGCACTAATTGTTGTTTGTTTCCATGGCATTAAAAGTTGCATGGCATTATAAAGAAGAATACTGAAATGATTTTACATTTTAGTTATCCATATCCAAATAGTAGATATATATTGTATATTGTAATATATATTATGAAGAACTTATGTTATTCATTATTATAACTAGATAAATATTATGAACTTTTATATTTTTATATCATTTAAATAAATATTGAATATGATCCGGATCATCTGATATGTTTGATATTTGCTCCATATTCATATTCAAAAAATAAATAAAATATAGATATGATTTTACCACATCCGCTCGGGGGTGTCAATGGGTACGATACGGGTAGGGTGGAAGCATTTTCACACCCATACCCACTAAGAATTGACCTTACCTATAACCTACCCTTACCCATTAAGAATTTGTCTTACCCTACCCTACCCATACCCGTTATAATTAGTGGGTAACGAAACGGTAGTGGGTGAATAACGAATAATACTAATATAATGGTTTTATTATTTTTACAAATATATCATCAAAACTCATCATGTCATACATATGCAATCACAATTACTAATATAAAAATTAAAATACAAATATGCAATAAATTCTAACTAATAATTTTTTTATAAAGAAAAAAATAAAAAATACAAATATCTCTTCTAACAAATTCAAAATTCAATTCATTAATTAAATAATAAAACATTCAAATGAAAAAGGTAATATGTTTAATATAATATTCATCTTACAACAAAATGCATACATTTTCTTATGGATTAATGTTGATACAATGATATGATGAACATAAAATTGAATAAATTAAATATAATATTTATATATCTATATATAATTTATTTTATATAATTACCCGTTATCCAATGGGTACGAAATAGCATTTACCCATACCCATACCCGTATAGCTAACGAAAAAAAATCCTTACCCATACCCATACCCATCTTATCGAATACGATACGGGTAGGGTAAATGAGTAAACGGTTTTCATTGACACCCCTATCCGCTCCTCCGTATCTGCTCCGTTTTCCGCACTTTAATTTTTCGTTGCATGGTGTTGAAAAGTTCAACGGACACGTATAAGTTTTTAATTAATTAATGAATAATTATTTTCATCCCCGTGTTACAATACCCGCACTGTACATTAAAGGCATGATGTACTATGGTCCCCACTAATTACTTAGTCCCCCCCTTTTCAATCCCCACACTTGTCCAGCGTCAGCCTTTATAAATATAAATACTTGCAGGATAAGAAATTGATACTTACAAAATAAGATATTAATACTTGTGGTGTCACTTGATATGATCACTCCCTTTTTCAGTTTCTAATGGTCCCCGCGTCAACCTTCCTTAAATGAAGTAATGGGGACTCCGCATTCTTGCATCAACCTTCTCTAATCGTCCCTGCGTCAATCTTCTTCTAACAAACATAGTTGACCACATAGATGTAAATACTTCAGTGCATAAATATAAATCCTTGTATTACTTGATATTAATACTTTCAGATGTTATATAGTGTAATATATTCATATGTTAAAAGCACTTACAACATTTCTCTAACAAAAATAGTTGACTACATAGGTATAAATACTACAATACATAAGTATAAATACTTGGAGTACTTGATATTAATACTTTCAGATATCATCCAGTGTCATATGTAAAAAATACTGCAAGTGTAGGTATAAATACTTATTTGACGACGAGCTCGAAAGTACGTCATCATGGATCTCATTTGAAAGATAAAATTGTGTAGAAGACGTTAGTGGTTTTAGATTTGTAAAATTCCTCACAGATCATCAGAAATATGGACGAAAATGAATGGAGAAAAAAAACCCACCTCTAAAAACGTGTATGTTCCTCCATCTAGTTTGAGTGGTCCCCACCATGCATTTATGGCGCTGGTACGTTTGAGAAATATAGATGGAAAAATAATTATTTACATAAAAGTTGTTCATCTCATAGATATAAATACTTTAGTTCATACGTATAAATACTTCCGTGTATAGATATTAATACTTTGAGAAAAAAATTCAGTCCTGCAGATATTCCGGTCCCCCCAGTTGTTATGGCAGTTATGGAAGTTATGATGCGGGTACAGTACAGATACTGTAGTGCGGGTACTGATATCAATTTCCTTAATTAATAACCTTCAAAATAATGTTTTCATTGATTAATGGTAGAGCGGATAGGACGCTGAATTCCTAGAACAATTCCCATTGACTCAATTAATTTTATCCGAATGCAAGGACACATGACTCAATTATTTTATTCTTATGCTTAATCTTTCAACGAGATACAGCAATACAGCACTGAGATCCGGAGGGAAATTTTTTTTATTGGAGTTAGGTGCCTATTTTATCATCTAAATTGTAAGTTGGTTGCTGTTATTTTGACAATATATGGAAACAGGTACGTAATAATATGTCCAGGTATAAAAAGGAGCAACCGAATCTTCTATTCATGGGTGGACACAAAATCATGATTTTTTTTTAAGAGAATCAATTTTAAATATTTTAACAGGACAAGCACTGTTAATTTAGTTTCTATGAAAAATAGCTCCACCAGCACAAACATATTTGTTCCACCGATCAAATATTATAAAAAATAGTTCCACCAGCACAAACATATTTGCTCCACCAATCTGCAGAATCGAGGGAGCCATTTACTATTTGATTTCAGCGGTCATATTTGTATAGATGGGTTATAAAATGACTTCACCAATCCGCTAAATATTTTAACAAAACAAGCACCATTGATTTGGTTTTTATAAAAAACAGTTCCACCGACCCGCATGATCGATAGAGCTCTTTACTATTGATTTTTGTGGTCAGTGGTCAAATTGTATAGTTGGGTCATAAAATAGCTCCACCGATCTAGCGAATCAGTGGAGCAAACATCTTTGTGCATCGGTGGACTTGTTTCTTATAGAATCTAAATTAATGGTACTTGTTTCGTTAAAAATATTAAATTTGGTTCTGTTTAAAAAAAAAAATCCAAAATCATGCCCATTATTGAGTTTAACAAATTTCTAATTGAAACGTGACGTTCATTTTTCATTTAATTAATGAGTTTTAACGGTGTTAATTTTCTCAATTGTAAATCACAACTTAGATGAAAAAAAATATCTAAAGATTTAATTTGATTAAATATACAAATTTATTATTTTTTATGTGTGCGTGTTTCTTTTATGTGTTTTTTTTTTTTTTTTTCTGTTATCCTCTGTTCTTATCGTTCATAGGTATTAAGAAGGGAAACTTTTTTTTCCGTTTTATTAATTCTGAAAGGGAATGTCAAGACATAATCAATTAATTAATTACATAAAAGTTTTTTATTAACAGAAAGTTGTAATTTGGAGCCGAGAGAATTAATATTAAATCTTATTAATTATATGAAATATGGATGTCATGTGTTAATTAGATATCCATTAAAATCAATGATTGGCCAGAATTTTAGGAGATTTGGTTCCATATAAGAGTATGATATTCTTTGAAATTCCACTCACATGAAACTATAATTGATTAAATCATTACAACTAACGAAATATTATCCCATAAACAACTTCAATGATAGAATTGGCACCAACAAGAAAAAAAAAATTGAGGTCGTTTGATTTTTGTTGGAAAAAAAAATATGACAGGGGAGAGTTGTGCTCTGCCACTAAAACACCAAAAAGAAGTTGTTCTCTAACACCAAAATAATATTATGACAGGGAGAGTTGTGCTATGACAACAAAAAAAAAATGAGAAATTAAGGAAATATTATGTTCATATTTTTTATGAGTTGACCTTTTCTATTTCATAAAGTAAAGTTTATGTTTTACTTAACGTTTATATCTCTATTTTAAACACTCAAATAGTCAATTCTATAACGTTCAACATTATCTTCATATTAAATGCGCTTGAAAACTAAATTTATATTTCTTTTTTGAAATATTTTTACTACTTTTTAGATAGATAGAAAATCGGTATTTTGTATGGACATAATCCTTTATAACTATCTAAAAATAGTAAAAATGCTCTAAAAAAACATAAAATTTGGTTTCCAAGAACATTTTAATATGAAGATCTTGTTGAACGGTCTAAATCAGCTATTTGAACTTTAAAAACAAAACTATAAACGTAAAGTAAAACATAATCCTTACACTGTAAAGCACAGTAGCCCAACTCTTTTTGTTATTGTCAAAACAAAACACTTTGCCTTCCTTATTTGATCACTTTTACTTTTCTTTACCATGTTTTCCACTTTTAATGAAGAAAGTCATTTTCCACACCATTATGAGCAAAATAATTATTGTTATTATTATGATTATCTTTTTTTTTTTTAAATCTTCGCAGAAGCTGCGAAGTCGTGGGGGAGAATCGAACTCTCGATCTTTGAATAATCAACAATCCTAAGACTTTCTTCCTAGCCAACTGTGCTATCTCCCCTTTCTCAATTATTATTATGATTATCATTGTGATAATTGTGATGGTGATTCTTATCAAATATTTCAGTAACAGTCTCTTTGACACTTATTGTACTATGGGCAAAGAAAGCGACAATAAAGAGTTAATGTTTGGGTCCATTTAGGAGCCCAACAGAACAACCAAGTATAAGTGTATAATAACACGCGGATCACGGTTGCATTAACAACTATCAATTTCATAAAATATAATTAAAAAAAATCAACAACAACTATCAAAGTAACAATGCTCGATTCTTTTGTTTAAAAAGTAGTTTTCTCTGATTTGATTCCGATCAAGCAGCATAAAAAAAAAATAACATAATTAATTTTCATGTTGCACTTCCAACTGGACTGGGACCCACAAAAAGTGTTCTCTTCAACTTGTTATTTTTACTGTTTGGGAATATGTTATGAGGGCGATAAAAGTTTGAATATTTTTTTAGAATTGAGGCTATAATAATATAGATATTACGGATTAATTCGTATTATGAATCTACATTTGTACATTTAAAGTTCGAACAATCGATTTAAATTGTTAAACATGAGTTCCATATGAAATGTATTTGTAGATCAAAATTTATATTTTTTGAAAACTTTTTAATATTTTTAGATAGATAGAAAACCACCACTTTTGAATATTCTATAATTTTAAAATCAAGTTATTTAAATCTATTTAAAAAATAGTAAAAAAGTTCTAAAAAATATATAATTTGTTTGCAAATACGTTTTCATATAAAGAGATTATTTTCAACTATTTAGACTTTAAAAATAAAAATATGAGTCCATAATACATCTGCGTCAAATTACAAATAATTGAGCAAAATAATTTGGCGGATTTAATTTTGCATGCGGGTTAGTTAAAATTGTTTTGCTTCACTAATTTCGTCAATCATAACAAATAGGCGGAGATAAATCACTCAGTTAATTACTTTCTTGACCGGAAAATTTAAAAAGAAAATTGAAACATAAATTAATTGTGCAAAGAGGAAAATTAACCTGTTGAAAACCCATTAATTAATGCATTATATGCACTCTACAGTCTCTACAATCTACATAATCACTCACATATATAAAGAGCGTTACATGTGAAAAACGTATCAATATGTTTGAAATGGAGCATCATTTCCATATTTGCTGAGATCAAGCAAAAGACATGGTAACAATACGTACCAGAAAGATCCGAAATTTTTATTTATACCACTTTTAAAAAAATGATAAATCAAACCGCTACTTTTGTTGGAGAATTCAATTTTTATTTAGCAGACATATTCTTTTTTTTTTTCTTTAACAAATATGTCTTTCCTTGCGGCCTGCTCCAACTTTGGCTTCTAATATGGGTGCTTTTTATTTGGAAGGAAACACCTCATTATTCTCTTTCCTGCTAATCAAGGAATGGCGAAGATTCCAATGTTAAAAAAAAAAAAAATAGTGGCAGACACCAAAAGGGTCAATTCACTTTCAAGCCATTAATTGTGTCTGAAATTTAAATTGACCCTTTTTTGAAAGTTTATTTTTTCCCAAACATATTGACGCATATTGACATGTTTGATTAGTTCTTGGGTCAATTCACTTTAAATAAGTAATTAATGTATATTTGAAAGTGAATTGATCATTTTGTGTTCACCATTTTATTTGAGAGACGTGGTAGAAATTTAATTCTCCAGTAAAAATTAAAGTGACGATTTGTTTTTTGTTTGTTTTGAATATGGTATAAATAAAAATTTCGGCAAAAAGATAGTACAACGGCTAGTTCTGCTCATCTTTCTCATTCCTGCCAATTTGATTAGTTTTTGGGTCAATTCACTTTAAATAAGCAATTAATGTATATTGCCTTTAACTTTTCTCATCAGCACATTTTCTGCAAATAAATAACGACAGAGAAACCAACATCAGTTCATCAAAATTTAATAGAAGTACAATATTTTATTAACAAAGAATTAAATCAATCTAGGTAGTAAAAAACTTGACAATATGTTTTAATTGAGATGCAATATAAAATATTTTAAGATAGCAGTTTTGTTTTAATTATGAATTTTGTGCGCTATATGAAGTCAAATCTACTCTGTTAAAAATCTTCACCCTAAAGTTTGCAAATCATTTCGAGTTTGGACCAAGAAAATTAAAGACAAAAGTACTGATATCATTCTTTTCTCTACTATAAATACAATTCTATAACTTGGTTGAATGGTTCACACTAATTTTTGTACCAATCAATGTTTCTACGCTCCGATAAGAATTAAAAATCAATAACTTTTTCCACAAACAAACTTTTTAAGAAAGCCCAATGTACATGAAAATATTAAGAATGAAATATACAATTTATCATTCTTCCTCTCTGTCTCATATTACAAAAAACATCATCATGAGGCAGGGATGAATTCAGAATTTTTGTCGGGGGGCAAAAAAATATCGAATCGGATTTAAATAGCTAACTGGATTTAAATCCATTATCTAATTGGGTATTCAATAAAAAATAATGCTTTAACTTATACTTTATAATGTTCTGACTTGTAATTTCTAATGTTCTGACTTATAATTATAATTATCAATCATAATTCAAGAAATTTATTTTAATTTTAACTATAAATTTAACTCGAATTACCAATTAAACATCCAGAGGAGACAAAAAAAATTTCAGGAGGGACAAAGCAAGTCTGGACCGATAGATCTCCACTAAAACTCAAAATCCAGGAGAGGGCGGCTAATATTAGCGCAAGGGCAATAATATTTGTGTTTTGAGATTTGTGCATAACGTATTTGAACAGTTGAGATTTAACAAGAAAAATACTCAAAGTTTTAGATATCTCAGAGGATGCAAATACCTCATGGATCACGTGGTGTGGTGTCCCCCATGCACAGTAGAGTTGTTACGCATGGCTGCACTGTTGAAAGGTGTCACTGGTTCGGCGTCTCCTACATATTACGCATATTTGGAATAGAATTTGGAGGGAATAGCTACTGTTTAATCATTTATGTGTAAGATTAAATATAATACAATATAATATTAATTCAAATATTAAATGTAATATAATATTATTTTAAATATTAGATTAGTATTAAATATAATATAATATTAGTTTAAATATTAAATGTAATATAATATTAGTTTAAATATTACATGTAATATAATATTATTTTAAATATTAGATTAAATATAATATAATATTAGTTTAAATATTAAATGTAATATAATATTATTTTAAATATTAGATTAGTATTAATAAAATGTTAGATTAAATATAATATAATATTAGTTTAAATATTAAATGTAATATAATATTATTTTAAATATTAGATTAGTATTAAAAAAATATTAGATTAAATATAATATAATATTATTTAAATATTAAATTAGTTTTAAATAAAATATTCGATTAAATATAATATAATATAATATTAATTTAAATATTAAATGTAATATAATATTATTTTAAATATTAAATTAGTGTTAAATAAAATATTAGATTAAATGTAATATAATATTAGTTTAAATATTAAATGTAATATAATATTAGTTTAAATATCATACAATATAATATTAATTTAATTATTAAATGTAATAATATTATTTTAAATATAATACAATATAATATTAATTTAATTATTAAATATAATATAATATTATTTTAAATATTAGATTAGTATTAAATAAAATATAATATAATATTAGAATAAATATAATACAATATAATATTAATTTAAATATTAAATGCAATATAATATTAGTTTAAATATTAGATTAGTATTAATATTGAAAACAACAAATGCTATTCCATATTTTTGTAAGAATAGCAAATAGCAGCTATTCTCGCTATTCCGAATAGCAAAAATATCGTTTGGATGCAAATTGCTATTCCGAATAGGAGCTATTCTTGAATAGCTTGCTATTCTAGCTATTCTTGCACCATCCAAACATACCCTAAAACTACACAAAAATACACATAGCACTTACAATCAAAAATTATAAAAGAACAGAAGATACAATCAATAATCAAGGCAAGTCCCAATCAATTAATTTGTACATTAAAAAATGTGTTCCTACTGCTCATAATATTTAATTGTGATAATAAGCTTGAGGAATATATAGTATTATCTCTTATCTATGATAATATTACATAGCCAACTACTTAATAATTGACACCATTAATATTGGACCTCAATTATTTCACTACTTAATTTTCTCCATTTATAATATATTGAATGGACAAATTGGCCTCGATTCACTATTTTCATATTTTGTTATCTCCTCTTATTATATTATACTAAAGTTATTTTTGGAGTTTCATCTCGATAAAAAAAAATATCAATCGAGCAAAACATTAATTTTTAGAAGAAAGTTATTTATATAAAATTACCTTGCATTCAAGAAAAATAAAAATAAATATTTTTGAAACATTGAATTGAAGATAGTATATAGTTGTAAACAACGATTAACCATGCAATAATCAACGTTTGAAACATTGAATTGAAGATAGTATATAGTTGTAAACAACGATTAACCATGCAATAATCAACGAAGGAACACAAAAAGTTTGTATTGCACTAAGGCACTTCAAACACATGTCTTATAAAAAAATGGGGAATTTCATGTATATCCCTCAAAAGTTTCAATATTACGTATTTATTCCTTTAAAATCAATAATTACATATTTATCCTTAAAAATTATAGAAACTCACATATTTGTCCAATCTAACTCTATTATATATCAAATATTTCTAAAAAATAATTAAATTTTTTTTAAACATTAAACTTTATTTTAAATATTAATTAATATTGTAATGATCATTATACCCTTCATCTCTCTCTTTAATCTGTTGAGTCGCCCTTTAATCTGTCCAGTGCAATTTGTTACTGTATGGTTCTGTTCTGGTACTGGTACAGTTAAATGATGGTGCTGGTATGGTACGGTTCAGCACTGGTACGACTATGTACTGATACTGGTACGTTTTAATGCTGCTTTCTAACACACTGACCTTAGAAAGAAAAATAAAAAATGGTAAAATGGGAATATATAAAAAATAAATGTTAAATATAATGGATTGGACAAATATGTGAGTTTTTACAATTTTTAAGGATAAATGTGTAATTATTGATTTTAGAGGGATAAATATGTAATATTGAAACTTTTTAGGGACATACATGAAATTCCCCCATAAAAAAATTAGGAGACAAATTAAACAGATATAAAGGCCATCCGATGTAACATAAGGAGAAAGGAAAAAATTAGACAGATAAATATCACCGAAGGTCATTGACAGGCCGGGCACAAGTGCGATGGGAAACAGTGTGGGCTGCGGGCCTGTGGGCTCTTTGGAGGGAGAGAAATAGAAGAGTCTTCTCTCAGCAGAACAAGACGATGCAAGTTGCAAGGTCTAATAAATGATACGGCCCTGGAAATTCATATTTGGATTCATACATGTTGAAAGGTTGGAGCAAGGATCCGCAAACGAGAAGCGTAGAGACCATGCTAGAACATTTTATGTTTTCATTAGTGTACTATTTAGCTTATAATTGAGACTTTTATTATTTGAGATACCAGAACTTCTGGCATTGTAAATATATATATTTTTTTTTATCAATACAAATTGTTGGATTGCTATTTGCCACCAATCATAAAAAAATCAATGATGTAGCATAACCAAAAAAAATTAATGTTTAATATTTTTTATGAAGTATCACTTTAAGAATCAACTGCTTGATAATTTATCATTTTCAGGTTACAACTGCTTGATAATGGAGAATTTTGCTTCTTGTGAGCTTTCACTGCAATCCTGAAAATTGAAATAAATTAGCGTTCATTCTGTTTGAAATATATGTCCATTCAAGCCAAGCGCACTATTCCTTTTAAGTTTTTATCTTTACGGCCTTCAGTGACCTTTTATTCCGAAATTTTTTTTTGTAACACCCTAAAAAATTAAAATTAATTAAATGATCCGGACTCGGAATTTGAGTAAAAAATACCACTCTTGAGAAATTGTTTTGAGCACCAATCCTGTATAGGCTCGCACAACTACCTGGCGCACCTCTTAGTCTGCACTATGATTTAGCGCTCCGGATCCGCACAATGATTTTGCGCAACCAAAGGAGTTCGCACAATGGTTTGGCGCACCAATAGATGCGCACATAAATTGACATACTGCATGGATTTTAATGTACTTAGCACACCAATAGACCCTAAACCAATAGATGCGCACATAGTAATACAGAGGAACGGATCCGTATCCTCTGTATTACTACAGAGGATGGGCCTCATCACTTTACGGTTTGAGATTAAATCTCAGCTGGTTGGAGATTCAGGGAAAATAGGATGCAGTATTATTGGGCTTTGAGATTTGTGCCGAGTTAAAATGAATGGTTCGGATTCAATAATTATAAAAGATTACCTTGTGCAGTAAGAGAGAGGATGTGATTATTCAAAATGAACTGCCTTTATTCAGTGTTTAATTTGTCAATTCTTTTTTTTTAAATATCAGCGGATTTAATATCCACCGATTTATATAAGAAGTAAGAAGAACGGGTCCGGATCCTCTAAAGTAATCCAATTTTTGGGTTTGGGATTGAGACCGTCCGATTCGAATATGTCGCTCGGAATTATCTCGTGATTTGAATTCTTTCTCGGAATGTGTGCACTCCAGATCCGGATGGATTGTCTCGGATTAAAATCAGACGGTTCCGATTTAAAACCCAAAAATTGAGTTACTTCACTGGATCTGAATTCCATATCAGTACTATAAAACTACACAAAAATACACATAGCACTTACAATAAAAAATTATAAAAGAACAGAAGATACAATCAATAATCAAGGCAAGTCCCAATCAATTAATTTGTACATTCAAAAGTGTGTTCCTACCGCTCATAATATTTAATTGTGATAATAAGCTTGAGGAATATATAGTATTATCTCTTATCTATGATAATATTACATAGCCAACTACTTAATAATTGACACCATTAATATCGGGCCTCAATTATTTCACTATTTAATTTTCTCCATTTATAATATATTGAATGGACAAATTGGCCTCGATTCACTATTTTCATATTTTGTTATCTCCTCTTATTATATTATACTAAAGTTATTTTTCGAGTTTCATCTCGATAAAAAAAAATATCAATCGAGCAAAACATTAATTTTTAAAAGAAAGTTATTTATATAAAATTACCTTGCATTCAAGAAAAATAAAAATAAATATTTTTGAAACATTGAATTAAAGATAGTATATATATAGTTGTAAACAACGATTAACCATGCAACAATCAACGAAGGAACACAAGAGTTTGTATTGCACTAAGGCACTTCAAACACATTTCTTATAAATGAACTGAGAATCGGACCTACCTTTTTCGAGGGGTGAAATGACCATCATATCTGCACCAAGATTCGTGCGAACTCATTAAAATTCTTGCAGGTATTTTTTAGTTTTCGTGTGCACAAATCTTGATGATAATCATACGGTGTCAGAGCTAGTTGAACCTAAAAGTAGGTCCGATGCCCATCAGACCTACTCCTATCTCCTTATAAATAATTAAGAGACAAAATAGATATAAAGGCCTTCCGATGTAACATAAGGAGAAATGAAAAAATTAGAACAAGAGCAAGATTTAATAAATGATACGCCCCTAGAAATTCATATTTGGATTCAGACATGCTGAAGGGTGGGAGCAAGGATCCGCAAACGAGAAGTGTAGAGACCATGCTAGATCATTTTATATATGTTTTCATTAGTGTACTCTTTAGCTTATAATTGAGACTTTTATTATTTGAGATACCAGAACTTCTGGCATTGTAAATATCTTTTTTTTTTTTTTATCAATACAAATTGTTGAATTGCTATTTGCCACCAATCATAAAAAAAATATCAATGATGTAGCATAACCAAAAAAAATCTAATGTTTAATATTTTTTATGAAGTATCACTTTAAGAATCAACTGCTTGATAATTTATCATTTTTCAGGTTACAACTTACAACTGCTTGATAATGGTGAATTTTGCTTCTTGTGAGCTTTCAGTGCAATCCTGAAAATTGAAATAAATTAACGTTTCAAATATATGTCCATTCTAGCCAAGCCCACTATTCCTTTTTTAAGTTTTATCTTTACGGCCTTCAGTGACCTTTCATTTATATTTTTTACAGGCCACGGATCAAATCAACATTAACAGGCCTAAAATAGGCCTTAATTTCTGAAAGATATCCCTTCAACTGAACATCAACTTACGTCGACCATTTAACAACTCTCAGCCCGAAACTTATCCAAAAGCCTAAAATGAAACGTAAAAACAGAAGGAATCGAAGCCCAATATCACCGCAACAAATCAAGAACGAAAAGAAAGTTGGAAAGCACAATCGCCGGACGAAGAGACCGCTCAGAGATGGCCGGAGGAGAGGAGGAAGAAGATGATTACATGGGAGACCTCTCTCAATTTCTTCCATCCGACCTCCCCGCCTCAACGGAAAAACTCCCATACGGCAAGAAACCGCCGCAGCAGCAACAGACGTCGAAGTGGGGAAGCAAAACGAAGCGAATGTCTTGGCAGGAGCAGAAGCAACTGGATCGGGCCAGGAAGCAGAGAGAAGAGGATCAGAAAACCAGAGCGAACCTAGATAAGGCTATACCTGACTCCAACGTTGGGTTTAAGCTCCTTCAACGTATGGGGTAAATATTGGTTTCATTATTGTTGTTTTTTAGTTCTTACCGCATCTTTCAAGCGTAGAAAAGCTCATTTTTTTTTAGGTTTGGTTGGAGTGATGAATTACTTATATTGTGGGTAATGGGTACTGCACCTAAGAGCGTCTGCATCTCTGAAACTCTAAGAGTTTCCAAATAACTGTTAACTGATTTTTAGAAATTCTAATCATTCTGAATTTCTAAACCTCCACATCCCTGAAATTAAAATTAGAGTTTCAGGAATGGCCACATCAGCATTTAATTATAACGGTACTCATTTTCAGTTTGTTCCCATATAATTCATTTTTTTTGTCCGTTCGTTTAATAAAGTCTTTCTCAACTTCTGAAATAATTCACACCCACATTCCTTTCTCTTCTCTTTCGTTGAGATTGAACAAAAGCTTAATTTCAGTTTCATGCTCACAGTCAGAAAAAAAACTCAATCTTTATATTTGCACCAAATTAGAAACATAATCACATTAAAATCTCGCTCGTTCTCCACTGGATGTATTTTCCAATTCACATTAGCCCCAAATTAGAAACAACAAAGTGGACAATAAATAATTTCCTCTAATTGCCATGACTACATAAAGTTGAGAAAACAAGAACGATACCATAGTCCATTAGCTGTTAGAGCTTATCTATGAAATCGACAAACCCAGGGGCACACACTCCTTGCCGGACCTAAGAGCGTGCCATCCTCCCTGACAGCGATGACCTGGGAGCCATCGGAGCTCGATGCCAACGTAATTTCCAATCGCAGAGAGAATGGTGAAATGACATAGATCTGAAGCCCGTCCAGCATCAGGAAGCGGTTCAGCTCAAAGAAATCAAGTGAGAGCATCTGGGATGTCAAAATGAAGAGGAGAAAGAGACGAAATCAGTGCAACAATCGGCAACAAAAATGATAGACGGAGGCCATCAAATTGTGAAAAAGTTTTGAACGACAAATTATATTTTCGTTGGGAGAGAGAGACAGCGCCAAAGGTACGAGCGAAAGAAAATAAGCCAATCAATCTGCCAGGTCATACTTTTGAAACGATTTCGTTTTATGAAATTATGGTGCAAAGTTGCTAAAGATGAAATCTATCTACAACTCGGAAACTGAATTTGAAACTGCCAAGTCAGCTTTGAAACTCTAAGAGTTTCAGGGATGCAGATGCTCTAAGGCCTAAAATAGATGTTTGGAATTCTAATGGAGAATAAACCTAATCATTAATCTGCTGACAAAAACAACGAATATATCTCTGATTCATGTATTCTGTAGAAAAATCGATAATGGTTTAAGTATTTAAGTCATAGAGATCCTGGCATCATACTTGTTTACAATCAGACTCAATTTCTTACTGAAGTTGTGTTTACCACACTACAGGGATTAATTTATTTGCTGATTATATTAGAGTACCTATAAAAATTACAAAATCTGAGCACCTGACCAAGAAAGTTTCTCCCCCTGTTTCCTGGATCAATTGATATTGGCAACTCTGTTCACTTGGTATGTTTGGACGGTGTAAGAATAGCTAGAACAGAATAGCTGCTATTCGGAATAGCAATGTGCATCCAAACGACATTTTTCTATTCGGAATAGCAAGAATAGCTATTATTCTCTATTCCTTGGAAATGTTTGAATAGTTACTATTCGAAAGTGTGAATAGAGAAAAAAATTATTTATTACCGTCTTTTTTTTTTTGAAAGCCGGGCAGTGCTGCCAGGTGATTTAATTAAAACAGCTGATACAATCAGCAACAACAGTACAACAGTTCATACAGAGGGTAAATCACATAGCTATTCCTAATCAGCACCCTGCTATACTATTCCTAATCAGCACCCTGCTATACAACGCAATCTCATACAATATACCCCTGAACTCTAAACATTATAAAAACCTCAAATCAGGTTATGTAAGAAGTCCTAATTGCGGCCTTCTCGTGCAATGTTTTTCCCACAACGTGGCTTCATGAATAAAAATGTTTATTACCGTCAACACAGTTCCGAAATGATAAAATTGACACTGCTTATTTTATCTCTACGTCGGGACAATTCATTTGAGATCCCACTTGCCTATCTTTCATCTTAATAAGCACCTTGTTAACACTATTATTTATCAGTTACAGCTATTCACTATTCCAAATGTACAATCCAAACAACATTTTTACTATTCCGAATAGTACCATTTTCACACTATTCTGAAAATCACTATTTTTTCACTATTCTTATCTACTATTCTAAATAGTAGCTATTCTAGCTATTCTAGAGTACATCCAAACGTTTATTTATTCTAGCTATTCTAGCTATTCTAGAGTGCATCCAAACGTTTATTTATTCTAGCTATTCTAGCTATTCTAGCTATTCTAGATTTGCCTATTTTCCTGAAAAGTTTATTTATTTTCTTTTGTTTGGTAAGTACTTTAAGTCACTAATATGCTGTCATTAGCTGTGTAACTTACAATGGGCATCGTAGAACTTAGCTTGAACCTGAATATGTTATGCACATTACATGAATATGTATGCAAATGCAGGATAACAAATGCCAACAGAACAATGTTATGCATTAAGACAAACTAAATTATTTTCTCTATACATTCATAATCATGAATAACAAATTACACTAGCAGCGAGAACCTTTAAGCCTTGCAGAAATTCAAATATAGTAGATCTCAGTGTTCAGGTATTCATGGCTATGAAGGACTTAGGTATTACAAAACCATAGTAGAACTAGGGTGTTCTTAAGCTCACCAAGCCCTTTTGGTGAGCTTAACCAAAACCTATCGGATTGGCTTCAAACAACAAATCCAAACCGTTGATCTACTTCACTAGTGATCAATTTACATGTCAAAATTATAAATTTTCTAATTTGTTTAGTTTAAAGTCAAGTAGTCAAAAAGAAGGTTTGTAAGTAATTTTTATATGTTCGCTTTTCGCCCTTTTTTGACCGCTTGACTTTATACTAAATTAATTAGAAAATTTATAAATTTGACATGTAAACACATCACTCGTGAAGTAGATCGGTTTCAACGGTTTCGATTTGTCGTTTGAAGTCAATCTGATAGGTTTTGGGCTTAAGCACAGCAAAGGGCTTGGTGAGCTTAAGAACACCCTAGTTCTACTCTACAAAACTGAACGAGATATTCATGATCTTGTACAGGGGTACAGCTATGTTCACAATTTTTCTTATTTTAATTTAGAACAGTTATAAGCCTGGTTCAGCAATTGGCAAGGACAATTCAGGTCCCACAGAGCCAATAGGAGTAGGTATAAGACGTTCAAGAGCAGGGCTAGGAGTGGACGAAGAGAGAGCAAGAAAAGAGGAGGAAGAGTTGGAAAGAAAGAGGAGGAAAGTAGAAGACATGAAGGAGGAGTTCGAGGAATATCAGCGTGTCCGCTGGAAGGGACGCCGGGTAAGGGCCCACTTTCATAAGGCCGAGGCAACGCTGGCACAGCTTGAGAAATTCGAGGTCGTGCCTGAGCCAAAGAAAGAGGATGGTGATGAGGCTGAAAACGAGGAGGAAGAAGAGCAAATAATCACTGAAGAGGTATTTCTGCTATTATTGTACATGTGTTTTATCACTTAGGGCCTGTATCAAATATGATGCAAGTTGAAAATGAAATGGTCATTTTATTCAGCAATTTTATGGCTGTTTCATCAACTTTCCAGAGTTACCAAAACATTCTTCAGATTGAATAAAATTCAGACACCTCCTATCTAAATGATGAAAAACACATAATTTCATTTTTTTTTTTTAATATTAATGATTTGAGACATTGGTTGTCAATAAACCTCATCGCTTTTACATAATTGAATGAAAAATAGATCAGAAACAAGTTGGAGTGATAAATTAGGTTAGGAATTACAATCCACCATAGTTTCACAATGCAGAACTTGACAATCTTATCCTAATCAATTGAGTAAATTATTAAAACTAGATAAACAAGCTGATAGATTGTTTTCCTGTGGTGTCAATATATTTGTATATTTCTTATTTAGATTTCATCTTTAAACATTTGATTTCAAATTTTGAATAATTTGTGCCAATTGTGAAGATTGTCAAACTAAATCTTATCATTGACAAACCCTCGACTTTTTCAATGAGTGAAGATAATGAAATTGTTAATTAATGATACTTCAAATCATGGTTCGGTTTTTTCTTAAGTAGGATAATTTTGTCATTGTTACATAGTTAACAAAACTCCTTCTGTCTACTGATTCTTTTTATTTTCTCTAAATTTTACCTAGAATTTGTCAGATCTATTATATCTTGCAGTCAGTGCCCAATTGTTAAAATGTCAAGCAGAAAGGATGAAATTACCATTGACTACCATCAATTGTTGGTATTAAGTTAAGAAACACATGTAGAGGTGCAATTTGTTTTGGTCTTGGGAAAGATGTCCTAAGGGAGGTAGGGGGAAAAGTGTCATTGTAGGAGAGGAATTACGTTTCCACCATATTAATCTGACAGTTGGGTCTTGGACTCTTGGTAGGTCTGACCCCAACAGATGCATAGATGTTACGAGAATATTTCCTGGGGCTAGGGTCCAGAATATTGCAAGGCCTAGACTAATCAGTAATCAATTAGTCAGAGTGCAAGAAATGATGTCCTGATTCTATTTGTAGTGGTAGGGAGAGGTAATCTGGGCAATCTTTTTGGCTAGCTGTATTTTGTCTGGACCAAAGACAGGATGCATAGGTGGTCCCCACGAGTTAGTTAGGGCGACCCTGGGGTGGGCTTTATGGGTTTTCTGGACAGGCTTTAAGCTGAATTATAACCCACTGTATGATGGGCTAAGGCCAAGCCCTATCAAGTTTTATTCAGAAGTCATAATAGAAATTGCCTGGGTGTCCATTGCAAATTTGAGAAATGTTAGTGTGTAATTTGTAAGCTATCTATTATTCGAGATAATGGGTAAAGGGCTTCTTTGCTTATTGTTCTTGCTCATCCCTCTGCGACCATCTGTACTAGTGTACCACACGACTTACCTGACCAGTTCATTCCAAACCAATTGAGTACCAGTACTGATGTTTTACACGTTCAATACCTGATCTGTATAGTATTTGAGATGCATAGATTGAAATCTCATGTATTCCACTTGATTTGATTCTCATAGGATCTGATTGGCATACTGACAAAGTTGAGAGATGAACATCTGTACTGCCTTTACTGTGGGTGCCAGGTATAACCATATAAGCTTTATAATTTTAAAGTCTGTACAAATGCATTTTTTTCTTCTCTATCACTAAAATATAAATTTTGCATTCCCCTTCTGTCTTCCAGTATGATTCTTTGGAGGAGCTGACGAATAGTTGCCCTGGACTGCATGAAGAAGACCATTGATTCCTCTCTCACTTTGAGAAATATACTGGTACATTTAAGAAATAGTTGGAAGCATTTGTAAATTATGAACTGCATGCCTGGTACGAAGCTTTTTGTTAGTCTGCTAGAAATTTTCCATGAAGTCTTTTCATAGTTCTTTAATTCATCACAACCTAACCAATTTTAGATACCAGCAGATAACTGATTTTAGTGACCAGTGTTTATCTGCTCCTACATATGGCTTTGATCTATTGTCAGCTATATTTGCACTAAAGTTATATTTATAAAGTTACAGTCCATGGTCATCCAACAGTTACTGGCTGTGGTGTTAGTGTTTGTTTCCTGTCTTGTCACATTCTGCGCTGATGTGGCCAGCTACCATCACAACAATAATAACATCACAACAAACTAAAAATTATGATATCAAGTACAGTGGCAGCAAGAAAAATTATAGGTGTGTTTCCCAGAATTTATTGTAGATTTTATTAGATGTATAATTGCTACAATATTTAGTTTCTTGAGTGCGACGGTTTGGCCAGTAAGATGCACCTTGGTCCAGCTTTAGTCAAAATCAAACACCTAGTTGACCAGACAGAATTTTATCAATAATCAATAATATATTAGCTATTGAACTCGGTCATAATAGCTCCCATACAGCTACTGCATTTGATGCATATATTTTCTTGTTGGAATATATCATTAATTTGGAGTATTTTAGAAATCATTTTGAAGCTGTTCTTAACTGCAATATTAAAGTACTTTTAAAGTACAGATGTAAGAAATCATTGCAGTTAATTTTTAAAGTACTTTTATTTAAAAGAAAAAGAAATAACTGCCGTGTAAGAAATCAATTTTCAAAGAGAGATTATTGCCAATCAGAAAACAAAGGGTGGAGATGAAACATGAACCATAGTTGAATAATGGAATAAAAATATTTCAGTGAAACTGGCTCAGGTTGTCAGAAAATTATGATCCATACATATAGTACAAGGAACAACAGTAACAAAATGATACAAGTCTATGAACTGTGATGCTTGTAAATAGTTAATCTTGGGTACAAACATTACAAGTCTGGAATTACTTCAGTTATCAACAGAGATCTCTCTCTTAACAGGTAACACCGTATCAAAATCCAAAATGTGAAAATCCTGTTAACCAAAACAATTCCAAAATGCTCAACTGGGTTACTACAAAGACCAGTGTGAAGCATTGCCAGATTGACCAAACCCACTACTACTCGAGCCGTGGTTCATGTGTCGCGGCCCATTTCTCTGCAAAGCTAACTCGAGCTCTCCAGAGAACTGACCTGATCCAGAACCACTTCCTGCACTTCCAACCTCCCCTATTCCGATCTCATTCAAACTGTTTCTTGAACCACCCCATGTACCTATTGCATAGTTTTCCTCAAGCTGAGTGGGAGTCGAGTTGCTGGAAGTGGAGTTTGGATTGTTGTTATTCCACGGCTGAGTTGACAGAAGAGAGAGAGCACAGCTCGATTCTGGGACCACTGGGATGGGCCCACCATGTGAAATGTTTTCTGCAGCTGCATAAATTGTAGACGCATGTGACAGGTATGATGTCTGGGTCTCATGTGCTGTGACTGAAGTGAAATGGCAATGCGGATCTACAGTGCCCCCTCCTTGCCAACGTTGGTTGCTGGCCATTCGATCAAGGCCAGATCGATGGCTGGTTGGCAGCGGCCACATGTCCCGAGCTGTGGGAGGAACCCTCGGGTAAGAGAAATCCAAGAGGAAGCTCCTGAACCTTCCTGGTTCTTTTGTCAAACAGAGAATTCAACATTGCACATAATCAATAGCTAATTACATTTAGTCTCATCAATAGCGTATTATGGTGTTACTGTTTCTTTAAGTGAATCTGTTGTGCACATGTAGGAAGCATAAGGTGTATTTACGGATTTTTTCAACAGTCACAGTAAATGGGAGGGAAACTTTTGGGGGACTTTGTTTGGTGTGTGCTTGAGGTGGTGTAAAATCCAAGAGGAAGAACTGTTTAATATTATTCTTTTTTTTCAAGGAAAAAAAGGGATCATGCCCATATTTGATTGAAACTGTTCAACATTATTCAATCACAATTTTAACATGAACTTTGTTTGGTGTGCTCAAGGTGGTGTAAAATCACAAATAATAGCTACCCCTTGCCCCCACATCTTCCAACTATTTATGATTTGGTATTAGTTTCAAATAAAAGGTTCCAGATTTAACATACCATGGAATGAACTAAGGCGCCCATAACGGGACGAAAGAGGGCCAGGTGGCGGCTTTCTACGGCGCTCGTTGTGTCCTGCGAGGCGGCGCCGACAGCTGCGCTTCCCTTGATCAAACTCCCCCAACTGATGAAATCTGTAGGTGGTAATAACATCAAAATAATGTTGCAGTTATAAAAGGCTTAAAAGTTCGCACTTAAAATGCAAACTGCACCACTAGTTAAAGGGACACTTGTTTAACTTTATTTAAGATGGGTAAAAAGAGACACTGTTTTGCTTTCTTTGAGGGATGGAATCCTACTTTATATCTTACATGAAGACGATTATGGAGCACACTAATTATTCCTCTGATTGCTCTTTAAGTTAAGACACTTTATTTTAGTTCAGAAACAAATTTCATCTACATGACATCTTCAAGCCCAAAATAAAACAGTACAGCCTACTTAATTTATGGACAACTTACCTACATGTATATAATTTATCAGTGAAAAATGTCTCCAAAATTATAAATAAAGAAAAGATGCAGGAACCTAGACCACTAACTACGTTAGATTAGCAAATAAATAGTATTTAACTACTAAGCATCAAAGCATGCAAATAAAATAAATAAAGCAAACTCCCATGGGTCTCTTTTAAAAAAGACGCCTTAATTTTATACCTCTAAAAAGTGATATCTGATGAATAAACAAAATATAAGCCTCTCAATGATTAGGGTTGGTCATGTTCCATCCATACGTTTTGTTTCAAGCATAAAAAATGGCTGAAAAGGATTAGGGAAATAAAATAAAAAATGCAAGTATCTAACAAGTTGGGAATATAAAATTTTCTAAGAAAGAAGAAAATAGCTGGAAATAGTCTACTAGACCGTTACTACCTTCCATTAATATTAATATAAATACTAATTCAAAACTGCTCTAGTGATCTCATTTCCAAAATAATGCAAATTTTTGGGGTGTTGCATTTCTTGTGGCCCTTCAGTGAAAACAACTAATAGATGTTTCACATAACAAGCAAAAAAATAGATAGACAAGGGAACATTTTTTGGGTGAATATGCATTTGTCACCAACTATTTATGAATTACGAAATACGTACAAAAAGAAGTACAATAAGACGAAAAATTAAGAAAATGAACAAAACAAAAACCTCAAAAATGCACATATACGTAGCATGTTTTAAAGAAATAGCAACCCTGCCTGTTTATTTCATTCCTATACAACAAAGATGACCGAGATGAAAAAATGCAGAGCTGTTATCAAAAGCTACAGAAAACACTCAACAGCTATTGTTAAACATTCAAAAATCAACTATCAAAGACAGCAACATTGCCTATGACCTTGTGACCAACAAAATAATTTGTCAAGCAATTATTCAACAAATTGTAACCAAACATTAAGAAATTAAATAACAAACCTGCTACACTGTTGACAGAACCGCTGTTCGATGCCGCCTACGATGACCCGAGGTGCCTTTGAATGCAAGGCACACACCTTGTGCCTACAATAGTAAGCCTTCGTACCAGTCAAGTCCTCGTTGCATCCTTCTACTTGGCATCTAGGAGTCTGTTGCTGAGCACTGGACCCCACTCCCTTTGATTTCTTCCCTAGTACTGGGGCTACTGGTTCTGGTACCAGGGAATGGGTTTGTACAGGCTTCTTTGACGAATTGGGTTCCCCAGTGTTTCCATCTTCGAAGTATATCTTCTTGCCAAATTTGAGACCAGACATGGAATCATGATTTGAGCTTGAACCAGTCTCCATTTGGGGGATTTTTGTTTTTCCCCTTCTTCTTTGGAGACTAGTGCTCCTCCATGGAGTGTCAAGAAGGGGCTAAAAGGGTTTGTGAGTTGTCTCTGAAAAAGGAGAGGAATGAAAAGGCATTTGATTAAAGATGAATGAAAGGAAATATTTGCTGTACCTCTACAATCATCTCGGTAGAATCCTATAGAAACCATAGTTTTAATCTACCCTCCTATTAATATATGTTTGTATTAAAATAGAGTTATCCAACTATTTAATCTTTATACGACTATTTGAATGTCAAATTTACAATCTTTCACACGAATAATATTAATTAATATTGTCACTAGATTAAAAAAAGATTGTCAAAATAGAGTTTTAATGTTGAAGACTCGCACTAGTAATATATAAATACTGTAAATATTAGACAGAATTTAAACTATTTATTACAAAAATGAAAGAATAATTATAGTTATATCTAGAGCTGAAAATAATAAGTGAGGAAGATTTTATGTTATATATTTTAATAAACAATATTTTTAATTTCGGTGTTCATTTTTTTCGGATGTAGTGCCAATATAATTTTATTTGATAATATATAGTTTTATTGAGTTTTTTAGTTTCTACTCAAATCTTTCTTTTACTATAAATCCATATTCACGAGAATCGGTACTTTAATGAATTTACAAGATTGTAAAGTATACAGTTTGTTATATTCTTGCTTTTTAGTTGACGAGTACCGCCATTTTAATTACAGAAGTATACTGGTTTTTCCTTACATAATCTTTTGAGATCCTTTGATGAAAATTGGCGCTTTTTTTTTAAAATAGAACCAAATTTAATATTTTTAACAAAACAAGCATCATTGATTTGAATTCTACAAAAAAAAAAAACTCTACCGATCATGTTGATCGGTAGGGGCACAAAGACATTTGCACCACCGATCCGCGATTGGAGGAGTCATTTTATGATCCATCTATACAATTTAGTTACAAAAATCAACAGTAAATAGCTCCACTGATCCTGGAACAAACAATTTTATACCTCCATCGATCTTGCAGATCAGTGGATCTGTTTTTTTATAAAAAATATAATTAAGAGTGCTTGTACTTGTTAAAATGTTTAAAATTGGTTTTATTTAAAAAAAAAAATCAAATTGGTTATCTAGGTGAACTTTACCGCTATAATTCTAGAGGATGCGGACCAAATGCAGGGAAGGTGGGGGGCTTTTCTAGGCTCAAACTACGATGAGTATCGACTGGACCTGGTCTATGGTCTGCTCCCAATTACACCGTGGTGGTGAACATGTGGAATTCAATAGTGGCAGCTTCCATGTTTTTTGTATATATTATATTTGGAACGTTGCATGCTGGGATCGATTCATTTGCTTCTTTTTATACATTACAATACGGTATTATGGCACGACACAAATTTACATACCTATGATGATCAGTCGTCCGAAATTTGAGTCACTGGCTCACTGCAATGCAATTTAAGTGGGACTTGGAGAATAAATGCACCGCGTTATGTTCATTATTATCATTGTTATTTCCAATAAATTAAACAAGAATTAATGTCTATGAACTGAAGGAAGCCTCAACAGTATATTACTTGAGAAGGAAGCACATGATAATCATTTTCTTTACAGTATTAGCAATTAATTCCAACATTAATGAAACAGTTTATAGATTTTATGTACGTTTCACCATGCATAAAACAGTTTAAAGTTCAGTCCGTGATGTTTAATCAAATTATACTTAAATTGTATGATATCTGATTGTTGGACTTTCTATTATGTCCATTAATAATATATTTATTTATAAAAAATATATATATTGTTCTTCAATCTTGTTTGAATTAGTTTGAAAATTACAATAAATATTTTTAAAATAATTATAGTACAATGCTTCCTCCCTATAATTTGAGCAAAGCCAAGGAGTGATGTGCTCACCAAGAAGAGTTGGTGAGCACATTTCCAAAACTCTATCGGATTGTTTTTAAACGACGAATTCAAACAGTTAAAATCCATCTAATTCATAAGTGATGCATGCACATGATTTTTTTTTTAAGTTTTGAATTCATTTTATACAAGATCGAGCTGTAAAAAAATGAATATTTTATAAGTTATTTTATATATTTATTTTTCATATAATTTTTTTTATAAGTTATTTTATACATTGACCGTACATCACATTCTAGCTTTAATTGTGAGGAAACACAACAACATGTTACTTACGTAGTATTGTTTTTTTTTTTTGACATAAGCCCTTAGACACACACTTATTATCTAAATAATCCTACTAGTCAGAATCGATCCTAAAGACCTTTCACGTGAAGACATATGTCTCAGCCACTGTGCTACACAGTGGCGTTACATGCGAAGTATATTTACATTGGGGAGGACTCTTGTAGCTTCACAGATGTCTCTGGCGCTCTGCCATACTGGATAGTGGAAAGGGACCGAACCGTGCTACATTTAGGGGCACAGTATCCACTGTTTCTTGCCTAACTGTCAGAAAACTATTAAGTCTTAGATTTTATTGAACTCGGTACAGTTCGCTTTTTACTTCCTTTTACCACCCTCTGAGAGGTAATTTTAATTTCTGGTACAAACCATAAAGCGAAAGCAGGAATTAGTTTCATCTTTTATAAATTCCGAAGCCTGGAGATCGATGTCAAAGGACTAGGTAGGAGAGATAGAGAAAGAGAAAGAGCAGGGACCATGAACAGCTAGTGCTTTTGCTTCGATCGTGTAGTGGTTGATTGGATTTGTTTGATTGAAAAAAGGAAAGTACTTTCTTTTACTGAGTGAGAGTGAGAGAGAAGAATCTTTACGCGACATAATTCATTTGAAGAATCAGCTAGCTCCCAAACATGGAATCTTTAATATCCAGTGTAACATTATCAATTTGGTAAGAATAAGATCGATTTATACTGGACTGTAAATGAGTTAGCTTGGGCTGAGCTGGGCCTTAACTCAGCTCGTTAATTCTGGACTGAGCTGTTAGCGAGTCAGCTCGTTAACATCTCGCGAACTAAAATCTCAGCTCAAACTCGTGACGAGCCAGACCGAGCTAGCTCGCGAGCTGAGTAGCTGGCTCACTAGGTTTGGTTGGACCTTGTTTTAAGAAGAAAATAAATTTTACAAATCTTTTTTGGACCGAGCTTGGCAGTATCAAATACACACAAATTCATACAAATTCACAAATTGATGTCTAGACAAGCTAGGTCCCAACTCAAACTCGTTAATTTTGGCCCGAACTGTTAGCGAGCCAGCTCGGTCCACTATCGAACGAGCTGTTACCGATCGAGCCAAATATGAGTCACGAGCTACGAATTTTTTCAACAGCCCTAATCTATACTCTATAGATATCATGTGACGTGACTTGAATGTATAAAATGTAACATGAAGAAAGCATTTATGTTGTTCTTACAAGGCCCGTAGGCTTGCTTTATAGGGGTGAAAACAGTATGGATAATATCCGATCTGTTTTCGATTCAATTCATATTTGAAAATTTAGATGTTGATATCTAATATCTGAATATTCGTGTGAATAAGAATACTGATATGGCTTTACGTTTCAATTATCTGTATTCGGATAGTAGATATATATATCATATATTTTTAATATATATATATTATGAAAAAATTTGTTATTCACCATTATAATTAGATAAATATTATGAACTTTAATATTTTTAATATTATTTTAATAAATATCTGATCTGATCCAAATCTATATCCGTATCCGTTAAATATATCTGATATCCGCTCCACAACTGTATCCGAAAAAAAAAATATGAATACGATTTTACCAATATCTGCTCCGTTTTCACCACTATTGCTTTAGCATTAAATGTTATAACATGCCCAACGTAAATGTTTTCTTGTACAGTTGGCATGCATATGAGTGCTTTTTCCATAAATTATGGGTAATTACATTGGTAATGTGTTGCAAAGTGGCTTTAGGTTAAGGGGCTTATCGGTTTCTCCTTTCTTCCTTTCTTTGTAGCTTTTTGCTTTGACAAGACGGGTATAATTTGTTTAATCCCCAACCTTACTTGATACTGTTTAGGTGTGATTTGTTTCATAGGTGGAGAATCTTTTGGAATGACCTTTCTAATTTCTATTGCCTGACCGTCCATTGGGTATCTGTGCTGTGCTTTTTAGCTCTTTGTATTCTATATTATTTATTTTCATCTGAGACAAAGCGCTCTAATTTTTTCTTTCTTTTTGGTGTGTTTCTAAGTTTTCTATTCAACCATTGGAGACCGAGTAATTTGGATTTTGATGGCGTTCAAGTCCCCAAGTAACCTTAACCCTAGGCAATCAGGAGTTACAGGATCTATTTTTAGTTCTAAATAGCGTTTATCGTATTATATGGAAAGGCTATAAAAAAAGCTATAGCGGATAGTGTAGCTATAGCGGAAGCTATGCCACATAGCGTTTTTTTATTTTTACAAAAATTATATTATATATTTGTACTAAGTATCAACATAATTTAAAGTCTTATATAACAATAAATAACACCAAATTGATTAAAAACTATAATATTCGTATTGGATCAATACAAAGTCCAAATTACGGTTCAAAATATCTCAATTTGAGAAGGTCGTCAATTTAGAATTTTCACAATTTGAGTGACAAAGGTTTCTTCTCGGTAGTAGCAACCAATCTTTTAATTGATTTTGATTTGAGATTTTATTTTACTTTTTAATTTAAGTTATTTGTCCAAAAAAAACTCACAGTTAAAGCCTAATTGAGTCTTTTTTATTAAATCCCATATAAAAATGCCAAAAAAAAATCTATATTTCATAGCGCGCGCTATTTGCACTACACGCTAAGCGCTGTAACGAACCGCTATTACCGCTATAGCGACCGTAGCGTAATTAGCGTATTTTGATGTCAGAGCGTAGCATTTAGGCTTCAAAAACACTATAACGGCGCTATAGCGCGCTATTTAGAACACTGATTTTTAGTAAAATTACCGCTTTTATCCAAACTGGATCCGAAAAGAGTAGCTTTTGTGTGTGCTGATTTGCGTATGAATAATTTATAGACATGTTGTGAGTTGTGACTATATTTGGTGTTTAAAAATGTTTGTATCCAAAATAGAGGTGAACCTCAGGCCCATGCTTAAGCTTAAGTTTCAATTTGTATCAACAAAAATCCTCACAAACTAAGTTTTGTTTTTTAAATTTGTCCAATCTTTATGCAAAAATTAAAATTATAAGATTAGTTTATTATGCAAATTAAGAACCAGTTTTTAGTCTAGTAGCAAAAGCACATGGTCTCTATGTGGAAGGTCATGGGTTCGAAACCCAGATAGAAAAAATAATTTATTATAATAACAAGAGTATTAAATAGTTAGGTTGCTTGACCTCCAACTTTACTCAAAAAAAAAGTTTATTATGCGAATTATAGGATTTTTGTATCTACAACTTATGGAGCATAGCATGCATGTCAAATGGCCAAATGGGTCAATTCGGTCTGATATTGGGAACCGTTTGATTTGCTCCATAATTTGTATGTGCCCAATGGCGGATTCAAGAAGGGTCAGGGGCAAGTAAACGTCTACTTTTAGGTTCGAATTTTTTTTAGACCAAGTGATAATTTATATGTGTGCCCACTCCTGAATGGATATAATGTTTACCCCTAAATTTAATTTACGGTCTAGTAGAAGAAAATTGTGCAGAAAAAAAAGTCAACTCAGACTGAATCGCTTAAAAGAAAAAAAATACGTAGTCCAATTCGCTCCTTCACTTAGAAGAATCGTTGATTTGTTAGGAGAAAAAAGAGGTTCCACTGCTAAGAATATAAATATGTACTGTGACGCGACTAGTCACGTGTCGTGCCGTGACCAAATTTGGAAAGATGGTTATGACACGTGAATGGTCACAATACGTCAATCACGCCATGACCACATGTGACTGGTCACGTTTATCACGTTTGGCCACGCTTAACTCTTTTTTTTATATATAATTTAAGTTAGTTTATTTAACATTCACCATTCGATCAAGATCTAACGGTCGTAATTACACATGACCGTGTGTCATGCCGTAACCAAATGTTTTGCGTGACATGCTTTGTCATGCCAAATTTTTGAAAGATGGTCACGTCACGTGGATGGTCACGTCACGTGGATGGTCACGTTACGTGGATAGTCACAGCACATATCTCATGACAGAACTGTGTCGTGCCATGACGTATCTGATCGTGCCGTGACTTTTTTAGATCCTTATCCTCTACTCCGCTCCAATTCGCCAAGAGAAAAAAATTATACCCTTGTTAATATTTTGTGTCTATTTCTGATCAAAATTCTAGATCCGCGCCAGTACGTGCCGCTTCGATATATTGTTAGTGGGGACCGATTTTGTGTGCGCTTTGCATATTACACCTGGTTACTAATCAACTGTTGTATTGTCACGTCTCATACCAATCATTTAAAAAAAATTGTAATTAAAGATAAAGAGGTGACATTTTTATGGGTCCCTTGCAAAGCTGATATATGCGCAGTGGCTCACCAGAAGCATATTGGCGTTGCTCTGATTAATTAATCTCATAGCGAGTGAGCAACTGACACTAGTCCACACTTAGCATATAAAAATATGTGTTATGTTAGAACCTCATAATAATCAACTAATTTTTTCAATGACAACACATGGAGGTTGTGTTGAAATAGATTAATATTTCTACGCTCAAAACAGATCGTACGTATATAGCGTGAAATGTTGAAAAAGCAAATACATAATTAACAAATCCTTTGGTTGGTAACAGCTTGGAACTTTCTGGACAGCAAATAGGAGTATAATAATTGGATTAAACCTTAATTAATAATTAGGCTAAGAAAGAAGGTAGCACGCAAGATCTAATGTATAATTGGTAGATCGCACAGTTAATGCATGTGATTTGTTCCCTTTTTGCTGAGCTCCTATTAAAACAAGAAATAACATACATGAGTTTAACCAAATTAGAAAGATAGGACCACAGCGTCTAAGGTAGCAAGTACAAAGAACAAAAGAGAAACTCACCAGTAGTGGAATTATCCTTAGAGAAATTGTATCTATCAATCCCAGAAAAAAATTGCAAAAAATAATGCTCTCTTGGGGCCGCACATTCTATATTTTTTTATTTAATTTCGACTATTGGCCGGTGTCATTCCCTTTAGCCAGTTAAAAAAAAACAATGTTTTTCGAGTTAAAAAATATCAATAATTAAAGTATGATTAAAAGGGGATCGATGAACTTAACATTCCTATAAGTTCAGATAATTTCCATACCTATATGTAACATTTTTATCCCTATGATTTCATATTCAATCAATTGCATCCTAAATTTACGGCGGATACATTATTTTTTTCACGAGGTATGGGGTGAAAACAGAGCGAACAGTGGTAAAATCATATTCATATTTTTTTTTCAAATACGGATACAGAGAAGATATCAGACATACCAAAAGAATACGGATACGTAGCAAAATCAAATCGGATATTTATTAAAATAATATAAAAAATATTAAAGTTCATAATATTTATCTAATTATAATAGTGAATAACATAAATTTTTCATAATATATATTAAAATATACGGTATATATCTACTGTTCGGATACGAATAATTGAAATATAAAACCATATCAGTATTATTATCCACACAAATATTCAGATATCGGATATCCACATCTAATTTTTTTAATACGAATTGGATATTAACCATACCGTTTTGACCCCTACTAACATGAGGAACTTATTCGTTTTGTTTTATATCAGATGTACTGAAATTTCAGATAGCGTGTTATGTTTCAGAACGGCATTCTGTCAAACATTTGCAAATTTAATTAAGGATCCCACTCCTTGTTAGCAACCCAAAGCACAAAAATTATATAAAACAAAAACAAAACCGGTATATTGATCTCTATTTAACTATTTTTTTTTTTTTTAGTAAAGTTAGAGTTCAAGACACCCAACTATTAATATCCTTATTATTACAACAAAAAAAGATTTCCATCTGAATTTCAAATTCATAAATTCTCACATAGAGACCATGTGTCTTTACTACTAGACTAAAAACTAGTTGTTCACGACTTCTTCATAGCTTTTGCATAACTAATTTTATTTTCTGCAAAGTTGATAGACTTCTTCACGACCAAAGACATAATTTAAAAAGAAAATTGCCAATTGATCCTACTACAAAATACAGAATTTAAAAGAGAGATTAGAAATTTATTTGCACATAAAAAATGCCATAAGTATATTAAAATTGACCTCCATAACTTTGAAAAAGAAAATTACATATGACGCCCATATTCTTTCTTTCTCTTCTTTTTTGAGAAAATACATAACCTGCCTACTATTTTTCTTGACGCTCATATTATTTTCGAATTGACATCCTCTCTGTTACTGCACAAGAAATCTTTTACAATTAGTGAATCCAGATCATTCTTTTTATCTTGGCACCAATCTCAAAGCCCAATAATACTGCTTCCTAGGTCCTCTGAATCTCAAACCCGCTCAGATTTAATCTCAAACAGTAAAGTGAAGCCCATCCTCTACAATAATGGAGAAGATTTGAATCCTTGTTATAAGTTGATCTGTCGTACATACAAGGCTCTGGCGTACATATTTTTGCAAATTATTTCATACAAGGCTCATCTTAGAATTTATTTGTGCAACGAAGGATGTGCAGAACAATTTCTACAGAGCCTGCGTCACACTGTACTGAAGAAATGGACCCACTGACAGAACGTCGTGGTGGCACGTCAGTAGTGGGTCCAGTTAAAGGTACAGTCGCTGTCTGGGCTGACAAAAATGCATGGGGACCGTACTTTTTGGGTCTGGTTTGGGCACGAGTGGAGGAAGGAGACCTAATTCTCAGATCCCGTCTCGTTTTTTGTAAGATTTAGCTAATTTCTTTTGCTTGAGGTTGAGGATGATTGACATGTCACAACTCACAAGAGGACGTGGGATCCACCACCTGCGTTGCCTTTTTATGTAGAACAAGTCTAGGTACTAGGGAACAAGTGTCGATCTTGTTGACAACTTGACATCAGTATCCTTTTGAGGGAGATTATGCATTTTCATAGACTCATAGGTGTCTTGATTGATTCCTCTGTCTCCTCTTTTTTGAACATTCTATCATGCAACGAGTTACTTACTACTGTGAGAGGCTCAGTTTTTAAACGATTTGAGTTCGTGCAAAATTTTCATCAAATAGCAACTAGCTCTTTATGAATTGGATGATATTCATACAAATTTACGTACATTAGTAATATAATAATTCAATATTTTAAAATCTAAGTATGTAAAACTGGACCGAAATATATAAAATTAATTTTCAATAAATGCAAAAAATAAAACACCTGCTCCTGATTCAATGCAATTTATGCGACTGTAGCTAGGGGTGGAAAAAAAGCTCGTGGCTCGATATCGTAACTCGCATATGGCTCACTCGTTACTGGACCGAGCTGTTAACGAGCTAACTCGGTCCAGAATTAATGAGTTCAAGCTGGGGTCTAGTTTGCTCGTTAGCTCGTGAGCTAGTTCAGCTAGGTATCAATTTGTGAATTTGTGTGCATTTTATATTGTCAAGCTCTGTCCAGTTCGGTTCAACTCGGTCAAAAAAGTTTGTATGATTTAATTTCTTCTTAAAACAAAGTTCAGCCAGACCCAACAAGCCAGTTCGTGAGCTAGCTCGGTTGGCTCGTCACGATTTTGAGCTGAGATTTTAGCTCAGATACTCCAAGTCTAGCTCACTCAGTCTAAACTCGGTCCAGAATTAATAAGTTGAACTAAGACCCAACTTGTTGCGAGCCCTAACTGTAACTACCAAATTTCATGTTAATCCAAAGGGAACCACATCCACAAGTCTAATTGAATTTTCTTTTGTGTGTTACAGGTCTATGGCAAAGATATGAAAACCACTACTGTTTGCCAAAGGAAAAAGATCACTACTGAATACTGATGTGAAATATGGTGAGGTCTAAAGTCTTGAAGTCTGAAGTGGCCATAAAAGGAGGGAGAACATGAAGCTTGTCAGCCCATATTTTTAGATGGTCTCCTTAAAGTATGACATTAGTACTGTGGCCCCTTCTCTCCGACCAAACCCCACGATTTTAAGTTTTCAACTCATCGTTTAATAACCGCGTGAGAGAGAGACGATGTTTCATTCGTTACAACTTACAAAGTTACGAGGAGGTATTTATAAATTGCTCGTGACTCGATAAGCATAAAATATATACAAATTTATACATGTTCGATTCAGATTTTATTTTGAATTACTCTAAATATTTTGTATTTTGATATATAAATGTCATATATTACACCTGGAATCAAGTTAGTGCATTTGTTTGTTTTAAATTGCAGAAAATGATGAAAACATACCAAAATGCGACCTCCCCAGGTCGCATTAAGTAATTAGCCAAATTTAGCAATTTTCAGGGCAAACTGAGCCTAGTGCGGGTCGCATGGATTCCGATACGGTCAAAATAAGTACTCAGACGGATTTTCTGGACACGCGCCAATTTTTTTTAACATATAATAAGGTTTTCATCAAAATTCGTGCCAGTGCGGGACGCACGGATATCGATGCAGGCTGCATTCTGAACGCACAGAAAAGTCCGAGCACAGTGCGGGTCGCACTCATTTTTTCAGCTTCCGACACAGTTTCGTATTTTGGACATAACTTTGTCATACGAACTCCATTTTGGATGTATGACCACTTTTTTGAAAGCTAACGAGAATATCTACAACTTTCATGAAGAAAGAAAATCCAAATTCGGGATGTAAAATCCAGTGTGGTCCGCACTAACCGCAGTGCGGCCCGCATTCAGACTAAAAATGCAGTTTCGCTATTTTTGGAAAGCCAGATCACGCCCGGTTGGCAAAAGTTAGTGGGTCTAATTATAGAAAATGTGTGGGACATTGTTCCCCACGTTTCTAGGGTGTAGAATAGGCTATAAAAGGAAGAAAATTCTGCTCCATCAAGGATGATTCCATATTCCACATTTTATTAGAGTTAAAGTAAAATCAAGAGCTTAGATTTGGAGAAGAAGAGCAGAATTTTCAGAGTAAAGGAAGCAATGCGAGATATCTTCATTGTTGTAAGGATTGTAATCATTTTTCCTTTAATTTATCTTTGTTTTAGTCAATTTGTAATTAATTTCTTTTGTAAGTTTTGCATCTCCATGAGAGGCTAACTTCCTCTCTAGGGGTTTAGGTCAATTGCATTAACTTATGAGTGAGCCTATGGTACTATGCATATCACGGATGGGTCCGTGATACGATTCAATATCTTCATTTTCAAAGTTCTAACGGTCGATCCGAACCGTTCAATATGTTTTCCATATGAATATGTACTTGCCGACCAAATTTTACATTTTTTTGAATTTTTTTACTATTTTTTTAGGTAGGCAGAAAATCACTGTTTTTGGATGGTCCAGAATTTTCGGATCAAGTGATTTTATACCTATCTAAAAAAATAGTAAAAAAATTCAAAAAAATGTAAAATTTGGTCGGCAAGTACATATTCATATGAAAAACATGTTGAACGGTTCGGATCGACTGTTAGAACTTTGAAAACGAAGATATTGAACCGTATCACGGACCCATCCGTGATATGCATAGTACCATAGGCTCACTCTTAACTTATTTAATTCAATTCTATTCGAATTTTAGTTTTTATAGTGATTGTTTGATTTGATTGTTAATTTCTGTGATTTATTCTTTGTGGTTCCCATAATTTGTGCTTGAATTGTAGTTATCCCGCTTTCGGTCTTTTAGACTCCAAAGTAGCTTAGAATCACATATGATAGTACCAATTATGTCACAAAGCCATTAGGATTTAAGTTAGAGAAACACCATATTTAAATATAAGCCGGAACTACATAAATTAAGGTTAGAGTTTGATATAAAACTTAACGGTTAGAGTCAAATCCTAAGTCGGAACATTTTGAACCGAATTAGAGATTGGTATGAATTGCCTTCACCGGCTAAATCATTAAGTACCGAGATCTAAGGAGATGATAGACTAACAAGAGCTTTATATCCTAGATGATTAGGGCGATGTACTTTACCGTAAAGTTATGATCGTCTAGGCACGTTACTAATTCACGAAAGTGACCCTTTTTAACATATTTGGTTAGAAACCCCATCAAAATCAAATATGAATTTAAACAAACCGAATAGATAGGATTAAACAAGAGATTGTAGACCGAAAGCCCCTATATTCTCCAAACTTTAGTCAACCCTAAATTCGTTTTACTCTTACTTTAGTTTTTAATTTTTTACTGTTTAAAACTCCTTTCTTTCTGGTATTGAACCCAAAATTAGGAATTGTTAGAACAAACCCCCCATTTACTTTATCGCAATTTACTTTATTTCTTTTTTCTGAAATTATTTGCAAAAGTTTAAACTAAGTCTTAACTTACTCTCTGTGGTTCGATACCTTAAGTACTATTTTGATAGGTTGTGCGCTTGCAATCAACCCATTTATTGAGTATCAAGGTTTATAAATTTAAAAGATAAAAGAGTACAAAGTTATAACCAAAATCCTATACCCAAAATACTCAACACGACTCGTGACTCTTTCGCTAAAAGTTCGGTAACAACTCGCTTGCTAACTTAATGAAATAATAATGAGTATGCTCGAATTCGCTCAATAAGAACTGAGTTACATAAAATTATGTCACATCCAAATGAATAATAAATATATAAAATAACATGAAAGTAAAGTCATCATGAACCAATACTAATTACGTAGCACAGTGGCTGAGACAGATACATGTCTCCACGTGAGAGGTATTTAGAATCGATCCTGACTAGCATAATTATTTAGAGAGTGAGTGTGTCTAAGGGCTTATGTCAAAAAAAATATACTACGCATGTAATATGTTGTTTTGTTTCCTTGAAAGTAAAGCTAGAATGTGATGTACGGTCAATGTATAAAATAACTTATAAAATGATTTATATGAAAAATAAATATATAAAATAACTTATAAAATATTTGTTGTGAACTGAGTTACATAAGAACTGAGTAACTTAAACTTGCAAGCAAGAAGGAGCCACACTTTCAAATTATAGGAATCAAATTTAAATGGAGATCAATCATATAAATTTTTCATATTGTGTATAGGAATCAATTTTACAATATTTATATCATTTTACTCTAAATTATATAAAAATCTTATATTAATAAAATCTTTTTAAAAAATAAACGAGGTCAATTGACATACGTGCACATCATGTGCATCTGCCTCTCCTTGCAAGAATAGTATATGACCTTAGCTCTGATATTTATTGGATCAGATTTCAAATGATAAATTGAAATTGTTGAAATCTATTTACTCCATCACTAATGTATTTATAAATTTTCCTATTTTTATTTAGTATAGAAAAAAAAATAATGAAAAGTGATTACATTAAATAACTCATAAACTTTCGATTTCATTAACACTTGAATTTTTACTAAATGCATTTAAAAATTAAAAAAATTAAAATGTAAATGTACGTTTGAAACCGATCCAATAAAATTTAATGTTGAACTCACCATCTTAATAAGCTTAAATATATAGTAGATTCACTCTGTAAAATGCATTCCATGTCTAAATCCTGAAGAAGTATTTTATTTTTCTAATAGCACACCCTAGTGGAAAAATAGCAATCACGAACGGTTAAATTAAGCTATCTGTATCGGATTTGAGTCCGTCCTTGATCCAGGCGATACAGAAAATGAAAAAAAATAGGGTCGGACGTACAACCGATCCTGAATGTAACTATCAAGGTCAGTCATTTATTAATACCCGATCTTGATTCAATTTATTTATTATTTTTTAGAGTAAATATTTTGTCCTCTATCATTTGGTCTCCTAAATATCTCCCTAACTAACTTATCCATAAAGTACAATGAGGACCACTAATTAATTGGGGGAACACAATAATTACTTGGGGACCACTTAAATTTGAAATAAATTACAACTGGTGTGCACATGTATGAACACTTATGCGCGCAAGTATTCCTATATAATATATCAAGTATTCATACATAAGATATTAAGTATTTAAACAAAAAACTGGACATCAACTTTCTTTTCTTCATAGTCACACACTCATCTTTTACATGTTTTTAGAAATTGATTTTTTTCTCCGTTTAATCTAATCAATATTTCTAACGATCCGCGAGAAATTTTGCAAATCTAAAACCATGAATATTTTCTACTTAATTTTCTCTTTCAAATAAGATCCATGATGAAGTCCTTTCGGGTTCTTCGTCGTTCAAGTACTCATACCATATCTCGTCGAGTAAGTATTCATACCTTGTAGTGTGAATATTTTCAATCTTATAGTGTGAATACTTACATTATTTTAATAAGATTAATTTTATTGATTTTGTTATGTATACTTCTAATGTTCTAGTATGAATATTTTATATGTTTTAGTATGAATACTTTGCAATATGAATATTTTATAGTAATGATACTTTGAAAGTTATACTATGAATACTTTACATGTTTTAGTATGAATATTTTTTAAAGTTTATTTATTTGTGTATTATTTTGTAGGACATTAGACCTATTTTTTTATGAAATTATTTCCTGCACAGGCAAATTTGTTCTCTAAACAATTTGAAATAGCAAAATGGCTCTTTATGAGTAAGTATTAATACTTGACAATATATAAATACTTGCTCATTGAGGTATGAATACTTGCATGCCGAGATATGAGTACTTGAACGACAAAGAATCCGAAAGTATTTTATCATGGATCTCATTTGAAAGATAAAATTACGTAGAAAATATTCGTGATTTTAGATTTGAAAAATTCCTCGCGAATTGTTAGAAATATTGATTATATTAAATGGAGAAAAAAAAACCCACTTCTAAAAACATGTAAAAGGTGTGTGACTAAAGAGAAAAGAAAGTTGATATCCAGTTTTTTGTTTAAATACTTAATATTAAGTATGAATACTTGATATATTATATATGAATACTTGTGCACATAAGTGTTCATACATGTGTCCGCCAGTTGTAATTTATTTTCAAATTTAAGTGGTCCCCCCAAGTAATTAATGTTTCTCCTAGTTAGTTAGTGATCCTTATTGTATGTTTTTATAGATAAGTTAATTAGAAGAACATTTAAAGGATAGAATGGAGGGAACTATTAGTCGTTCCCTATTTTTTATATATATTAGAGAATGTAATACCCGATCCTGTTTACTTTAATAGCCGACCCTGATTATTTTTCTTCTTTTCATTTTTGGAATCATTTTGTAGTGTGGTCGCTACAAATAATCAATACTCAACAATTCCATTTAATCGTACTATTATATCAAAAATTCAAAATATGTCTAATTAAATAATACAACAATCAAAGTATCAAATTTACAAAATAAAAGTATCCCATTATTATTCCACACTGACAATTTTATACATCTGGGATTAGTAAAAATATTAAAAATATATCAAAACAAACCTAAACAAAGTCATCTAAATAAAAAAAATACAAAATCTACTTCAAAATCTGATTGGTTGCCCATTTCCTTGTATGCTTCCATCTCCAATTTACTTGATTAAGAGGCAAAAAGAAAATAAGTAACGTCAGTTCAGTTTTTTTTTAATAAAATGAGCTTATGAATAAGAAAAGTCACTCACCAAGTACAAATTTTGATGCCTTCTGACAGAATGATAATTTTTGTTGGTAATTTTCTACAAGGTGAGATTCCTGATCGAAAGAACATAAAATTCAAGAGTCAGAACAAAAACTACCAGATTTTAAACTATGATTGAAAACAAATATAAAACTTTTGTCATACTAAAGTCATGGCTGAGAGCCTGAGATCATGCTATAGACAAAAAGATACAATTATTTGCACTTTCAAAATCCTATGACAAGTTTGAACTTCTATTTTAACAAATTTAAGTTAAAACCCATCCAATTTGTCATTAGAATATAAAATATTGAAAAACAAACACGGCATCTCAATACAGAATATTTGTTGTACACAAGAATAAAATGAAATGACCAAATTAATTCCAACCTAACAAATAAAAATAACTGATACCTGAATGACCCAGTACGTAGCCAATAATGAGAACAATTATGAGTAGTATGCACCTGGATGTCGTCTAAGCTTGCCGACGGTCTTGCCATGACTAAATTAGAGTTACGACTGGGTATTGAGGAGGGGTAAATGAGGGAAGCAGTGTATGGAAAATAGAGGTAGAGAACGGAGAGCAGTTCGAGTGTTCAGTCCGATCTGGGAGACAAAACGAGAAGGTGGCGACTCTGATGTCACATTTTCCACTAGTGACAGGAGCGCATACATTTGGCAAATTTGGGTATAATGAATGAGGTCAATATTTTAATTTGACTGTGTTTAAACATTCTGTACTAGTGAGATTTATGTTTCACATCCATAAAAAATATAAGAATCGTCCTATTATTAACTCTCAAATCTATAATTTATATAAAATATTATATATTTTGAAACTTTGTTTTTACTATTTTTGATACCGGATCAATGCCAATATCAAATATAATAACCGACTCCCATTCAAAATTTTCTTTAACCCACCGCTGATTACCAATACGCAATGCATTTATTTTTTTTAATGATTTTTGACCATATAGATTCTATATGTAGATGTATATATGTATGTATGTGTGTATGCATTATACATAATTTTATTTTTAATAATTACCGCATACAAGAACATATACAAAATAGAATAAGAACTAAATCGAACAAAACGAAGTAAGTTTCGGACCGAACAAACCGAAGTAAATTTTAATTTGTTCGGTTGAACCAAAGCAAGATATTAATTATAACAATAAATATTATTTTGTTAATTTTTTGAATATTTTTAAAGACGGATTAAAATTTTTTTGTTTGGTTCGGTTTGACAGGTTATAAACCGAACCAAGCAATGCACATTATGTCGTAAATTTTGAATTTTTTAAATGTTTGGTTCGGATGTGGGATGGGTTTAAAATTTTCTATTAGTTCGGTCTAACCGGTTTTAAAAATTTTAAACCGAACCAAACTATTAAAATGATTTTTTTTTACAAAAACCCATCCATTTAACTGGAAAAACCAAACCGTTTAAGCCAAACTCTCTCGGCTAGATTTAAAACGGATGAAGTCGGACCCAATGAACACCTCTAATACAAAATAGTCTTTAGTCGTGCTTTTACCTGTTATATTAACTAATTAAAAATACTTTATCCTCACCTTTACCAGATAAGCTAATAAAAAAAATTCTATACATACTCGTCGTATTAAATACAATACAGATCAGATAAACAGTTAAAATAGTCCATCTTACACTCCTACTCAGACACCCTCACCCCCACCTTATTGGATCCAGAGGAAATTGGGCCTTTCTATTTATATTGGTCGATACAGATCTGACTGATCTTCTGCGTTAAAATAATATGATAAAAATCTTTACTGTCTGATATAAAACAAAAGGATCAAAATTTATAATCCCTACCATTGGAAGGGGGAGCCACAACGAATCAAATGTCTGGCCCTATTGTAAAATTATTTCACCTTAGATGGTAGCTGAGAGCCTAGACACCAATAACAAACATGTCGGCAAATTTAACCTGACTGCACAATTGATGATGATGATGATATAATAAAAATAATGAAAATAATAGTAACAGTATTAACAATAATATAAATAGTATAAGTAGTAAAAATGATGACAACCACGACGATGATGATAAAAACATAAGAGTAGAACTAGGATCCTCCTAAGTTCACCCAATCTCTTGTGAACTTGATTCTAAAATATATCGAATCGATTTTAAACGATGAATTCAAACCGTTGAAATTCTTTTATCTAATGATTGATGCGTCTACATGTGAAAATTTTAAAGTTTCAAATTAATTTAATATAGAGTCAAGTGGTCAAAGGAGTCCAAAAAATAAATGCATTAAAATTAATTTATAAACCTTAAACTTTTGACCACTTGACTCTATATTAAATTAATTCCAAACTTTAAAATTTTCACATGTGGACGCATCACTCATTAGGTAGAAGGATTTCAACGGTTTGAATTCATCATTTAAAGTCGATTCGATATATTTTAGAATCAAGTTCACAAGAGGTTTGGTGAACTTAGGAGCACCCTAGTTCTACTCAAAACATAATATCAGTTGTAATAATTTTGGTGATAAATAAATAATCCAATGGCTAAATATTGTTTAGTGTTTTTTTCTTCAATTAGACATGATGTGACGCACTATTAACAGCAGCGTTAAATAAACTTTGTATATACAAAATCTCAGAAATTACGAGAAAAACAAGATTGTTTGCATCTGTCGAAAGAAGTGATTCACCTTGTTGACTAATCTTGTGTCTAGAAAATAAATGAGATTCGAGTAAAGAGCTCATTATACCGAATAATTTTGGAAAAGCCCAAATACAAAATAATTGGGTCCATATAGTTTCTTCATAGAAAGGCCTAAACTGGATTTTGGGCCTTCTCCGTTGACTTCTTTTTTAGAGAATATTTTCCAATGCCAAAATGTTATCATTTTTCATTCAAGCTAGTAAACTAGTTCATCAACATGCCCATTACCATTATATATTTGAATTCCCGGTTGCCATTTCAGCAGTAGAGTTGGCAAAAAAAAAAAAAAAATCATGGCTCGTGGTTCGATCATGACTTGCTTGTTAATAGCTTGTTCATTATTAAACCGAGCTGTTAATGAGCCAATTCGCCACTAGTTTGGTTCAAAATTAACGAGTTCAAGCTGAGATCTAGCTTGCTCGCCAACTCGGCTAGACTTCAATTTGAATTTGTATGAATTTGTGTGTATTTTATACTGTCCCGCTCTGTCAAACTTTTTAGCTCGGTCTTAAAAATTTGAAGAATTTATTTTCTTCTTAAAACAAGTTCCAACGAGCCAGCTTATCAGCTTGCGAGCTAATTTGGTTCAACTCGTAACGGTTTCAAACTGAGATTTCAGCTCGCTTGTGACTCGAACAAGCTAGCTCATGACGAGTTCAAGCCGGACCCAACTCGTGGTGAGCCAGCACATTACCACCCATATTCAGCAGTCAGCACCTATTGCATGTACCTAAGCATGAAAGTAACCCACAAAACATGTAGACGTCATCCACCTTTGACAAAAGAATTAAAAAAATATATTCTATCAACTCAAAACAAAGTATACATAATAAAAGCTTCACAAAACCACTGAACAAAAAGCTATTTCAAGGGATTTTATGCCACCCTTTCTTACCAGTAAACAAAATTAACTATGACATATATAGACGTGAACAATGAATATTTACAAGAACTTCTGAAGCAGATGGTGAGGATGGCACTTCAAACTACATTTAGAATAATAAATGCCACGGCAACCCACATATACATCCATAAAAAAAGAAAATATAACTCTGGAAAAATGGGTATTTCCACCGATTTCATTAGGAAATCATAGTTGCTCACAAAGGCTGGTACTGAAATGGTACCAGTCCTCTGTGAAAAAGTTATCACATCTAAGATTGAACAAAATAAAACTAAGCTAAAAAACACCCGCGTACAACTACATTAAGTACCCTATTACAGCTACTAATACCATAAAATCAAATGGAAACATAGTGAAAACAGCACTTCATCCAAACAGCAAGTCATCAAAATAGCCAGACTAAACAAATTTTAAACTACTAATTGATCCCATCTTTACTTAACTCAGAAAACTATGAAAAGAGCACACAAACAAGACTATTACCAGTGCAACTGATTTCTGCCAGAGCTGCTGCTTTTTGAACAAATGAACGTTCTTGGAAGCAGGTTATTACATAACAAACAGTCTCATAACCATCAACTCAAGATGTGAAATTGTAATTTCAAAAACAGAAACAGGGATGTGGAAAAAGAAAGAGGAATACATAATCTGACATATAAAAAACAGAAAATAATGAAGGAACTAGGCAAAATTAACCCAACCAGATTCTTATTCAATGAAGGTGAGATTCAAATCATAACCAAATAGACAACAATTAAACCATTTTTTTTTGTTTGAAAGAAAAAGAGGACTCACTGACGTAATTAGTACTGGTTCACCATGACTTTACTTTCATGTTGTTTTGCAACCACCACCCCCCCCCCCCCCCCCCCCAAGCCACAAGAAATAAGCCCTCCTTTTGTGCTTATATGCAGATCCACAAGTAAAATTTAAAAAAAAATTATTTGGTAAAGGCAGCCAATGACATGCTGCCACATTGATATGCCTGGAAAATATGTTTTCATCAAAATCAAGGTAAATTAAATCTGTCGTATGGAGCTTTTGTGTCCAAAATGGCAAACCTCATCTCTACTAAGCTCAAATATTAATTACCAATATTAAGAACATCTATTGAAGCAAAATTCCAATAATTTGATTGAACTTGTACCACCACTACAACCGGTACTAAACCATTATCCTACTCATACACTCACTCACTAGCCTCCTAATTAAGATAAGAGTTCTTATTCTATAAAACAAAAACAAAAAAAAAATGATAAGACAACAAGAATGCCCAAAACACCAAACCACCTACTGAACTTTGAATTTCAAATTTCAAAAATCAGTTATAAGGACCTTTTGAATTTACCAGTCGATCCTGATGCCCGCCTCAGCCGCTCGCCTAGGTTTACTCTTTCGGCGGCTTCCGCTATGCCTGAACCCGTTAGCACGACCCACTACCTCAGCACCAGTCTGTGCCTCTGATTTGGTTTCTTCTTTCATTTGGGCCTGCTTCTTTCGCTTTTTCTTTGCGATTTCCTCAGCCTTCTTAGTTGATGTTACCAGAGTGGGTTTTGGATCAGCTTCAACCTTACCAGATTCACTGTTCTCCTTCTGTTCCATCTCAACTTCAGGCTTTATGGATTCGTCCTCTTCTTCCTCGTCAGTTTCGTCTTTTAGTGGCTTTTGAGGTCGGCCACGTCGCTTCTGTGTTGGAATCACCTCTTCAGGTCCACTACCTGCTTCGTCAGATCCGGTTGCAGCTTTCTTCCCCTTGCCCCTCCCTCTCCCCATGCCTTTTGAATCAGAAGATGCTCATACAATCTGAAATTTCTAAGTACAGAAAGAAACAGTATTGATTAGAAAAGGATTAGAATTAAAATAGAACAGTAATTGTGAGCAAGGAGTGTTTATTCTAACTACAGATCAAATAAAGAAGCTTCTAAATCAACTAAAATATACATATGAAAAAAGAACTAATAATAACAACTTTTTTTGTACAATCTTAAGCATCTTCTGATAAACTTTAGATGGTATAAGATTGAACGGAACCTAAAGCTAATAAATATTGTCTCATCTTTTTTTGAAGGGGATAAATATTATCCCATCAAAATCAGAACAAAGACAAAACCTTTTGATAGGAAAAATCATGAGTTCTTCATTGATTAAGATAAGAGGTTCTCACTTCTCGGAGTGATAATTTTGTTATGATAGTCTTAAGAAACCCCAAAAAAGGGAGCAACCCAGGAAAAGAAAAGACAAATAATTATTATAGGATTGGAAGATTAGGACAAGTTTTGAGCTATCGATTTGACAACTGACTTCTGACTTAACCTCAAATCTAATCCCTTACCAGAACATATGCGCCAAAATATGAAGATGCATGTCAATATTGATACCACAGAAATTGTAGCTTAAATCGGAACCAAACCAAATCATCATCTCTCGACTTACAAGTTTCATAAAAGACGAGATAAATAAATAAGACATAAGAACAAAATCAATCTCGGTTCTATAAGTTTCCGGATTTGTAACAAAAAGAAAATTATTAGTTCTTACAGAAATAAATAAAAAAGGGATGAATATGAATGAAGTACCGAATTTCTCTGAAGCAGCAGATGAATTTGAGCCAGCGAAAGAGGAGAGTCTCTTGTAAGAAAGATTTGAGCTTTGAGCGCACAAGTGCTTCACACTTGTAGAAAGAGAAACGAGAGGTTAAACAGCTGGAGGCTGCGTATTGGATAGAGAACCAACAGAGAAACAGAGAGAGAGAGGAGCGCAGAGAGGCAAAGAGAGATAAGAGAGGCAAGAGCTCAGAGAAAGAGAGAGAGGTCTGGCCAGAGACAGAGAGGAGATGTCTCTCTTAAGTTTGGTACCCTCAATTTCAAAAATCTTCCAGTTTAGAAAAGACTGGATCTGTCCAGTACCTAAAATGTTCTTGTAATGATGTAATCGCACAACACAACTGAAGTCTCCTATTGATAAGAATGGAGAGGTGAAAACCAAATTTTTGTTGCCGGTAACCACGTTGTTAAGGTCCTGTTTTGGACCACTTTTATTATTTTCCATTTGTTTATTTGTCTAACTACAGTCTACAGACTATCCCCCTTGCTGATTTGATAAAAAAATAAACTATTGCTATTTTTTTAAGACAAAAGTGTTCATATGCGGTTCTTACCAAGGTAAAAAAAAAAAAATGTATTTGATCCCTAGCTCTCAATATTCTGTATTAGAGTTAAAAATTCAGGTCATTTGATTCTCTATTGCTAATAAATAATAGAGGGGGTCAAATGCACCATTATTTTTTTGCTCCAATATGCTCCATATTATTTATCTTTGTTTTCAAAGTCAGAACAGTCAATATGAACCGTTCAACATGATCTTCATAATAAAATATGCTTGGAGACCAAATTCTATATTTTTTAGAATTTTTTTACTATTTTTTTAAATAGATACAAAACCACTGTTTTAAGGAGATTCTGAACCATCAGATAAACTGATATTGTACATATGTTAAAAAAATAGTACAAAAATTCTAAAAAATATCAAATTTGGTCTCCAATCATATTTTATTATAAATATCATGTTGAGCAATTCGGATCGACTATTCGGACTTTAGAAACATAAATAAATGATATGGTGTATATTGGAGCACAAAAATAATGATACATTTGAATCCTCCTCTAAATAATAATACTGATATAACTCTTAAGAACGATTGTGATTTGTATGATGGGTCTTATGTCTCCGTTGCAAGAAGCCTTTCAAAATATAAATAAATGTCGAAATTTACAGAGCCTTCTATAAAAAGAAAATAATCTGAGGTTTGTTAATTTACATTAAGCAACATTAGAAAGACATGATTTAAAGATAACTAAGATCTCATGACTTACCTTCAAAAATAAATTATCTACAGGGTTCCTTTCTTCAAAATATTTATCAAATAAACATTGAACTGAACTTTGAGCATATAAAAAAATCATGGCTTCCAAAGTAAAAAATATAATGTTGCAGATCGTCTATCATAGTTCTAACCTCAATTGTTGTTTATTATAAACGTAGAATTAAAATGAGTAGCTTCTATTTGAAGTTTGAGGAATAAATTTACATTTTGCAATTTATATTAAGAAAAAATTACTATATAAATCAATTCAATTTGAAAAATGAAAAATTGAGCCTATTCTCATTCACATAATGTATATTATATGCTTACATAGACCGTAACTTTTGTAGCATGGATTAAATGATCTATTTCTAAATTTAAATCATGATACTGTCGTCAAGACTTCTGAAATTCAAACGGCGTGCAGGAATTGTGTCACGGTGTAGAATAGGTATAATTTTACAATTATTATTTAATTTCAAATATATGTATAAAATAATAATTTTATAATTATTTTAACGGCGAAGTGTCTTTAGAAAATATTAATATTAGAGTACCCAAAACAAATTGATATTTTAATAATATTTTAAAACAAATTGATATCTATGATAATTAAATAGGAAGCATTAATTTACTATACTTGTATATTTACCAATGTACGAATGCGTAATTTTTTATTGAGTAAAGTTAGAAATCAAACTATGCAGTTGTTTTAATATTCACAAAAAAATCTTCTATTAAAGTTTTGAATATGTGATCTCTCATACGGAGAACATTGCTTTTGCCACTAGATTAAAAACTTAATTCTCTAAGTATATTGTATTATCATAAATTCATTCGTTGAAGCCATTTTCCGTTTTTCAAATTAAGCCATGGAGATCTGAACAATCCATTAAAAAAAATATTAGTACAAATATTTAGGACAAATTAAAAAATAATATGGTCATTGCTCGTAGAACAACTACGTGTTAGAAAAAAATAGTTGAATTTTTTTATATTGAGTTAAATTCAATGCTTTGTAGGAAATTTCACATTTTTTGTGATACATAGTGGAAAGAAACAGACAGTTTTTTACGAACTTTAAAGCAGTGTTGTAAATGACAGTTTGTGGTCGTCGAATGGACGGAGTACTGTCAAATGATTAATCGGTATGCAGCCGATTAATAAAAATCATGCGGACAATTAATTATTTTTATTAAATTATGTGTATATATTCATAATTTATTAACAAATAATTTATTTAACTAATCAAACTTATCAAACAAACTTAACTTAGTTCTATTATTATAACATGTCACTACCCTTATTTCTTCTTAACAACACATACACACTTTACATGTTTAAGTATACAGTCATTTAATGTAAAAATAAAATTTTCCGGAGAATTAAGCCTTTTCAAATCCTAATAACATATTGTTTAAAATACTGAAACATTCAAACATAAAATTACTAAATTTGGTTTATGATTTTATAACTTAATTTCACATATGAACTAATTGAAAAAATTATATCAGTAAGTAAGAAAAATGAAAAGCTCATTCATTTGTTTGAAAATGGAAAGCTTGAAGCAGCTAGCATTAACATGTGTTATATAAATAACAGAATAATTAATTAATTTTAAAATAAGTAAAATGAAATATATATATATATATAGAGTATGGCTAATGTGATTTCAGTAGCATATGGGCCGAAATGCTTACGGTCCAAATTTGAAATTTCAAAATCCAAAAAGTCGATCTGAACCGTTAGATGTGTTCTCCATATTGAAATGTGCTTGGAGACCAAATTTTACATTTTTTGGAATTTTTTTGCTATTTATTAAGCCACTTTGAAAATCGCTGATCCAACGGTGGCTTAACCCAACAGTGTCACCGTTGGATCAGCGATTTTCAAAGTGGCTTAATAAATAGCAAAAAAATTCCAAAAAATGTAAAATTTGGTCTCCAAGCACATTTCAATATGGAGAACACATCTAACGGTTCAGATCGACTTTTTGGATTTTGAAATTTTAAATTTGGACCGTAAGCATTTCGGCCCATATGCTACTGAAATCACATTAGCCATACTCTATATATATATATATAGAGATGGACTATGGTACTCTATGGAGTAAAACGCCTCGGTACTCTACGCTATATCTCCATTTTAAAAATCCAAACACCCGATCCGAACCGTTGAACATGTTCTTCATATTGAAATGTGCTTGGAGACTAAATTTTACATTTTTTGGAATTTTTTTGCTATTTATTAAGCCACTTTGAAAATCTCAGATCTGCTGTGAACAGTAAAAAACAGTAAAAATTTCTGGACCATCGGATCTGAGATTTTCAAAGTGGCTTAATAAATAGCAAAAAAATTCAAAAAAATGTAAAATTTGGTCTCCAAACACATTTCAATATGAAGAACATGTTCAACGGTTCAGATCGGGTGTTTGAATTTTTAAAATGGAGATATAGTGCCGTAGAGCACCGAGCCATGGTACTCTATAGAGTACCATAGCTCAATTATATATATATATATATATATATATATATATATATATATATATATAAAATACTGGATGTATATCCAACAACAAATAAAAGTACAATACATAATTTATGAAATTTATTATTACACAGTCACAGAAAAAAAAAACAATATGAAAATAAATATTTACTGGAATAAACGAATAATTAATTAATTTTAAAATAAGTAAAATGAAAAATATATATAAAAAATATTAGATGTATATCCAACAACAAATAGAACTATAATACAGAATTTATGAAATTTATTATTACAGTCACAGAAAAAAACCAATATGAAAATAAATATTTACTAGAATAAACGGAAATAAAAGGACGATTAAACGGAAATAAACAAAATAATCTGAAATAATTGGCCGATTAATTAAAAAATCCACAAACAAACATTCAATTAATGTATACGTAATGATTAAATAATTAAACAAATATTTAATCAGCCATTAAAACTGTTTTTCACAACACTGCTTTAAAGTCGTTTTGCCTTCCACAAATCTAACTATACGCGTAATTGGACGAGGTAGATCGAATGAGCTGACCACCTGACGTTGTGAAGGTACCTCAGATGATACTCGCTTTGCTATTCACCTGAATGTTTCTTAAACCGTCGAAAAAGATAGCTATTGCCAATTTGCCACTTATCCGAGTCTATTTTCTTTCAAAAAATTGATTGATTAGACGGTTTTTTCTTAAATCTTCACAGGACAAATTTTTTTATTTTTTTATTTTATGGTTGGCGAGAAACCACGGGACAAACTTTGATACAAATCAATATGTAAAGAGGATTTTATATGAGTCAAGTTCGAACGAGTTGATCGTTTTAGTTTTTTTTTTTATAGAGGTTAGAAGATTAAGTTATTAAATTATTTAATATGAATAAGAGATTTCTTTATTTAAATTTTGAACTTGTGATTTCTTATACGAAGAGTATTGATTTTGTCACTTGACTAAAAATTGATTCTCAACACTAATTTTTATTTGATATGAGCCAAGTTGATCAATTGGACGTTTGGTTGGTGGTGATGACCAAACTGTTACGAATAGACTTAGCAGAAGCTGCGGAAGTGTGTTTGTGGAATTTTGGAATTATTCGGCCGATTATTCCCGACTATTCTCTTTTAGTCTCGTTTAATAAGTCATTTACCATCGTTTAGTCTTTTTATGAGATAATAAGACCCCTAGGTCTTTTAGTCAGTCATTTCGTGGGTCATGATCCATTATATATTGAGTTGTTTAGTCCGCCAAATCGGCCAATTTATCCAATTACTTTGTTACATACTTTGTCTTGTTTTCTATGGACTTTTTCTAAATAGCAATTTCATGAAATTTTATTAATTAACAAAATAATGAAGTTAAAATAAGTTTATTTGATAAGTTTGAGGAGTTAAATTAATCATTTTTAATAAATTCTAAATAGATGCACATAACTTTGATTAAAACGCAAAAGTTATTCGCAAAATTCCGATTAACCTTTCATATACCGATTAATCGTTTGACAATATCTCATTCATCTGACTAGTACATACTGTTATTTACAATACTGGTTGGAACTTGAACTGAAAATCAATTAGTTCATGGGATTCGAGCTAATTCATGTTCTATCCACACTCAATTATAAAATCATTTTACTTATTTTCACAGTGTCTTAAATAATGAAACTGATAAAAATAACTTTTATTTTAAAATTTATGTTTATTTACTTATAAATATTTATTAAATTTAACTACAAAGTTTAAAAAAAAAGGTTTATCTCAAAAAGTAAGCATATGGCTTGATACTCAAAATATAAATAATATACTTATATTTTAAAATTATTTGATTCCCTAAAGTAACTCAAAACTCAAAATTTGAGTTTAGATCCGGATCGTCAATAATAATTATGACCAATTTAGTTCAAGATAAAATTTACAGGACCCTTTAATATTGAATTTGTATTCTTTTCCCAATACTACACCAAGACACATATATGTGGCACAATTCCAGCTGAGCGATTGAAATTTGATACCTATATTTATAATAAAGGGTCCGGTTAAAAAAGGGTATTGGATTTGGATTATTTATTACCGGATCCAAACTCAAACTTTTGAGTTGTTTTTAAGGATCCGAATTCCCCGGTGGTATGCTAAATTGCTAGGGACTGAATTCTCTGCCTCTCAGGGGGCAGGATTTTTCTGCTTCTGAATCACTGAAATGTGGGCCGCACCAAAATTAAAAACCAATATTTAAATTTTTAAACTCGTCTGGACCCACTCGTCAGTCTCACTGTAGGCAGGAAAATCCTAAGTGATCTCTGTCCAAATTGCTAATAGTACAAAACAACGAAATCGAATCCACTGAAAATGGAGTTGCTTTTATTTCGGTACCAATAATCTGTGTGCCCCGAAAATAGGCAGAATCCACAGACCACTGTTTTTTTTTTTTTTAGAGGGAAAAGCCCGTAGGCGCACAGACCAACTGTTAGGCCTTCCCCTTCGCTTCGAGGATAAAAGAGTCATTATATTGTACGACCTTCAGACACTTGGATAACACTTTTTGAATCAGGGGACTGCTTTGAGTTGAGTCCGTTTCGTCTGAGATATCTCAATTTTTGCGTGACCGACGTGTCCGGTGCCTATTCGGGGAAGCGTAGGGAGCCAGTATTATTTGAGCTTGAGATTCGTGTAAAACGTATTTGAACAATTGAGATATTCCAAATAGTCACGCAAAGTTTGAGATGTCTCAGAGGATGCGAATTCCTTTCAGTTGGAGGATTCTAGCCCGGGTTTCGGATTATCTGTAACCAAATGTAACTATTTGTTTTCCAAAATTCAATATTATTTTTTAAAGTTGGCTCTAATTTCGAAATATATTTCTATATTTTCACAAAATCTTCTAAATTTCTCAAAATTAATCTAATCACCCTCTAAATCTACTCTTAGTCACCCTCTAAATTCTTAAATCTACTCTTCTAATTCTACTTATATACACTCATAATCACTCTAATATCTTAATTCCCATTTCGTTTCACGACCGAATCCGCTTTTCCGACCGCCGTTCCACTCCAACAATCGGATCTACTCACCGTCGTGCTTTGATCGAGATGGAAACTCTACGCTTTGAACTCTGACGATACCGCGCTCTCGGCTCAGTTTCCTCCTCTCTCTCTCATTCTCCTCTCCGCTCGAAGAATAAGAGCCGAGCGAGATAGAGAGGATGATGATGTTTTGGAGATGAGATCTAGAAGTAGTGGAGAAAACAGACAGACAAATGTAGAATGATAGTGGTTAGAGAGGAGGAGAGGACTGGCGACTCTAGAGTTTGTCACTTGGGAAATCACATTTGGGACCCAAAGAGCGAAAATGTTTCTTCCAGAGTTCAATATTACTGAGATCATTAATTACTATAATTATACACCATAAATTATTTTTTATATCGAATAGTATTACATAAATTTAGTGTGGTGCTTTATTTACAACTAACTTAAGAGTGTCATGCAGTATTATATGTATATTATTTTTGAGATCTTAGTCATTTGACAACTTCAACAAGAAAAGATATGTGCCATAATTTATCTTTAAACAATGTTAATTCATATTCTTTTTATTTGTATTGGAAACTATATATAACATGATTTAGAATAAAATATCTAGTTATTCCATTGTGAACTAACCGTCTTCTCATTCTTTTATAAATATATGAACAGTTTGAAAAATAGTATATACTGACAAATGACAACCGATACAACAACGATAATCAAAATCATAAAAGTTAAATGGTATATGATAGTTTAGATATGTTTTTGTCATATTAGATGAATTTAGAAATCACTAGTCAAGATGACGTGCTGATGAAATTGAACTGTCAATTTTTCAAAATTCTTGGTAGATTATAGAGTTTTTAATTAATTACACCAAAATTTTTACATAATTTGTCCGTACTATAGATGATATAAAAATTTTATTGTTTGATTGTGATAGTTACTTTTTCAATTGTTGTGATTAGGAGTGCACAAAAAGCTTGTAGCTCGTGATGCGATTGAGTTTGATTCGGAAAAAGATCGTAATTAACTCGGTTCGAAATTAATTTGTTCTGAAACGAATCAAACCAGCTCGGTTTGAAATTGGTTCGTTCTGAAACGAATCAAACTAGCTTGGTTCGAAATTTGTTCGAATTCGAACTCAAATTGGATTAAGTTTGAAATGAAACCACACTATCTACGTATGTAGGGTCTGTTCCGCTTCCAATTGAGAACGGACATAAACACAGAAATTGAACTAAAAAGTACTGTTCACATGAAAAAAAAAATTCAATTCAACATTGAGAGATCGAACAGGCCCGTACTGTGCTGAATCTCCCAGTATCATTTTTTAGCTTCATCCGGTGAATTTACCTCTCTCTTTTTCCCTTAAACTCAGCAAAGAACCTTAAATTCAAATGATGACCTTCATTATTTTGCACATACTTATCAAATTTGAAATTTTGATTTTAGTTTTGTAATTCAAAGTTGAGAAATTGAGGTTCGGATGTATAGTATAGACAATTCAAAAGTTCCCAAAAACCGCTTTATGGTTTGGAATATTCCGTTGGTCATATTACGCAAACCTTTGCGGTCGTCAGCTGATCAGCAGCCTAAAAACGAGAATCACTGACAGTGGGCCCTGAGAGGGGTCTTGTAAACAGATATTACGGCCCAGGGACATCTAGCCTGCTTTTGCGGCTTATTTGCGGTAACAATAACTGACCTATTTAATTACTGTACCTCCTAATTTTAACTTCTACCTTTCAATCACTGCAAAGTCTATGTTGCCCTTATCATTCCATTTTTAGTTGGGAAAGAGATCACCTGTCTCTAGAGATAGGATTTTCTTGCCCTTAATGAAGCTGATATATAAGTCCAGACGGATTTATAAATTTAAATATTAGTTTTTAGTTTTGGTGTGGATTCACGTGTCAGTGACTCAGGGGCAGGAAAATCCTGCTCCCTGGGGGGCAGAGAATTTGGTCCCTTTTAGTTGTGCGACCGTCCGCATACGACTCTCACTCTCCTGCGTCGTCTTTAACTGAATTTTTTTTTATAAACTATAATTAAAATAAATTATTTTATGAAAATTATTTTTTTTATAAAAAAATATAAGAACTGAAATATCATTTAAGTTCGCTGTTTTTTTTCATAACCAAAATAATATTTTGGTCCGATGTAATTTTATATTTTTCTTCATTAGAATATGTAGTTTTTAGTCCAAAACGTTATTTTGGTTCAAAAAAAAATTACAAACTAAAATATTATTTTGATTCTCATGATTTTTGTAAATAAAAATAATCAGGTTGGTTTTATATAAAATTATTATTTTTAATTATAATTATAAAAAAAATTAACTGACCAGCACAAGCCGCGCACGCACGACACGACAGCATGCCACTGCGATTGCGTGATAGCGTCGTCACTTGCTTTGTTATTAGTGGTTGCCGCGTGCAGCCAGTTGGATCCGGATTTTCTGCGGCCTTAAATGTGAATCTAAGCACGTGGCTTCTTAACGTTACTGTTACTTGCTAGTTGCGACAAGTTCGAATATTTTATAATTAAAACTAAGGCTGTTGTTTGAATATTAGACGAGTAGTCAAAACCATTCCAACAGAATGCATGCGTTAAAGTGAGTACATTGATTGCATGTATTGTACAAATCCGGAAATCCTGGTGGCTCCCTGTTGCTTTTTTGGGTAGCTAATGCCTAATGGCTAATGGGGGACAGAGATCACCTGCCCCCAGTGAGACTGACAAGTGGGTTCAGATGAGTTTATAAATTTAGATATTAGTTTTTAGTTTTGGTGTGGCCCACGTTTCAGTGACTCAGGGGCAGAAAAATCCTGCCCCCTGGGAGGCAGAGAATTCAATCCCACTAATGGGATGGATATTTGGATCTAACATGAACTGATGATTTCACCGTATGGTTGGAGATGATCCAATTATCAATGTTTAGGTGAGATTATTATTATTTCCTTTGTTAACTTATTTACCCACTTTTTATTTATTTTCCTGATAAAAGATTATCTCCTAAACAGAATCTCAAAATCATTGTTATTTCTCATTATAGATGAACTAATTGTACTACGACGAGGGTTTAAATATCTCATTTTTTTGTATCTTTATTTTTGAAATCTAAATAGTTGATTTGAATCACTCAGCATGATTTGCATATTGAATATTTGAATATACTTGATGACCTAATTTTAATTTTTTTAATAACTTTTTACTTTTTTTTTACATAGGTACAAAATCACTGATTTTAGATTGTCCAAAAATAATGATTTTGTACCTATCTAACAATAGTAATAAAAAGGTCCAAAAAAATTTAAAATTTGGTGTCCAAACACATTTAGTATGAAGATCATATTGAACCGTTCAGATCAACTGCTTGAACTTTGAAAACAGAAATTTAACCTCCCTTTGTGCTATAGTGATATACTTCGAAAATTGTCCAAAACATATTAAAGTTGAGTCCGGCTAGTCCAAACCGTTCAAGCCGATTTACTTTATGAGTGATGTGTTTACATATAAAGTTTTTATATTTTTGAATTACTTTAGTATCAAATTAAGCGGCCAAAAATGTTGAAAAATGAATGCATTAAAATTAACTTAAAAACTCACACATTTGACCGCTTGACTTAATACTAAATAATTTCGAAAAATTATAAAATTTGTATGTAAACACACAACTAATGAAGTAGATCGGTTTGAGAGAAAGGAAACTTAGCACAGTTGGCTAGGAAAAAAAATCCTAGGATTGTTGGTTACAGTCGAGAGTTCGATTTCCTTCACGACTTCACAGCTTCTGCGAATATTTAAAAAAAAAGAGTAGATCATTTTGAACGGTTTGAATTCACCGTTTAAAGTAGGGGTGCAAATGGATCGGATAGTGGTAAAACTACATCCGTATCCATTTTTATTTTATGGATGCGGATACGGATCGGATATTAGACGGATATGTACGGATACGGATACGGATCGGATATCAGATATCCGTAGATATATACATATATATTTTCATAATATATATTAAAATTCATAATCATATCCGTATCCGTATCCGCACGGATATTCGGATATCGGATATTCGTATCCGCACGGATATTCGGATATCGGATACCGTATCTGCACGGATATTCGGATATCGGATATCCATATCCGCACGGATATTCGGATATCGGATATCCATATCTAATTTTCGAATACAGATCCGGATACGATTGGATAATATCCGATCCGTTTGCACCCCTAGTTTAAAGCCAATTTAATAGATTTTAAAATTAGTGTTATATAAACTAAAATGACACTAACATCATACTAATTACTAATCGGAGACATTAAAGTTTCGTCCCTAAAAATTATTACCGTCTCTGTTCAATTCATCACTGGATCAACCATTAAGATTTTAAAAATAGAAATATTAATATGTATTACGGATCAACATGTAATATGCATAGTACCATAGTCTTACTCACAATTATTACTATCTCTGTTCAATTCATCACCGGTAGGCAACACGATATGGAGCGCGCCATAGGGCACTATATATAGCTGCGGTCCACGGCCAAAACCAACAGAAATCTCTGAATACATGGTCTGCAAGACTGCAATATTCACTATTTCGCACCCCCTTCGTCAAAACTGATATAAATCACTCCATTTCTCTCTGCATAGACAGCTGAATTTATGAGGCTTAATAATTTTTAGTAATTTTTATTCTAATGTGGATTGTTTGTTTAATTTAAAATTTAAAATTTTCGTTCACATTATATTTGCCTATAATTAAGATTCTCAATAGCGACTGTAGCGCTATAGCTTTTAAGATTCAAAAAAACTATAGTGAAGCTATAGCGCAACTATAGCTAGCTATTTTGAATTCTTATAAAAAAAAAAAATTAATAGCGTTATAGCTTTTGAGGTCCAAAAAAACTATAGCTACCTATTTAGAACCTTGCCTATAATATATGTCGTGTTCTTTATATTCAGTTTATATGTGTGAGGTACATTTAAGGAATGAGATGGATTGACTCCTACTTATTTAAAAATATACATATACTTATATATGAATGTCGATATATATAGTTTAGAGCAAAATATTATGAATTCTTTAAAATTAATTCTCATTCATGTTTAACCTCTATAGCTTGAAAGTTTACCTCTACTCTTGCGTATGTATACGGACGTACACCAACGTATATATTTACATGTACATATATACACATAGATGTACATTTATACAGCTGTGTTTAGGTGTTTCACAAAGTAAAATATGTTGATATGTTGGCATTAAGTCTCAACTTTTTGAAATTCAAATATATGGTGATACGTTGGCTTTAAGCCTCAACTTTTGAAATTCAAATATCCGATCCAAGTTGCTCATTGTAATATACATATTCAAATCTTTGTAATCCAAATTTTACATTTTTTAATTTTTTTTTAATATTTTTTTTGAAACGGGTGGAAAATCCATCAATCTAAACAAGACCCTTCAATAATATTGATTTTCTCATCATCCACAAAATAGTAAAAATAATATTCTTAAAGAAGTAAATTTTTGTTTTCATCAAGATTCTAATATGTATGTCATAGTGAGAAGTTCGGATATCGGATGGTTATTCGAGTTTCTAAATTAGAATTTAATGACAAAACATCGACACATATTAATATACATATTCGTGAAGCATCTTAATATATTTTCAAGACTTATTTAATTTTTAATTAAATAACAAAGACAAAATATAAGAATGTTACTACAATGTCATTATCCGCGATAATATAAGTGTTTTTAACGGTTGGTATCGTCGTATATAATTCCGTCAGTGATATCGATATCCTCGAGAATAGCAATTTATGTTGGCCTATTCTCAACAATAGTTACTTTTTACCCTTATTGATGGTGGTTGATTTCTATGATTTCTATGATTTCATATTATATAGATAGATAGATAGATAGAGTTGGGCTAGATATTTCGCGAATTAAAGCGAGTGTTTTACTTCACGTTTGTATTTTTAATTTTAAAGTTCCAAATGTCGAACCGAACCGTTCAACTTGTAAAAATAGTAAAAAAAGGTCTCCAAGCACAACTTAATATGGAGATCAACTTGAATGATTCGGATCAACATTTTAAAGATTGAAATTAAAGATACAGACGTGAAGTAAAACACTTGCTTACTTCGCGAAGTACCTAGCCCAACTCTTTCTATCTATATATAGTATGAAATCATAGAAATCAACTACCATCAGTAAGGGTAAAACGTAACTATTGTTGAGAGTAGGCCAACATAAATTGAGAGAGAGATCTAGAGAGATTGATTAATATCAAAATATTTGTTCGAGAGTTGTGGTGCAACCAATTGATTTTTCAGTTTTTCAAAGTCCAAATGGTCGATCCAAACCATTAAATGTGATCTCTATATTAAAATGTGCTTGTAAACCAAAATTTACAATTTGTTGGATTTTTTTTTAGTATTTATTAAGCTAGTTTTAAAATCGCTAATTTTAATAAACATTAAAAAAAATTTAAATCATTGAAAACAATGATTTTAAAACTAACTTAATAAATAATAATAATAATAATTAAAAAATATATGATTTGGTTTTCAAGCATATTTTTATATAGATTGAATGTTGAACAATTTGGATCGACCAGAATAGTTTACCTAGATGATCAAGTAGTCCTTTAACAGGCATGCAATTAACGCAAGTGTGAAGCCTCTATGATGCGCTTCAAATGGACGGGCAAAAGAAGCGAGTCGCCGGCTCATGTTAGTGCGCTCTGTATTTGTTGCTTCTCAACTGGACAACATTTTCTGACCTCTTCTGTGCTCTCCAATATAAAGTTTCTACTGAAATCGAATTCCACATATCGAAATACCGTTGAAAATAGTGAAATTTTTGGATCGTCCGTACCATAAGATTCACTGTGGCCATCTTAATTATTATCCCCATTGGGATCCGACTCCGCTGCTCACCAAGAGAAAGGAGTGGGTCCGATGTCCATCAGAACTACTTTTAGATTCAACGAGCTCCGAGCTCCATAACCGTCTGATACATCTTAACATCTGTCCGCACGAAAATCAAAGCATTGTGCACGAAAAGCAAAACATTGCACACGAATCTTAAAGCATATCGAACAGTGATTAAATCCATTGAGCTAAAGTTGAGCAGGACCTGTTATTATAAATCTAACGGTTAGATTTAGAATAGCAGGGTCCTGAAAAGCAGCGGGGTAGGATCCTCCCCATTGGGAAATAAATCTGCTACGATTATTTAGAATCACAAGGTCCCTGCTTTTCCAGATCAAACTATTTATTTTTTTGAAATGCACGAATCTCAAAGCAGTTGATTTTTATGTACGAATCTCGAAACAAATGAATGGTTTGATTTGGACAAACAGAGACCCTGCGATTCCAAAGAATCACAGCAGATTTGTTTCCTCCCCATTGGTGTTTAGTGTTTAAAGAACTACATAAAATGTTTTTGGCAAGAGTCCATATATGCCATCCTTATTTTTGTTTACGTAAAATGTCCATGTATGTAAAAAAGAAAATCCATCTGATAGGAAAAAATTTCAGCAACAAGAGAAGTAGAAAAGGAAGAATAAAAAGAAAGAGAAATATCAAATATCTTCCACAATTAGGTGGGGTCGGTAAATATTACATGGTAGAGAGTCAATGAGATTGGTGATAAATGCTACAAAGCAAACATTGCAGAATCATTTTAAATGTTTTTTTCATTAGAAAAATAAATTATAGCCGGGTCAAGGCTAGTTGGCAGAAATAGTCTACCCACAAAATCCGATTTTTCGGCCCCACAAGCACGTGTTAAGCTAAAGGCAAAATTCACTGTTATAATTAATAACCATGTATCTAATTTATTAATTTTAACAGTTTAGTGATGTGAATAGAAGATGATTTTACTGCACGCATGACCCCTCTTGTGCTAGTTGTTCATGGCAACTGGCAAGCGCTTTAAAAATCATTGATTCCTATTGAAGCAAGATTCAAGACTCGGTGAAGAAGGCCTGTTAATATCGCAGACCTGATTTTTAAGGTTCATTTTTTGCTCAAGGGAACAACAAAGAAAGGCCCAAACATTAGTGGTTTTCCTCAACAGGCCTTTGGGCTACAAAATCATGTCAATCATTAAGGCCCAAACATTTGATCGTTCAATAGGCAGTAGTATTAGCTCTCTATTAAATGCATAAAATAAGATAGTTCGGACACAGGTTACATCATACATAGATTCACATTCTGGTTTTCCGAGAACAAAAATTAAGCATCCTCAAAAAACAGAATGCAGAAAGCAAACATAAATTACAATACCAAAACTATTACTCATATGTCTTTTTTTTTTTTGGTAAAAAGATAGCAAAAGCTACACTTGTTTCATTGACATGAAACTATTTGCTCATGTTGTAGCTGAACACTCGCCACCTTTTTAGTAATATTACAGTTTAATTTTTGTGGCATGGATATAGTGGCTTGCCACACAGACACTTGTTGTGCCCGAATGCGGCCACACTCAAGTGCGTATTCACGCCGCCACTCGGGATCTCACCGCACAACTTGTTGTAGCTCAGGTCCAGCTTGTGTACCTTTGCTAAGTCCCTAATTGAAGCCGGCACGCGCCCGCTGATCTGGTTGTGGCTCAGATCCAGATCCGTTAGCCCCTTCGGGAAAACCACATTGCTTAAATCGAATTCCAGCCGGTTCCATGCAAGATAAATCTCAGTCGTCGGTTTTTGTGCACCGAACAGAAATGATGCATCACCAATCAATCGGTTATGCGACAAATTGATGGAGTCAATGTTGGCAGATCCGTAATCCAACGGGATCCGACCCGTTAAAAGGTTGTGAGAGAGTATAAGGAAGGCGAAATTCCCATGTACCAGACCGGATGGTATCGATCCAGTGAGCTGGTTGTGACTCAGATCCAGGAATCGCAATTTTGGTAATTTGCTCAGTGATACCGGTATGGATCCGGTGAGCTTGTTAGACGACATGTCTAACGTGTCAAGTTGGCTCAGTTGACAGATTGAATCAGGTATTGGACCTGAGAAAGCTGAAACCGAGGTTCGGAGTATAGTAAGTTGCTGTAAGGTTTTCATTGTGAAAATGGATGCTGGTATGGGACCCGTTAAACCCGGCAAGTCGATAAAGGCCAAGCTGATGAGTGCTGTTAGATCAGCAACAGATGAGGGGATAGTGGCTACGAGGTTGGAATCACGGATGGTAAGGCTGTTAACTCGACCGGCACGGTCACACTGGAGGTGGGTCCAGGCGCAGCAGCTGGTGGATGGGACCCATGAGGAGAGGAGAGTAGGGTTGCCAAGTGATTGTTTGATACTGAGAAGTGCTTTTAGGTCACCACTGTTGCATTGTGAGGCAAGTGAGGGGGAAACTAGTAGAACTAGGAAGAGACAAGCAAGGAAGAGATGGTAGTGTGCCATTGAGAAGGTTGGTACAAAAAATGTTTGTTATGGTGCTAACTTATAGAATGAAACTATGAATGGATTATTATGTTTATTCAAGAAAATACAGAAAAGGTGATGACATATAGTACGAGAGGCTGACCGAGGAACGTGGCAATGCACATGGAGTCATGGAGCCACTGCGTTACAGTTTGGCTCTTGTCGGAATATCTGCACTGAAACCAAAAATGTTATCTTTCTCCAGCATTTACCACACACCAGTTTCTTGATGTGTTTGCATAAATATTCTTAGTTCCGAAATTTTTATTTATACTATATTAAAAAAAAAACAAATAACTACTGATATGTGGGAATTGTAATTCTACCACATCAGCCAAATAAAATGACGGACACAAAAGAGAGTGTCTGTCATTTCATTTGACGGACATATACAAGTGTTCGTCAAATGAAATAGCGGACACAATTTTCAATATTCTTTCCGATCTTTCCTTAGTCTTAGTCAAAACCAACATTCAAACGGAAACTTTTGTAATATTTTAATATAACATTTATATTAAAAAAATCAATTCAAACATAAATGTTCTGTTAACTCAAGAGGACATGGACTCACCATCATTTGGTTTTGACTAAAAGTTCCCATTAGTTTGACTTTTTTTTTTATTAAAATATTACAAAAGTTTCCTATTTGAATGAGGACTCATAAAACAAGTAAAAGGAAATTATTGGTTTGAAGAATATGAAAAACTGTGTTTATCATTTTATTTGAGGGACATATAATTGTCCATCAAATGAAATGGAGGACACTCCCTTTCCTATCCGTTATTTTATTTGGTGGACATGATAGAAATGATAAACTCCCGTATCAATGGTCATTTGGTTTATTAATTTTTTTTAATATAGTATAAATAAAAAGTTCCGTTCTTAGTTTGCTTAGTTGTAATTTAGTTAAAACACATCAACATTTGCAAGTACCAATTAAGTGGTACAAAATAATTCAATATTAAATTTCATATAAATTGAAAGGAGAGTGACTTACAAGGACAGAATCATGGAGATGTCTAACATTGATTGTGAGATCATTATTATTATATTCTTTTTTGAGGAAATTATTAAAGCTGCTCTGACAATAAAGGTTATCTTTTCGTAATTATAATAATTAAAGGCTCTAATGTATCACTGTGTAAATCCAGACCTTTTAGGTAAAATTTGACAGACCGATACGATAAAAAAAATCCTGAAGAATAAAAACAACAAATACAGATTTAATAAACGGACAAAATTTTGCGCATGAGATTCTTCATATGGAAACTAGTCCGCCTTTCATTGCAGCAGCAATTTTTATTTCTTTAATATGTGAAATGTCAAATGCAAAATTAATATTTTCCCGTACCGGTATGTGACAAAAAAAAAAAAAAATCGGCCGAGGCCGGTATATAAACGACCATCCAGAATAAAAGACAAAACCTCTTCATCTCGGCCTAGCTCAGGACACGACCAAAATTTTCGACCCAATTTCACCACAGACAGGACATATAACTGATATAAGATTCGACCTTTTATCTGAAATATTTTTTTAAAAAAATTACTAAATTTTGAAAATTTACGAAATCAACATGATTATAATTTTTTTTACAAAAATTATCTCCACCAAAAATGATGCTCCGTATGAAAAATTAAAAACTGAATATGATATTCGGTATTGAATTTGAAACCATTTGTTGCCACTCCTTGTCATTATCACAGAAAATCCAAGAACTAAAAACGGAAAATCATTCTCAATTTGAGGAATTAGAAATCGGATTCCAATTTTGGTTTAACATTTATAGCAAATCCTATTCGTTTGACAGATTGGACATAAGGATCCAACTCTGCTTCTCTCCACATAGGAGAGCAAAAAATCATGTTATTCCAAATCTAACTGTTACATTTTTTCATGTACAAATTTTAACATAGATGAACGGTTAGATTTAAAATAACAGTGCCCTGATATTCTATTTGAAGACGAACAGTGTTAGATCATCCAAATAAATAAAGGTACCTCTATGTCCAATTAGAACCGCACAATTATACAAAATAATTATCCTATTTGTTTGGTATTCACGCACAATTACAGATTGGAAAAAAAAAAAAAGCAAAAAGAGAGAGAGAGAGTAAAACCAGCCCTCATCTACCCGGTCTTCTTCTCTTCAGTATAGTATTTTTTTTTTTTTTTTTTTTCTGTTTTCATACATTAATCCAGATTTTATAATAAATGTTGATATTTCATTAGTAATGATATTAATTTTAAATGTAGTGTATGGAGTTATATAATTTTTTTCATTGAAATTTTAAATGTAGGCATTTTAATTTGTTGAAATGGTACATAACATTTTCTTAGAAAACCTTGTAGAATTGTAGAATGCTAGATTTTATAGAATGACATATTTTTGTCAATTTTAGAATGGTTGGAAAAATGTAAAATTATTGAATTGTAGAAATTTAAAGTATTGTGAAGATATAAAAATATTTAACATGCATAGCTAAGCTACCTAGCGGTTCCAGATTGTGATGTGTGATATATGATTTTTTTGCACTTCTTTTATATTTTCTTTGTTTATTATTGTTATTATTGACGTTGCCTTCATTTTTTTTCCTGTAGGAAATTCACACAATCGTTCTCAAAATGTAACGTGATATTTTTTTTTTTCACGTGACTATAAATAACGGGATCCAAATTTGCTGAAATCCGACACGAATGAACAGTGTTTGTAAAATCTATGTAATCCGGATCAAGCCGTCGAACTGTTCCGAGATGAGTGTGTAGAAAAACCAACTGTTCCGAAATACGTGCATAGAAAAAATTGAACGGTTGAGATCTCAGATTTCAGTTATGCTGGCCAATCACAGCATGATAAACATGTTTAACTTTTTTTGTTTCACTGAATTATACAATGTTGATTAAAAAAGTTCGAACGAAATTCTAAATTTTTTGGGAAAATTACAGAAATGATGTCAGATGAGGAAAAAATGTTGGAAATTCTTTCCCATGATAAAAATATTCTTATCTTTATTGTCGGGATTGTATGTTAATTGAAATAATGTGAAAGACTTCCTAAAAAGGCAAAAAAAAAATTGATATCTTAAAGTAATGAAAATATATTGAATTTTTTTTGACATATTTTACTTCGTAAAAATATTATTAATTTTTCGTTCTTGAGACTTGAGACCAATAATAGAATTTAATTTTTTAAATTATGTAATAAGATAATTTTCAAATATCAATTTGTATCTGTGATACTCTGTGATGTTACTGCATATCCCGTCATTTTTATCCATGCCCACTAACCTCTTAATTTCGCCAATTCTGCCCAGAAATCTCAAATTTTGTCAAAAATACCCAAACCGTATACTAAATAGGCGGTTTCTAATTTTTATTAGAAACCGGCTACTAGACCGCCGGTTTCTAATAAAAATTAGAAACCGCCTATTTAGTGGCCGGTTTCCAGAATTAATTTCGGCCAAAGCTATTTAATAGCCGATTTCTCTCAAAACGTACAGTAGCCCCATTTTTAGAGAAGAAGAAAAGAGGAGAGAAAGAGAACGACGCGAAGAAGCGAAACTACAGTGATCTGCAGTATTTTTTGAACAGTACGTATAGTATTTTTGTACAGTACCTGTAGTATTTCTGTACAGTACCTGCAGTATTTTTGTACACTACGTATGTACAGTAATTTCTACAGTATTCTGTCAACAGTAATTTGTACAGTATTATGTCTACAGTAATTTTTGTACAGTAATCTGTCTACAGTAACATTTCAACAGTATTTTTTGTACAGTAAACATTGTACAGTAACGTTTTATTTTTTTTATTATTATTTATCAGTGGATTATGAATAAAAAATGGATTACTTGAAAGATGTTTATCATTTACCACAATGTAGTTTGTTGGTCATGGCGTTGCTTGTTACATTACATTATAATGGAAAGTTTCTGCATGGTCCAGAAGGAGCATATTACTCCAAACCGCCATCGCATTCTTTTGTTGTTCAAGAGGGTACCTCCCTTTCGGGCTTGAAGTCTCAAATTTATGATTGTGTGGGTTTTAACCCGAATCGATGTGACTTAAAGCTGTCAACCCGAGCCATGAACGGACCAATGTATATCCAAGTTCCGATAGATAATGATTCTTTTTGGAGTCAATTGTGCAACAAGTTTAAGGAGCAGGGGTTTTCTTTTATGGAACTGTACGTGAAGAGAATTAAAAAAGACAAAAGTGGGAGTAGTTCGCGACAAAATTCGGTGGCGCCAAACTATGGACAAGAACGAGTCATAGAACAATACACCACTGCTGGTCCAAGTTTCCAACAACACCCAGAACCAGTTATGAACCCATACACCCCAGCCGGTCCAAGTTTCTAACCACACTCACCACCAGACATGGGCCTATACAACCCCGTTACTGCATATGCCGAACCACACACCCTCGTTGGTCCATATTTCGAGCCAAGCCCTGAACCACCAATCCATAACACAATTCCATTGCCATTACCTCAATCACCACTAAGAAAATCACCACCTCACCCCAGACCGTTACCAGTACCAGCAGATGAGCGTGCCGGGTCGGATTTTGAAAACATGAATGAAATTCCAGAATATACACTGGAAACGGCGGATGAATATGAAGGAGAATGAGATTCGGACCACTTGGAGGATTTATGTGAAGATGGTGCTTCGGGGGGTGGAGAAGGATCAGTTCATATCAACCCATTCAATGGCAGGGCCAGCACGTACCCGTTCGAATGCTTCAATGATACATCTGGCTTTCAAGAAGCTGATATCGGATTTTTCGGTGCCCGAATCACGTACAGTAGTGACCTGGCAGCCGGGCTATATTTTAGAAACAAAGCTGATCTGAATAAGAAGATTAACGAGTACCACGTTGATAAGAATCAGGAGGTTGAAAGGCAAAAAAGCGACAAGACTCGAATGGTTGTGGTTTGTAAGGATAAAGATTACAGTTTCAAACTCAGAGCTCAACCAACGGGTGACGGGGATGCATGGGTTATCACAGAGCAAAACCATTCTCACACATGCAGGACTGATCACACAATGACAGACAATGCAATGCTTACAGCGTCCATTATTGCTGATATTATTGAGGATTATATTAAAAAGGACCCGGCTATGAGCATCCAATCAGTCGCAAACTGTGTGAGGGTTAAATACAACAACTGTGAACCGAGATACAACCGATTGTGGAGAGGTCGTGAGCTTGCAATAGCATGACAATTCGGGAGTTGGGAGGGTTCATACAGCTTCTTGCCAAAATTACTAATAGGTATATGCGATAAGAATCCCGGCTCAAAGTACAAGTTTCTAACCAGTCCAATCCGAGAAAGCACAGGTGCAATTATGCAAGGTGTTGAACACTTCGTTGCAGTAGCCTGGGCGTTTGGTCCATGTATTGCAGCATTTCGATACCTGAGACCAGTGATCAGTATAGATGCATGTTTCATGTCTGGGCGTTATGAAGGGAGGTTTCTGATAGCTTGCGCATATGACGCCAAGAACCAGTTGCTGCCTCTGGCATTTGCAATTGTGGAGAAGGAGTCTGGTCCAACATGGGGTTTTTTTTTTGCAGTGGCTACGGAAGGAAGTGATTGGAGTTAACACTTTTGTATGTGTTCTATCGGATCAACACTTAGGAATTAGAGCTGCTCTTAACCCATAATACGGATGGTCAGAAGAACTTTTTAAGCACAGATTCTGTTCACAGCATATTGCAGCCAACCTGGTAAGTAATTGTGGAGGAGACAAGTGGTACGGCCAGAGGTTCAGACGAGGAGCCAAGAAGAAGAAGCCGAGGAGGTTGAAGGAGATGTTCGAAGAATTCGCTATGGTAAGTACATTTTATAAATTTTCTTACATAATTATTTAATAATTTCTCGTGCATTTCTTTAATAATTTTCCTACCTAATGTTGTGCAGCTAAATCCAAGGTGTAATGCTTATTTGAAAAAGTATGGCAAGAAAAATCCTGATGACCCGTTCGAGTCGTCTAATTATGATAAGATCTTCCAGACATGTGATGGAGGTTTCCGTTTCGGAATCATGACAACAAACAGGTCGGAGTCATTGAACCATGTATTCCAGAAGAGCCGGAGACTGCCCGTAGCTGCGATTGTTGAGGAAACATTTTATAAAATGCAATGCCTGGTTCGTACAGAGGAGGGCCCGAGCCATGGCACTAGCTGATGCGAATAAGCAATGGTCTGAACGGGTGGAAAAAAAGCTCAGAAAAAAGATGGGAGAAAGCAACAAGGATGACTTTGGTCCCGTATACGCAGGGTGAAGGAAGATACCAAGTCTCCTCTCCTGATGAATATGTTCCGGTCTGCAAGCGCTCTGATGGCACCATGGACATTATTCATAGGGAGTTCCAGTACACTGTGACTCGTGGGCCCGATAGAACTATGGAGTGCACATGCAGAGGTATCCAACTAACATTTATTCCGTGTGTTCATGTGTTAGCAGTTTGTCGAAAACGAAATTGGGACGAGAACCAGTTTATTGCTGATTGGTATAGTGTCAACTATCTTCTCAGTACTTGGAATGGTATGTTTCACCCTTATGGAAATGCAGATGAATGGTATGTCTCCCACGGATCATCATCCCCCATAGTAGTAGCTGGAGGAGGCGGGGGTGTAGAGAAGATAGAGTCTGCCAGTCCATTCGCAAAGTCAGAAGGGGCCTGTGACCCACTAGTCTCGCCATCGTGTGCCATCGCCGTAGGGTATCGTCCCGGCTGTGAAGGTGATAGGGCCTCAATCTCATCGAAACTGATAGTCATCCCATAATCCTCCATATGGTCGTAAGATGCAGACTCGTATGGCGGTGGCGGCGGTGGCATGCTAGCTGGACCCTGCAAACCAAATAATGATATAAATTTTTGTATTAGTGACAAAAGTTGAACTAACTCGACTCATAACAAATACGACTTACCGGTGGCTGCACTGGACGTCCCTCAGAGTTATAGTAGGCAGTCCAGCCGGAATTAGACAGCACCCACTGATAATAGTCCCAGTCTGCATCCACACGGGGTGGAGATGGCATATCCCGAGTGAATACGGCCGGCGCATCTGGCTCGTCTGGATCTACTGCCCGCCAATCGATGTTCTCTCCGGCGTCGCGCAACATGCTGATCAGACGCCCACCAGATCCGGCATCCTCAATGAGTTGGCCATGATCTTGCAACTGACTCCATCCAACTCTTCGTCAGCCCTTCACCCCGAGCATCTTGATGGCATGCGCAGCGGCCTTAATCGACAGTAATATCTGAACAAAAAAACATATATTAGTCAACATATTTATGTAATGACCGTTTAATGAGCATATAATATAAAGGTGTTGGATTAATTACCGAGCGAGCCCAGCGACGTCCGGTAGGCTGGTGACCTGATAGATCCTCTTGCAGTGGCTGGCGGAGATATGCACTATAATCGCCCCTCAGATATAATGACCCCCCGCCAACCCTGGAGTACCAAGTCCTGTACCTCAGCAGATGAGATCCTGGGGTCTGAGTCATCTCATTAGGCATCTGATATATCTGAGGCTCAGCCGGAATCTCAAACTCTACGTAATAATTTGGTAACTGGAGGCGCCAGTCTCTGTCCATAGCGCCGGCGTGCGACATCCTGCCAATTAAATGTTAGTTGCAATGAAAATGTAACAGATAATTTAGAGGTTATCGATAATTAATTAAATTTCTTACTTGTGCAGTCTCCTGGTCTCCTGCCTGGGTAATGCCGGCTCCACTGGGATCAATGGCTCCTCTCCGTACTGCCGAAGTACCCGATCTGGATAGTGGTGCTCCACTATCCAGAAGCAGACTAGCGGGCCTCGGTACCACCAGCTGTCACGCTCCTCAAGACAACGAAGAGGCAACTCCTCAGCCGCATACAGATCTGCGTATGGTGTCCACTGCACCTGCGACTCGTCCAGGTTATTCAGCTGTAAACGCACCAACCTAATACTTACGGTGCGTCTGTGCCCCTCATCCCGGTAGCGGTGGATACCATGCCAGCGGTGGCCGTAGACCGGCCATCGCTCCTGATCATCTTGCGGCTGTCCCCAAACTGGCTCTGGCTTATTGAGCATAGGACGGCCCACCGGTAGCCGTGACCAGGACCAATGCTGCAACAAAAGAACCGGCCCGTACACCTGTTTGGCCTTCACCTGTATTTCTGAGGTTATAAGTCATAATTCCATTTGACTAATTGATGAAATAATTAAGTAACAAACAACATAATAACTAACCTGATAAGCAGTGCAGAGGCTATGGTACAGCTGTGCTAACACAGCTCCACCTCAGTTGTAGGCCGGCGGGTTATCAAAGTCCCTCAGAAGTCGCAAATACATCATGGGGATGCCATCGCTGCTGGCATCAGGAAACATAACGGTACCGAAGAGGTCCATCACGTAACCCCGGGTGTATCTGTAAAAACAAAGTAGATGGTTAGTATTATAATTACATAAGTTAATTAACAGATGAAAAATAAAATATTATTATTATTATTACCTCCGAATCTCCAGATCACTAGAGGCATCCGTCAGACCGGCACTGAAGTGCCGCCGCAACTCTGTCCTCTGCATGTGATAACTGGACTTCCCCTTATCGACCCGTAGCTGTGTCTGATCTGCCCCCAAATACTGATCGATGTCATGGGCGAAGTCTCTGCTGTCAGATACTCCGCCTACGGGAATGCCCTTGATCGGCAAACCCCAGAGGGCACTCACGTCCTGCAACGTGACAGTCATCTCCCCGAAAGGCATATGGAACGTGTGCGTCTCGGGACGCCATCGCTCAACAAATCCTGCGATGAGAGATGCATTGATGGAGGGAGTCGTGTCCCGCAGGATGGACACAATCTGATATAGTCCCAGCCGGATGAGATATGGATCCATCTGTGAGAAGTACTGCATCCGAGGGACATAAAAATTGACCTCCATCAGATAATCGTCCTGCGTTGAAAGCCAACAAAAGTATTACATAATGTATACAACTAAATTTAAACTTCGTATATGGACAAAAACTAGCATACCTCAACGGAAGCCAATGATACCCTGTGCTCGCGGTGGGGCATCCATAAGAGAGGGCTGAAGTGCTCGGTACTGGTGGTGTCAATCGGCGCCTCAACCTGTGGTGCACGTCTGGGCCGTCCTCTACCTCTACCTCCAGCCATCCTAAACTTAAATTGTGTAAAAACGCGTTAAAATTAGCTAAAATGAGCTAATTATACTATTTTATACTCATTATTTTCGAATTAGGCTAAGTTATATAACTATCCGAAATTATACAAAATTTTACCAAGTTCGATAACTATACTAAATTATATCCTAAATTGGGACAAACCATAATTTATACCCAAATTATACCTTAATTTATAACTATACTAAACTATACTAAACTACCGAATTTATAATTTTTTTTTGAACATTTCTAATGAATTGGTAGCAATTTATAACAATTTCTAACAAACGGTAGCAATTTTTTCCTAATTTATAAAATAAATTGGAACATTTCTAATGAATTGGTAGCAATTTATAACAATTGCTAATAAATTTTAACAATTTCTGATAAACGGTAGCAATTTATAACAACTAGTACCAATTTCTAATAAATTATAACAATAGTCAACAATTGGTAGCAATTTATAATAAATTTATAACAAGTTATAACAATTGGTAGCAATTTCTAATAAATTTTAACAATTTCTAATAAATTTTAACAATTTTTAACAATTAATACCAATTTCTAATAAATTTTAACAATTTATAACAATTGGCACCAATTTCTAATGAATTAAAACAATTCCTAAACAATTTATAACAATTGCTAGCAATTTCTAATTAATTTTAACAATTTCTAACAATTGGTAGCAATTTCTAATAAATTTAAACAATTTCTAAACAATTTATAACAATTGGTAGCAATTTCTAATAAATTTATAACAACTTATAACAATTGGTACCAATTTACAACTATTTTGGCCTACTGAATAATATAAAATAATATATAGGGACTTACTTGCAAAAACAGGCAGAGAAGGAGAAATCTGGGAGAAAAAGAGAATGTGAGGAGAGATAGTGTGAAATTTGATGAAATGAATTGTGAGGAAATTTCGGAACAGTGCACACATATATATAAAATTATTTTTTTTGAGCGACCGGCTACTAAGTAGCCGGTTTCTAATTTTTATTAGAAACCGGCAGTCTAGTAGCCGGTTTGGACATTTTTGACAAAATTTGAGATTTCTGGGCAGAGTTGGTGAAATTTAGAGGTTGGTGGGTATGGATAAAAATGACGGCTGCATATCTATGTATGAGTATGGTAAGTGTATTTTTTTTTTGTTATCCACAAATTATGGTAATCCACGAGATTCTTGGATAATCCATATAAATGATTCGATCGAAAGCTAATTAAATTAGTCAAAACATCTTCCCAGTTTCCAAAAGGCTGCAATGTAAAATGCATTAGAACTGGGAGAAAATGCTATTTCCAAAAGGTTTATTCAAATGCATTTCTTTTTATTTTGGAAATAAAGCAAAAAAAAAAAAAAAACGAAATGACACTGATATCAAAAGAGGAGGCATTTTAAGGAGCCAGTTAAGCCGTCTGATGTCCTGTTGTTGGATTTACATTGAAATTCCCACACACAATTTAGATTAATAAGACAGTTAAAATTAATGTAGTTGAAATTCCCACACCCTCTGCTTTTACCAGTGATAACAAACGGACTCTAAAATAGGAGGTTTCAATTTCCCGGATGTTGATTAAGAGGGAATATTGTTGACCGTCTGATCAAATATGATTGAAGTTTTCTCTTCTTGTACGGATTGTGCCTCTTTGGAGGGGACAAACTTGGGTCCGATGTTCGTCGGACTCAAATTTGGGCTCAATGGGTTGCAAAACCGTCCGATCCTCTTTAAGATCCGTGAGCACGGATATTGAAGAATACATACACAGATATTAAAGCGACACATACAGATCTTAAAGCGAATCGGACGGTTTTTGGAACCCATCGCACTCAGTTTGAGTCTGATGGGCATCGGACCCAAGTTTGTCCCTCTTTGGAGATGGGCTTGAAGTCTGAGAGAAAACAAACAATGGACTTCGGGCTTCTGCAATTATGCAACGGCCCAATATCCTCTCAGGTACCGTAGAGGATGGGCCTCACTTTACAATTTGAGATTAAATCTCAACCGGTTTGAGATTCGGAGAAAAATAGAGAGCGTTATTATTGAAACACGTATCCTCTGCATTATCTCAAAAGAGAACATTTGAGTTAATGAGTCTCAACCGTCTAATTTTAAACGGAGCTAATCCGGCTTCTGACAATAACATAGGAACTTTTCAATATTAGTGTAAATCTAATTTGTACGAATTTTGAAACATATCATACGGTTGAGATTCATCAACTCAAAAAATTCCGAGTTAATGCAGAGGATAGGAATTCGTACAAGCTAAAAAGAACGGTCCGGTCCGGATCCACTAATTGTAAAAGATTCCCTTTTCTGATAATGCACTGGATGTGAACTCGTCATGCAACCCCCGGTAATGTGTTCCTTTCTAGTTTTAAGAAAATGGTAGGTGCCATTAGCTTCAAAGGACCCTCTAATATGTACAAGTTATTTTTGTTGACAATCTAATAATGCACAATTTTTTTTCTTAACCTTCATGTACGAATTTTGTTGGATTTTAATTCGGCGGTGTCCTGTCTCATGTAATAGTGTTATGCCAAAACTACATCACGTGCATCTAATGACAAGTTACACATGCCACGACCTCCACCGTACGTAATGCAAATCAATGCAACTCAACAACAATAATAAAAACATATGTTAAATTTAGTATGGTATTACAGTAGTCAAATAGAGATAGGGGTGTAAACGGAACAGATTCGGAGCGGATAATGCTAATATCATATCCGCATCCGTTTTTCAACAAGCGGATACGGATACGGATACGGATAGTAAACGGATATCAAAATTGAAAATTATATCTGTCTTAAACGGATACGGATACAGAACGGATAATCTACGGATACAGATTCGAATACGAATACGGAGCGGATAATTGTCGGATATTGAGTAATTCTACTAAATTTCATAATTTTAAATTACATAATTTGATTACCTAAATTGACAAAAATTTAATAGATTTTTTAAAGTTTGCACAGTGATGATTATGCATGACTAATTGCTTATTGGTTCAGATAATCAATCCATTATCTTAATAGATTATATAATTTTTCTACCAAGATTCTTGGATTTAAACTAATATGTATGTTTTTTTGGGAATTTCGCAAGAGTGAAATGAATTGAAAGCTGCTGAAAGATTAAATTTTGGATTCGGATATATACGGATATCCGTTCCGTTTATATCCTCATGAAATTATCTGTATCCATATCCACATTATTTTTCCATATACTAAAATTATCCATATCCATATCCGCAAGTATGCGTATCCGTTTAATCCGGATACAGATAATAAGCAGATTCGGAGCGGATTATCCGCGGATAATCCGTATCCGTTTACACCCCTAAATAGAGACTATGTCCTAGATATAAAATAACCATATAATTTGAATCGGCCTTTAATAAAGCATCTAAGATAATATTTAGATAAATAGATAATATTTTTGTGTGTAAGTTTGCAAGTTTGAAATCTGACTGGAATTTTTTATATAAATATTTAAAGTTAAAATAATTTATTCATCTTTATCTAAAAAGAAAAAGAAAATCTGATGACTGGACATGTAATATAATTAGCAAAAATAAGGATATAACTAACAATATGTACAAACCATTACTTATTTCTTTGTTCTTTTATTTTTGTTTACCAGAAAAATAATTAGCCGTAATCAAACTAAATGCTCAAGTACTGATGGAATATTAATAAACAATACTTTTTAGAAAATCTTGAGTTAAAATTTATATGGATATAAAATTAAATATAACTTGTAAGTCATCTCCATCACACAAAACGAATGTAACTAATATATTCCTATTCTTTTTGAGTTAAATTTGCAGTCAAATTTTTTTTAAAATGTTAATAATTAAAGTAGTCATAGCATTCACTTGTAATTTTTTATGACCTCTATTTTATGACATTTTCAGGACTATAATTTTTTTTATTTAAACGAAAAATATTAAAGTAAATGACCAACTTTTGGGCTGCATTAATCAAGTTTTCAAAAAAAAAATGACCAACTTTTATTTTTAAAATATACATGAATTTTTATTGATTATTTGTGTCTGCGTTAATTTATTTTTCATGCTTTATTCCTGTGCACAGAGGCGGAGCTACATACAATGAATGGGGGTCAATTGACCCCCATTCATTTGCAATTTTTTTATTTATACCCAATTTTTAACATAATTTAAACTAAAATATTATGAATAAGGTAAAATTGATCTTTATTCGTAGTAGAAATTTTTTATATACTTGACCTCCATTCATGTTTGACCCACATAGCCTGAAAGTCTGGCTCCGCCCCTATCTGTGCATAAGGGTTTTATAAAGCCAGATAGCAAATCATGATTTGATTTAGAGTAACTTCAAAAATAAAATGACAGATGTTGAGAAATTAATAAGAGCAATTAGCTGGCCAGTTGCTATCAGTCACATAAAATCACAAATAAGGGTAATTAGTAATTAGTAATTACAACGTACATCTACTTGACATCTGAAAAAAAATATTATTTATGTTAAAAAATGAAATTATGGATGTGTTTTTAATTAGTTATTTAGATATGAAGCGTATAAAATTGAGAATTAATTTGAATTTGTCATTTATCATAAGTCACTAAAATTTCATCTTAAAAAACTTTAAATTGTTTGATTTGAAACATAAAGTCTTTCAAATAATCGACCTAAATTTGTTACGCATGATATTGATAAAAAAAATACATGTATAATTTTATTTCTTAATTTAAACAATACTTTTCAAGTTAGTGCATGTACATTGTACTATTACTATATACGGGTAAATAAATTTTTATTTAGTTAACTACGTAACATTAGGGGGTGTCAATGAGCTGGCTCGGTTCAAGCTATGTCCTAGCTCAGCTTGTTAATTATAGATCGAGTTACAGCCGAGCGAGCTAGATTTAGAGCATCCGAGTTAAAACCTCATGTTGAAATCGTGACAAGCCAGCCCGAGCTAGCTCTTGAGCTGACAAGCTGGCTCGCTGGATTTTGCTGGATCTTGTTTTAAGAAGAAAATAGATTCTACAAACTTTTTAGATCGAGCTATACCGAGCTAGACAATATAAAATGCACACAAATTGATGTCTAGCCTCGTGAGCTTGCGAGCAAACTAGGCTCTAGTTTGAACTCGTTAATTCTAAACTGAACTAGTGGCAAGCTGGCTCGTTAACAGCTTTATCCAATAACGAACAAGTTAGGTGCAGATCACAATTAAGTCACGAGCTACTAGCTTTTTTTACCACCCCTGCATAACATTTTACGATCCCTTTTGATATAAATAGTCGTGCGAGCAATAGAAACATAATCAAGCCCCCATTCCAATCCCACGCCAAGAAAACTACAATTGACAATGAGACCTCAAACCCTTCTCATTACTTTTCTCATTGTACTCCTAACTTGTGCGGAAATTAATTCAAAAGCCTATGCTGAAATTGATTCTACAACTGAAGACGGTGCTTCAAGGTCGTCTGAGTTGGAGGATGGGCTCCAAATGGCTTCTTATATGCCGTATTTGGAGTCTTTAGCAGCATCTATAGCATACCCTGGTGTATTACAGTCAGGTAGATCGGCTGGTCCAAGTCGGCCTGGTCAGCCATATACACGGCCGTGCGGAGGAAAACAACACTGCGCCTACAAATAAAGTTAGTACTTCAAGATTCTGCAATGTACCACAACTCTTCATTGGAATTGTTTCTTCTCTGTTTCATTTCAAACTTTCCATCTTTTTGTATGCAATGTTATATGAATTTACTTTGTAATAATTTTTTTTTAGCAAAAATAGGAGTCTAGCTCCCATTTCATTAATGATAATCCGTACTTTGTAATCATTGATAAAAAATTAATTATTAGCTCCAGTTGTAATAGTTTCCATTTACATTGCTTTCAAGTGTTTTTTTTTTTTTGCCCAAATGCTCGCAAGTGCCAATTTTAGTGCTATAAAGGGATAAATTACAAAGTTGAAAAAATATAATAAACTTTTAATAGTATTAATAAACTGAAATCAGAATAAGTTGCACTAATGAAAATAATTTGGAAGCGATTTAATGAATAATTATTAAAGTTGATGAGATGGCAACCAAAAAAAAAATTGCAATTACAAAAAATATACAGAGATGCCCTGATAATTTATAAAAAAAAAAAAATGTAACCTAAAGTCAATTGGTATAGAAACTTTTCTGACAGCCCCCTTCACGGCTTGATCGGATGGCAATTGAACAGAAATATATACGGACCAATATAAGTCGGATGGCAATTGAATCTTTTTATTTTATCCTTTAACAATTTTAATTTTCACAACAATAGTATTATTCACACTCCACATAAACTGAAATTACATATCCAACACCCCCACCCCCCCCCCCCCCCCCCCCCCCCCCCCCCACCCCCAAACAAAAAATAAATAAAAATAAAACAATTTTCTGATTCCACTCTTGCCACTAGTTCAAGATCGAAATCATATATACAACTAAATACCATACTGGTAAGTCTAATATTATGTAAAACGCTCTTGGTTCTTCTATATATACTAGTCACGGGGGAATTTCATGTGGACCCCTCAAAAACTTCAAAATTTTGTATTCCCCCCTCTAAAGTTTAAAATTACATATTCCTCCTCTAAACTTCACAAACTCACAAATTTACTCATTTTATTGTCTTTTATATTAAAACTCATTCTAAATTTATAAAATACCCATTTTATTCTTTATCAAAAGCATATAAATCCCATTGGACTCAAATTTGAATATGAACAGTTTTTCTACCATCTGAACTGCTTTTAGATTTGGCACGCAAGATCATCACGAATATTGAAAAGAAGTGGACAAATCTTAATACGATGAGCACAATCGGACGGTAGAGGAGTCATTCAGATTCAAATTTGAGTTCGATTTGCTTGATATGTTTTTAATAAATGGTACAATGGGTATTTTAAAATTTTAGAATGAATTTTAATATAAAAAAACAATAAAATGGATAAATTTGTGAGTTTTTGAAGTTTAGAGAGAGAAATAGGTAATTTCAAATTTTAGATAAGAAAATGCATAATTTTGAAGTTTTTGACGGATGAGTCCTACATAGATAAAATAGTTACTAAACCAGTAAACCCACCTACAGGAAGGTTATCATGTGATAAACCTATGTGGTACCCGTGACCTGTCAACTCATGACTTTATTACAGAGAAGTTGAAATAATGAAAAAATTGAAATGAATAACATTGGGAAAAAGTGGAAGTTGAAACATGGAACTATCCTTAAAAATATCTGTATTTACCATTTTTATTTCTTAAGATTTGAAAGTTTTCAATTTGTTCCTTCAGAATTATATATTCTTCATAACATGGAACAATTTATTCTAAAATTCTATTTGTGAATGGTCTTTTCACACGCCTCATTGGACCTTATATCCTACTTGTTACAATTACTTGTATAACCATGCAGAATATAATTTAATATTAAGACTTAAATTGGTAAATATTAAAACCAATATTAAGCAATGTCAAAGCGGCTAAAAGCAATGAATCAATATTTTGATTTGATGAATAAATATTAAGCAATTTTGTATCAATATTATGACCTTGTGAATCAGTACAAAAGTTTTACGAATGAATATTAAGATTTTCTGAATCAATATTATTTTCAAGAGAAGGGATCCACTTACAACATCTTACAATAATTCGGTTTTGTAATTTTAAACCTTTCAACATGATCTCTATATACTGATATTATATAATTCCTCTGGTCCTGACAATATTAGAGAGAAGAGTAAATTGGTACACCAGGTAAGGTAGCACCGGCATCTATTATAAAAATATTTCCTGTAACATACTCTGACGATTCATGGATCAGGTAACGCACCAATGAGGTCAATGCTGGGTCAGATGTTCCACGGGTTTTTAAAGGCACGATCTTGCTAGTAACAGTCTTGAACCATTTCTTTTCAATCAGGTTAGCTGTTATCTGAGACTTGAACACGCCTGGTGCAATAGCATTAACCCGTATTTTGTACTCTCCCAACTCTAGTGCCATGGCCTACACAGATAAAATGCAATTTATTGAGGAGCTTTTGTGAGCTTTTGGAGAGTAAATACCCAGTAATTTACTCTTTAAAAAAAAGAACTTGTCATCTTTGCAACATGCAATATATTTGAGGCTGTGGTAGAAACACCAACCAGATTTGGATGTTAGTTCCAAGTTCATTAAATCATTGCTCCAAAAACTTGATTATAAGGTAATATTATAATTACAGACAACTTGAGTCTATTTTAGTTTGATCTAATTTTAGTTTTGGCAATTCTTTATAGTAAATAGATAATAATTGTGGTGTTCTGGAAAGAAACATTATTCCATGCTAACAGTAGTTTGGAATGTAGGGGTACTGGTCAAGAAAATTGAAGACTAGAATGATAACTTTGACAGAACTTGAATACTATTTAAAAGCTAATGGAAGATTATCTTGACACAACAATTATGGCACTTATGGGAGCAATATAGGGAGACAATATTACTTAAACCCTTAAGGATTTCTAAAACCAGCACTTAGGCATTTGCCAGAGTCTATGACATAATGCTAACCTAAGAAGAGGGTTCAAATACCTCATGCCTTTCATGCCTCACATTCTATATCTTCATTTTCGAAATTCAAACTGTCGATCCGAACCGCTCAACATGTGGGAGAGGGGGTGTCCGATGCCCATCGGACCAGAGTCTGTTCGATGGGTGGTTTCTACTGTCCGATTCACTTCAAGATCTGTGCGCATCACTTTAATATCCGTGCTGTTTGCTTTAATATTCGTGCGCACAGATCTTGAAGTAGATCGGACGGTAGAAACCACCCATCGAACACTGTTCTGGTCCGATGGGCATCGGACACCCTCCTCTCCCCTCAACATGATATCCATATTAAAATATGCCTTGATCCAAATTTTATATTTGTTCGAACTTTTTTCTATTTTTTAAGACAAGTGCAAAATTGCTATTTCTGGGCCATCCAAAATCAGTGATTTTGTACCTCTCTAAAATTTTGGCCTCCAAGCATATTTTAATATGGATATCATGTTGAGCGGTTCGGATCGGCAGTTTGAACTTTGAAAATGAAGATATAGGATATGAGGCACGAGGCATTTGAACCCTCCTCACTTAAAAAATCCATCAAAGTGAAAAGGTTTTTCACCCAGGCTTGGTAGGGTCCGGATCCCCTAAAGTAACCCAATCGAATCTGACGGTCCGGATTTAAACTAAAAAATTGGGTTACTTTAGGAGATCCGAACTCGGTTTGGTAGCCACTACCAAGTTTTAAAAATACAAAAAAAAACATCAGAGTTAAAAGGTTTTTACTGAGGTTTTGACTAAAGGTTTACTTTAGAACTTCAATTAATTCTTCTATTTATATGGTTCAAGTGCAAAGCCCAGGTTACAGAAGTTGCATATCTTTCAGCAGGATATATTTTGAGACTTAAATTGTGCTAGTGTTGAAACATTTAACTCACAGAATGAAATCCATTTGAACAAAAACTAAATGCCTGGGGCCCAACCAAAAAATACACTATAGTTCAAGGCTTCAAGCTAATTTCATACTTTACACTTTCATAAAATAAAACCTTGGAATTACCTTTGTAGAGAAATTTACAGCACTTTTGGAAGCAATATAAGGGAGACCACCCGATAAGTGCCCCCGATTGACACCACCAATAGATGAAATGTTAATTATAGAACCTTTGAGATTAGCACGACACATCTGTATGCAAACATGCTTCGTTACCAGCCATAGTCCTGTCAGGTTTGTTCTGACAATGCTGTTCCATTCATCTTCTGACCATTCTAGTACTGAATGCACCCCACCTAGAAAAAAGTATAGCTCATTAGATACATAAATAGGTTTAAGTTTGAGCATGTTGCATGAATAAAAATACAACTATCACATCCAATACAATAAGGATACAACAACAAGCAATTTTTCAAATATTAAGATATACTTGTCACGATAATCATTAAAATAAATAAATCATTATGTATTGATCAAACTTATTGTATCTTTGCCAAGTATTTTTTTTTAAATATTAATTTCATTCTTTGACTAAATAAATGAGAATATACAACTTAGAAAACTTAAAATATGATAGAATTATTCTAAAATACTAGAGGGTTGATTCCTTTGTAATCGTAGAGCTTAGGATTTAGGGTTTAGGCAAAATATAGTTAGTATATTATTAATATTATTACTATTATTAGTGGTACTATTATTACTACTATTATTATTTTTATTATTATTTTATTTTATCTACTTCACCTTGTGACTACAATGGAGTTTCATTTCTAGCCTACCCCAACTTGTTTGGGACTAAAGGATTGGTTGTTGTTGTTGTTGATTCCTTTGTAATAATATTAGGAGCAGTGAAAAAACAAATTTACAAAAACATTAGAAAAACATATGTGAACAAATCATATCGCAATGGAGTTCAGTCCATCTGAACTCTTGATTATATCCCACATTAAAGAAACAATCTATTGTGGAACCATGAAGCTTATTAAACCCTAAGTGTGGCAGGATTTTGATGCGGGTATGCATATCCTGAGTATAATGTACATATCCGGGTGGTATCTTGAAAGATTATTTTTTCTTAAAAAAATGAGATGTGCAATGTTGCGTATCAGATATGTATTGCACGCATATTTTAGTCATATCTGTATAGGATACATAACTGAATCTGATACTGATACAACCTGTTATATATGTGCAACATAGACATTCAAATTGCACACCACAACCATTCCCCGAAGCTCTTTTAGTTTTAGGATCTTGATTGCCAGGAACTTTTATGTTTTATGATCAATTAGCAGCATTGAGACTGAATTATGCAGTTAAAAATAAAGAAGCCTGAAGAATAAACAACAGCTATAAGAAACAGAATCGAACTGGAATGAGAGCAACTATAATGTCAAAGTACCAACAAGTACTGACCCTACTAGGATGTTAATCATTGATTCGTAGAATATTAAATACAAGAAGTAGACTTAAATTCCTGTCCTTTTGATTTTGGATTGGGATCATAGACCAATATGAAGCTGCAATTCAACAAGTTCCACTTTGTTGAAGCTCCAATTTTTTTAATTCCGATTCTTTACTGTTGTCAGTATGATCTCGAAAACTAACCAGAAGTTATCAATCAGTAACCAAATAATTAACTGAAACAAATTAGGAGAAAATGGCACCTCTAACCCCAGCGTTATTAACCAAAGCATCAATCCGACCAAAAGAATCCCAAGCTGTTTTCACCCCAGCCTCTATCTCTAACTCACTCCCACTCACATCAAGCTGGACATGCACCGATCGGAGAGCTGACGTGGCGGAACCAGCACCGTTGATCTCGTCGCAGAGTGACTGGAGACGATCAGTCTGTCTAGCGGCGGCAACTACAAAACAACCAGCGCCAGCAAGATCGAGGCAGAGCTCACGGCCGATGCCGGCGGAGGCTCCGGTGACCATCACAACCTTGCCTTCTAGAAGGCTCCATGGAGGCAGGAGTGGCGGGCTGTTGTTGGGGTTTTGATCTACTGACATTTGCTTTTATCCGAATATTTTAAGGATTCGTCACTTTGAGGATTTAGAACTTTCAAAAGAAAATTATAATAATAATAAGGCATCCCTAGAAAAGTTTATTATGTATTTTCTTATCTAAAATCAATAATTATATATTATCCTTCAGAATTACAATAACTTGTGTATTTATTCAATTCATAATATTAAGTATTAACTTCGATTTAATTCTCATTTTATCCTTATAAATAATAAAAAAAAATAGTACTATAACTCGTATTTCCATCTCTTTTGTCCTTTCCTACTCTACACGAACATCAGAAGAAATCACGAATTTTTTTTTTTTTTTATGAAAATACTGGCAGCAGCAGAGCAGCTGCCAATAATACTTGCGTGAGGTTAAAAAGGAATTCGCATGCTCTGAGATATGTCAAACTTTGCGTGACTTTTTGGAATATCTCAATTGTTCAAATACATTCTGCACGAATCTCAAAGGTCAAATAATACTGGCTCCCTTCGGTTCCCCGAATAGAAACCGGACACGTCGGTCACGCAAAAATTGAGATATCTCAGAGGATATACACCCGTTAGAAAGCGCTAGTCTCTGACTCTCTGTGACCTCACTCAACTTATTGGGCTAAGAATTACGCCTGATATGTAATTACATTGTGAAATACAGCCCATTATATAAAACCCAAAATAGAATACTTCTAAATAGGATGTTCACTGACTGGGATAAATTAGAGCCCGGGCCTTTCTAATTGTCATATGGTTTCATCGCCTATACGCTTATCCCCATTTAGCAGCTTTTCCCTTTTTTTCCCAACTCAAAAACATCCCGCGATTTCTCGAGGGTTTTGTCATTTTGATTCCTCTTTTACCTTTGTTTTATCCCCAATTAACAGAATTGAGAAACAGTTTTAAGTACTTTTTCCTACTCCGTCTCGATTTCTTTGAATTTGGGTTAAATTGGGTTAGGATCTGCGAATTTCTTGGGAAAGACGACCTCTTTGTACTATTAATCGTCGCCGCAGCTAGGTTTCAGAGAGAAATTCCAATCTTCCAGGGATTTTCGTGCTTGAATTGTTTGATTCCGAGTCATTAGAAGAACTTAGCAATGGAGTACGACCCCTACGATAGCAGTGGTAAGTGCATTTCGACCCAATCGTATCAGTCTCGCTTTTTTATATTATATTTTTTGTGATTTAGAATTAGGGCTTTTGATTCGGGGTAGAGACCGAAACAAATAATTTGTTGAAAATAGATGAGATTTCACTCTTTCTCTTTGCCTGGAGTGCAACACACTTGATTCAGTTTGCAATTTTGCAGAGATGAATGCTCCCGAAATGTCTTCACATAACTACGAAACCAGTTGATATTTTTAACATCTTTTATCATTAACGTTTGCTACAGGGACTGACGACGATCTCCCCCCTGCCCATCAAAACAGGGTTATAAGAGGACCCCATCCAACTGGTAATGGTAGGAACACAGGTCCATTCCCGTACCCAAGACAACAGAACAATGATATGGAGAAGGAAATTCACAGGCTTGAGCGCGAGGCTTACACTTCGGTTCTGAGAGCATTTAAAGCCCAAGCTGATGCCATTTCCTGGGTAGTTTCTTGTTATTTCCTTACCAATATAAGTTATTCAATATTTAAAAGAGAGATCTTTTAAGGGCATTTTGTTAATTGTTTATTATTTTATTTTTTTCAGGAGAAGGAAAACCTTATTACAGACCTGAGGAGAGAATTGCGGTTGTCTGATGATGAGCATAGAGAGCTTTTAACCATAGTCAATTCTGACGAGGTCACTCGGCGAATAAGGTATTAATATGGCTTAATTTGTGACAAACAAGGGTTCATCACATAAATATGGTACAGACTACAGACACACCTTGGAAATCAGTGTTAGCATGAATTATAAGAGAGGAAAAGATGCATATTGGTAATGGATTCCCTATGCTCTTTGGGAGAGATGTGTTAACTTCATCCATGTAGTTTGTCCTGAAGAGCAATATCGCCTGTTTAGGAGGAAAATTCTTCTTCTTTAATCTGTTATCTCTGCAATTTCACTCTGCATAGACTCTTTTCTTAAAGATTGCTACCAATGTCGACAAAACTATAGTTGCCTTAAGATAGATTTCTTTAGCTGGGGAGTTATAAAGATGTGCCTTCTTGAATGAAAGCAATTTCTATAAGTAAATGCGATTGGTACAGCTTAGAACACTAGAGTATGTCACAGTTTTTCAATATAAGCTTTATGTCATGTATTAGATAATTGAGAGTTTTTATAGCACTCAAGATATTATTTATAATATTAAAAATATATACAAATAGAAATCGATATGGAGGATAGCTTCCACGATAGGTAATGCTATTTGCTATAGGTTTTTTGAGGATCTTGCCTCGACAAACAGGAAACACTATTTAACACCTTGTCTATTAACCATTTATTGTTAATCGTTCTCAGGCAAGGGCTGTTTGGATATGGCTGATTAATTTTTATGAACAATTTTCATAGTTTATAGTAAATTTGCATATGAGAAATAATATTAATGCGGCACAGGATCGTTATTTGAAACTTTTATCTGTTCCGTAATGCGGATCCCTGGAATAAAAGAGCCAAAATTCAACTTGGCACTTCTGAACATTGATATAACCATGATATATATATAGAGAGAGAGAGAGAGTAGTTTACAGAGTTAAGTTTAGAAGGGGGGTGATGAAACATTGGTCAAATGAGACTTGAGTTGATTCAGTAAAACATAATACCTTAACTCCATCTCGTTGTGCCAGTGGTACACACCTCCTGAAGATGGGGATTGATTTATTTCTATTTCAACTATAATCATCCTCTTTCTTGAAAGTAATTTATGTCTCATAGATCTGGTCCCTTCTGTCTTTATGTAAATCAATATTTGAGTGCCCTGTAACACCATAATTACATCTGTGGCTAACAATAGAATCTTAGTTTTTTTAGTTGCCAGATTCACACATAATGTTAAAAAAACAGTCAATTAATTAAATTTTTGGTGTGTTGATTGACTCAGGGAGTGGAGACAGAATGGTGGGGCCCAGTCTAGCATGCACCCACAGAGCAGCCGAGGTGCACATGATACAGAGCCTGGTGGGCCTGCCTTGTCAGGTTCTAGAAAAAGGCACATCTCTCCTGTTGCTGTTCCAGTGGCACCTCCCAACCAGCCCGGCTTAAAGTGGGGCCCATCATCTGCTGGAACCAAGCCTAAGAAACCTAAGACGGTAATTGCAGCTATTGTATTACTGGATAGAGTGCATGTTTTTTCTTACTTTCTTTTTCTCCCTTTTTCCTCTCGTTCTATCTTTTGGGCAATTATCCTGTACCTGCAAAATGTCAAACCATAAATTATATCTCTACAGAAGAAATATTCCACAAACATGAATAATATATGTTGTATCCCTCCTTGCCAATAAGTCATTACTTTTAAAGATGCACAAGTGTTTGCCTTCTTTCTGTAATGAATTTTGGGAGAATGAACATATGTGATATTTTCATTCCTAAAGGTATGAGACATTTTGTCTTGCAGAGGTTCAAGGATATCTTCTGTTATGTAGATGCCTATATTAAATAGTTCCTTCTTCTTTTCTTAAACATGCTATGTAACCATCAAGGAAAGAAGTTTCTTGTTGTTCAACAGCTTATTTTAGCACGGTTTGATCATATGTGCATGCAAAAAAATGTGGTGACAAGCAGAGTGAATTACTGTTTGTCAAAACGTGCTCTTATTGGGTACATTAATGTAGAGTACACCTGCGGGTCCCAGTAATAGATGCCCAGTTCCTGGCAACCGGGCTCCACTAGCAGGAATTGAAAACCCAGCATCATTAATTGGAAGGAAAATCCTGACAAGGTGGCCTGAAGATAATACTTTCTATGAGGCCATGATAAAGGAATACGATCCCCTTAAGGTTTATTTTTTCATGCCTTACTGTTAATAATGATATGCATTTTTTCTTGTGCTTTTGGTTGTCTGACAAACCCGTTTTGTTCAGGGTACACATGCTCTCGTATATGATATCGGGACGAAAAGTGAGACCTGGGAATGGATAGATCTTAAAGAGGTTAATATCCCACTTACAGTAATGGTGAATCTTTAATTATATGTTTGCTTGCTTATTTATGCAATTATCTGTTGTTGCATTGAAGATTGATGCTGATGATATAAGATGGGAAGGTGAGGATCTAGGGGGTATTACTGAAAGGAAACATTTACACAATGGTGGTGCACGTGCTCCCGGTGCAGTGAGGGGAAGAGGCCCTCCAGGCTTACAGAGCAGGTCAAAGAAGGAAGGGCCCACACAAAATGGTATCCAGAAAAAAGGCTCTGACAATATCCATGTTCCTAATACTGAGACAATCATTAAGGAGGTATACTTTGTTATTTTTAATCCCACATTAAGCAATTTAGTATTTTATAAAACATTAATAACCGCAGTTCATTGGAAGCTGAAGGTATCTCATTTTCTCTTATAAACCCACAAAATACATCTTGTTTCTAACACATGCATGCATGGAGAAAATAAGAAATAGAGAAAATATTATGACCTGATTAGGGCATGACAAGAATCTGTGGATGTTTGGGAAATTTGTGTATAAATTGAAAAAGATGTCATTAATCTACTGCTAAAAAATAAAGATAAATTGATGAAACTATCAAATAGCAATAAAGAAATCTATTTTAAAATATTTTTTTCTTGCCTAGTCTCATTACGAATACAAGTTATTAAATAGCAATAGAGCATACAAAACAAGGAAATAAATTATAATAGAATTATCCCATAAGTGTTTGGCAATGCCAAGGGGTCTTCATCTGCTGTATCTCTAGGTTTTGTGGGTTGTAATGAGCCTTGACAGGAAATTTGGTGGTGGTGTGTAAGAAAAAAATATGAAATAAAAACAGTATGCTGTTCTTTTCGGGTTATTCATTATAAAAATGAGAAAACACAACTCCTTTGTAAAGGAAGATCTGGGATCCCTTATTTCTGATCTCATACATAATTGCAATACTTTCATAAGAATAACTGTTACATTTGTCATGCTTCAAATAAACCATCTGGGATCCCTTTGTAAAAGAAGGTAACATCATATTATCAAGGGCCACTGTAGTAGTCGTCCTTGTGACATAACTAATTAAATGTGTATCAAACTGCAGGTTGAGAGGGTTTTAAGCAATCCAGATATACATGAGATTGAAAAGGCAAAAAAGCTACTCAAGGTAGTCCTCTTTCCTGTCTCTGTATAGGTAGTTTTTCCCCAAGTTGAGACTAACATTGGATATTTCTGTAACTGTTGGGAATCTGTAGGAGCACGAACAGTCCTTGCTCGATGCAATAGCAAGACTTGCTGAGGCATCTGATTGTGAAAGTGGTACAAGTTTTTCCTTTATTTAGCTCCTAATGAAGTTTTTGAAAATATCAAGGACAAAGCAGTGGAGAAATAAAATTCTTTTATTATCTAACATTGGGTTAAATTTGCAAGAAATATGTACTAGAGATTAATATCCAAAAGGCTCCTATGCTAAACGAAAACTAAAAGCAAAATTTTCATTAATTCATCTTTGATTGATACAAACTAGACCTTGTTTCGTAAACTGAACAGAAGGAAATGAAGTGCATGAAAACTCCAATGGAAAGCACCACATGGATAGAAATGGAAGATCTCACAATTATAGTTGAACATAATATACTGCAGTGCTGATAATACGTGGCCAAACACAGTGAAGCAAGGGGTTGAAAAAAAAGAAAAGAGAGTCATGGAATGCACTTATAGATTGAACTTTTAGCCTTTTGTGATCATGATCAAAGATAGATCTTTTTTTGGTTAAGGCGTTGTACCCGGTGCTGATAGTTTGAATAAAGCGCTATGTAGGGTTAATTTAGTTAATTGGTTGGGTTATTATGTATTAATTTGGAACCTCCTTTTAGTAGAGCTGGTTACTGGTTGGGATTATCTGTGCCATCTTCCGTTCTGTTTATTAATTCATTTCATTGGATGAAGTTAATTTTAAAATTCCTGTACATTGTTTGTGGTGATACTGATACCAAAAAAGTTTAATATACTCGAAGCAAGTAATAACTGGAATTTTAGAAAGTATTTTTTTTTCCGGTGAAATTGGTCGAAGGTCGTCTGCTAAAAAATCATCACGTAAGTTGCTGATAGAAGCATCGTTACTCCACAATGGTTTTGATGAGATAAACAGTAGTTGTGAAATTTCACTGTTTAAAAACAAGACAACATTGTCATGAGAATTGTGCTATTTTTTTATTACTCGTCTTATAGGTAGCCGGGTAAGAAAATATAAGAATTTGAAGGAAAATAGATAATTAAATTCCTTTCCAATGTTTTTTGAACCCAATTTTGATGATAGAAATTTCACAATTCTTATAACGAAAGTGTTCTTTTTAATTAACATTCGCAACTCGTCATATGCAGTCTCGAAAAGCTCAATAGGTTACATAGAGTTTTATTATATTTGAAACAAGGATATGTTTAGAAAAATATTATTAACCATCTTATATAAGAATAATTTATATTGGAAGAACACGAAAATTAGAATAGGTATCATCCAATTTAAAAGCATTTCTCTGATAAACGTCGATAAGACACCTGTTCAACATTGTTACGCATAAGTCGGTACAGAATATCAAGAAAACTAAAAATAAGAGAAAACATTTAGAGGTCACACAAAATATCGAAGTTCAAACGTCAGATTTATGTTTCATGAAATACTACTTTATTTGTTGTTATGACAATTTTTACTTTTTTTTTTAGTATGTCGCTTATGTGGAATGTTTTATATAGGTATAGTTTGCTAATTTATTTATGGGATATAATCAATCTAAATATATAACTTTAAGGTTATGTTTGGTTGTAGAATAAGTGGTGGAGTAAACTTTCCATTTCATTTTTAAGAAGTCAAACAAGAAGTAAATTTTGAGTAAAATGGAATAATATTTGAGTCAATTTAAATTATTACTCCAATTTTTTAGATGAAGAAACGTACTCCACTTATGAGTCTTACGGTTAGAAATTAGAATAATATCATGCTACAATTTTCTCTCTTTATAAAGTTATTCTATCAAATTTTAATCAAACATAATTATTTTAATCTACTTTAATTTCAAATAAAAAATTTAATTCGAAATAATTTTACTCCATAATCAAACATAGACCTAATTTTTTTTAAATCTCCAAAATCGAGAAGATATGCTTTGAATTGCGCAGTATCTGAATCTAATTATATAATATATAAAATAAAGATTAAAATAAAACAAAAAGCGGGGATAGCTCAGTTGGGAGAGCGTCAGACTGAAGATCTGAAGGTCGCGTGTTCGATCCACGCTCACCGCATTAGTTTTTTATTTATTTTTTAAAGGCCGGAGGGCCCGTTTCATTCATCAAACGAAACAATTTTTTCATATTCCTTTTGCCGTGCAAATAAATTGAAGTCCTAACCTGACTCAAAACTCACAAGAGATTGATCACAGCGAAAATTTTGTTGTAGCAAAACGCACATCTTTTAAAACAATTGTTTGGTTAATTTGTCTTACAAATTCAAATTTTCATTACAACCAAAAAGAATAAAAAAAAAATTTACTGGTGACAACGAAATATGCTTGTAGCTAAGCATATAAAGCATTACCGAATAAATAATATACGACACTAATACGCCTGTAAATTCTAACCTTTATATTGAGGGATAAATAATAGAGAACTTATATTTTTTTTTTAGCTCTAGATAATAGATTTTGGGAATCTAGGAGTTACAATGAACTGACTTAGACAAAACTCGTAATTTGCTTGTTGGTACAACGAGCCGAGTCAAGCTAGCTCTATTCAGCTCGTTATTATATAAACTTGGTACATACCTTTCCTCCTATAATAACTTTCCACAGCATATTTTATCAATTATGACTATAAAAATGACATTTATATGACTAATTATTGAGCAATCAATGCTTGATCCAAGTGCAATCAAACAATTTAACTAACATAAATTAAATTTACAAATAAATTTAAACATACCAAATACTGTCAACTTCATACAAACATAGTTCACAAAATAAATTAATACATACCAAATCTAACCAAATTCATTCAAATTAACTTACTTGCCTAATTAATATACACATAATCCATACAAATTGACTTAAGGAGCGGTTGTTTTTTTCGAGAGAGGGCCAAACTGCAAAAGAGAAGGGGATATGAGGGCGTAAATCGGGTGAGGGAGACTGGGAGAGACGGTGCGGGGCGGAGCTTTATGGCTTAGGACTTTGGATAAACGGTGGACTCTAAACGGATCCGATTATATCAAAACATATCCAACGATGTATAATAACTCATTAATGGACTGAGCAGAGGCAGACCTAACTCAAAATCACGAGATGATGGACCGAACCAAAATGGGCAGGCTCGTTTTCAGTTCGGTTCAAGGACAAGCAAGCTTTCTGAGATTTTTACATGTTGATTTCGAGCGTTGATTTCAAGCGAGCTACGAGCTACGATTTTTTTTTTGGCACCTCTATTTGGGATACTTATTGTGATTACATGGTATTCGATTGTTTAGTTAATTTACAGGGAAGGTGGAATGATGCACATTTTTTTTTATTTAAAGGTCTCGGTACATTTTAGTTAATTTACAGGGAAGGTGGAATGATGCACATTTTTTTTTATTTAAAGGTCTCGGTACATTTTAGTATATTTTAAATGTTATTTTTTAGAATTGAAGATGTATCTCTTTGAAACTCAAAGAGATGAGGACTCGTGACACTGCAATAATTCCACAATTCTGGAAGGATGCACGCTACATTTGTAGTGTCGGGAAGAAAGGTTGAAGAACAATTACAAGAATAATTGGATCGCAGATGATCATTATTAGTTTTGCAATCGCTTTGTAAGTAATCTTGGTGTTATGAGCTTATTAGAACAGAAATAGAAAATGGCCGCAAAGTTAATACATGAGCTTAAGAAACATTTCTGCACCAAACATTATCAGTTGCAATTGAAATAATTTTGCTGGGAATTTATGCACCAATCATATCTCAATCCATTACATGTTGATTATTGTCACTCACCTTGCCAAAATTAGCACATAAAAAGACTCGATAGGATGCTAAAGCTGAGGATACGCGATACCACTCTTTTAATTCATACTAACAATAGATCTTAGTTATTAACAAAAGTTGAGAACTATTGCAAATTAGAATTGATAAAATGTAGACACTCAGAAAAAAAAAGTTAAGCACATGTTAAATTAACTTTTGTTAAAGATGACATAACTAAAAGAAGTATCCATAAATGCCATTCTTAAAACCTACCGTTCTAAATTCTTCCTACTTCCTACTGTCTACTCTTCGTAAACCCCAAAAGAACAGCTAAACTCCAACTACTTGAGCAGATAGATAAGCACAATAAGTTTTACACAATTTACACACACTATTATATCAGGACCTACGCCCGCCTCGCCTCTTTGCTGCTGGCGGTGGTTTGGCAGCCTCTTCTTTCAACCTCTTGGCTGGAGGTGGCGTCACTGACGATGCGGGCCTCTTAGGTGGCCGGCCCACGCTCCTCTTCCCAGGTGGCGTTGTCTGCTTCTTGGATGAACCCTGCTCCCTTTTACCCTCATTTTTCGTTCTCTTACCTGTTTCGCCATGAGAAACCTTAGAAGATGTAGATGCCGAGTGATCTTTCAGCCTATGTAGAAAATCAACTGCATTTCTTTTCTTCGGCAAATTTGCTGATGCGGCAACGCTCTTATCAGACCCCTTATCAGATGACTGCTTCTGCGATTTTACGCTAGAAGTGGTGGTATCAGGATTTGAGGTCAAAGCACGCAGCGTGGTGTTGCTACGTGTCTTGCTTGTCCGAGGCCCTCTAGTGCTGGTCTTTCTCAGGTTTGAATCAGGATCCAAAACTGGACCCTTCTCCTGCTTCTCTTCCTTCACTACAGAGTTAGCTGAATTAGCAACAGTAGAAGAAGCAGCTTTTGCCAAAGAGCTTCGTTTTCGACAAACAATGATTGCAGGTTTCTCCAAAAGTGGGCCCCCAACATCTGAATCGGTTTTTGGTTTTGGCAAGTCCATCAGGTTTACTTCTTTAAGAGATGAGGATGAGGATCCATGAGGCTTGAGAGGATCAGTGGAGTTGATATGTTTCATGACAAGCGAACGGAGGTGCAATGCTGCAGCATGCTGCTGGTACGACTTGGGGTAGAATACCAGTGCGTTGGCACAAAGGAGGAGGAGGTCTCGGTAGAACTCAGTTGCACTGGTGTACGAGTCAGAGCTGCTAAGGATCTCCAGTTTGGTTCGGATCATCTCCAAATCCACATGTTGCTTTATTGTGCTCTGGTATGTCTCACTCTGCTGAGGTATATAGATCAAAGGAATATATTAATTGCTTGTTGGTGCAATTCAACATTCAGTTACTGATTCTTTTTTGTCAACCATGAAACTGCTCTTACTGCTCTAGTTCGATTAAAATTTAAGAGGTTCCTTCCTCTGCAACGGAAGTCATTGTTGAGGGCCCAAATTTTTCTTTGGGCTTTGGATCAGGATACCAAGAATTAATTCACTCATAACCCTACAATACTTCTAGCCCAATTTATATAAAATCCTATATCGGGAAATTGGACCCCCAAGGGCATTAAATGAGGTGCCTAGTGGTAGGGTTCTTTCACCACACCACGTGGCAGCCTATTACTGGCTTGACGTCAACATCTATGACCTCTAATTATAGCCATGGATGGCGAAAGATCGTGCTGTAGTTGCCACAGGATTCTATTTCTTTCTCTTATCTCAATATAATTTGCTACTTGTAATCTATCTCCCAACCAAACCCAGAATCTGATGCCTTACACGTGTTGCTACCATATTCCCACTAAATCAATCGGACGGTCCAAAGTAGGCGCCTCAATTTGGAAATATTTTAGTAAACTTGACGTTCTGATCTGATTAGGTTGCTTATCCGTAAAACCCTCATTACTCCGCCTGAACTTTTAAACAGTCACATCTCGTTATACAGAACTATGTTCCGATTAATCGAATGAAATATCGCGAAAAATTGACAAGTACCTGAGACTCGAGACGGCGCTCGAAAGTGGAACCAAACTTATCAGAGCGTATGGAATCAAGAAACGCGATCAACGGCTGAGATTCGGCTGGTGAAAGAGTGGGCCCCCCCTCAGCCTCAGCCTCACCGCTGGAGACAGCCTTTCGGCGCCGCGTCGAGAGAGATGCCGAACTCTGGACGTCGCTACTCTCCTTAGACTCCGCCACAGACTCGCCGGACTCACCGCCCGGTTTCCCAACCTCTCCAGCGGTACGGCCCGTTCCGGTCTCTAATCCGGTACCGGACTCGTCTCCTGGTTTCGCCTTCTCGTCCTCTTTCAGATCTGTGGAGTTGGATTCGTTGGACTCCTTGCAAGACCTGCCAGAGATCTCTGCCGCTATAGATCCCGGCGATCTGACGTCATCCTTGTGATCCTCGACCGTCGGATCTTGTTTCTTGTCTTCCCCGCTCGGATCATCCTCCTTCGGGCCGCGCTCGCGTTCCTCTTTCAGACGATTCACTTTCAGCTCTAGTGATCTGAAAACCCAAAAGAAATAAAGAACTGTTTATTCTCGACTGTTGGATATTGATCGTGAGGCCATAACAGAATACATGAGAGACTGGACAACAATATAGACCACAAGAAAACAGAGAGATGGGATTACACGATGGAGAGGTCGCGTCGCTCTACCTCGCGGCGGAGCTCGGCAACCCTGAGCTTGCGCAGCTCGTCCACCCAGACGCCGGCGTCGGACGACTCGAGATCTCCGATGGTACAAGATTCTCCGGCGGATGCGGAGGCGGCGTTCTCCGGTGAGGCGGCGGAAGAGAAGCGGCTGTTGAGGTGTAGATATCGAAGTCGGCACTTATTAGGGGTCAGAAGGTGAGAAAACGGGCTACGCGATTGTACCTCCATGGCCACCGAATCCCAGCTGGAGGTGCCATGGCGAGTCACAGCACATGCTAGCAAAAGTTCCTCCCAAGTGCCCCAGATCTCTTTCTCCGTGTTGTCTGTGTCGCTTGATCTACCCATGGAGCTTCTACTTATCTCTCATGGCGCCTCCGTGTAGGTGAGACTGTTGTGTGATTATAGGTGTGTGTGTGGAGGCCCTCCTAGGGTTGGTTTGTTGGTTTGCTGCTTTTATGGGTTTTAAATCTTCAATCTTTTTCTTTCTGCTCAACTTTTTTGTAATGATTTGAATAATTTAATTTGAACTTGTGTTACTAGCTTCTTGTCGAACGCGTATCCTCGGCATTAACTCAAAAAGGAATCTTTTGAGTTAATGAATCTCAACCGTTTGATTTTAAACGGAGACAATCCGGCTCCGGCCTATGACATAGGGGGATTTTCAATATTAGTGCGGATCTAGTTTGCACGAATCTCGAAACAAATCGGACGGTTGAGATTTATTAACGCAAAAGATTCCCTTTTGAGTTAATGCAGAGGATACGCGTTCCTTCTTGTCGTCTCCTCTTTCTATTCACTGGATCCGTCTCCCGCGTCAAAATGAAAATGGTACCGCAACGAGCAAGGACTAAGGAGAGATGTTTTCAAGAAATTGAGCGGGTTGTTTGCGTTTTTACGTTCTTTTCCCTCTTTATTTCCTAAATAGTTTTAATATCCTCCTTGCCGTTCCAACTGAGAGTAGGTTCAATGGGCATTTTAAGTCCAATTAGCTCTGACACCGTACGACTAAAATCAAGATCTGTGCGAACGGAAACTGAAACAGACGTGCAGGGATTTTAAGTAGTTCCCACAAATCTTAATGCTGATCGGATGGTCATTACACCCATTGAACTAAAGTAGGTCCGATGCCCTCTCAATTTTTGCACCGAATGGCAAAATGTATCTTCTCAGCAGGTCTCATAATTTATTTTTATTTACAAAATAACCCTGCGTATGTCTAATATCTTTGCTCTTATTTATTTTAAGACCCTCGTAAGGTTGGGAGACATTTCTGAAACAAGTTATTTGCGTCTTTTACGTTATTTTCCCTCTTTTTCTCCCAAATGGCCTCAATACCCCTATTCGGTTCATATTTGCATTCGTTTGATTCGAACAAAAAAAAAAAAAAAAAAAAGGCAGTTAACTCATTGGATAGAAATTCGTTATGAAACAAATCAAATTAGGTCGGCTTGAATCTTAATTGAACTCAAACTCAAACTGAATATAATTATATTGTGAATTTCAATTTTGAACTCAAATATAATTATATTGTGAATTTTAATTTTGAACTCAAATATAAATTATATTATGAATTTTAATTTTGAACTCAAAACTCAAACTGCTTCGTTTAATATTGTGACTCAGGACGTAGTTTAGTGTTCTATGCATAGGCATATGCAGTCCGTAAAAAATGTCTATGTGAATCACTGTCGCATAAAAATGTCTATGTAAAACACACATACAAAATATGTCACATATGCAGTAAAAACAGGTTCACATATTCAAAACCCAAGATCTGAGTCCAATACCAGGTCCGTTAAATTTCCGGCGCCTCTCTGTTTTCTTTTATGGCACTCCAGTATTCTGACAATATTTAAAAAGAAATTGTGGGACTAAAAGAGAGCATTACAAACCGGATGGACGCTGGGCTGCTGGCTGAAGGAACTTGGTTGCTGCTGGGCTTTGTTAAGAAGCGCGGCCCAGATGGGCTTTAATCCATTTATACTTGATTGTTCTCCACACATTAATACATCAACCCATTTATTGCCGCAGCCCAATAAATGGAGGTAAATATTTGGTAAATACTGGGCAGTAAATACTTGACAATAAATGACAATAAATGGCGGTAAATCTACTCATTTATTTTAAAATTCAGCATATATATATATAAATCCACATAAAGTTCTGCATATGCACTTTGCCTATCCCTGAATTTGAAAAAACAATTTAGTTTGGTGCAATTTTATTTTTTGTACCTACTTCTGACCTAAAAATAAATAAAAAAACAAGGTCCATGTCTGGGAGATAAGAAGAACTAGGCTGGAGCAAATAGGAGGCATGTTTTCACTGAACAGGGAATTCGTTCTTCTGTTACGCCAATTCTTGGACGAAGCAAAGTTTAAGGCGTACAAGTAAGCTTTAATTGTTAGAGAATTTTCTCTATCTTTGCACTTATGACCTTCAAAATCTTTTATTTGTGCAATGCTTCTGGAAAGTCAGTCTTTAACTATTTAGTACCCGATAAGTTAATGGGTTTGAGCCCATTTAACTATTTGAATCCGATGCCCTACCCTGACGAAAATCCTATATGCGCCCCTGTATGCAGTCTCATACCGTATATACAGTATGCGGTGGCCTTTCGTATAGGGGTGTTCATTGGGTCCGGTTTAGTCGGTTTTGTATCGAACCAAATTAGTTTAGACTAAACAATTTGGTTTTTTCAGTTTAATGGTTCGGTTTGTTTTTTAAAACTAAATTATAACTTTGGTTTGGAGATTTTCAAAACCGAAATAACCAATCCGACCGAACTTTTATATATTACTAGTCAAGTGCCCGTGCTTTGCAATGGGGAATGAAATGAATTAAGTGATTTTTAATGATACACAGAGTACTTTGTCAACTCAGAAGGACACATAGTGGTTTTCCTAATTCTAATGTGAATTGGTGTTATTCTCTATATGGTGTGTATATCTATGAAACTGACCAGTTAAGTGTCCATGTGTTGTAATGGGATTGAAATATTGTTTTAATCACATTTTCTAGATGTGATTATTTTTTTATTTGATTTCTTCATCATGTATTAGTCAATAGCAAGAGCAAACGATGATCTTAGAGTTTGATAATATATTATTTGTCTGCAATGTCAACAATTAATTTTAGTGAAAATTAATTATAAATAACTCCAAAATAAAATATCAAATGTTTCCTACTATGGCATTGGTAAAGTATATGCAATTACTTGAATTTCTTAGTTCATTGTATAATTTATTGTACTTCGATAAAATGAATGTATATGCAATTACTTCAATCTCTTCAGTCAATTTTACAAACTTTTTTTTATTTACCATTTTCTTTTTTGCTTGAATTGATGAAATTCATTCATAATTTACCGTGAATGAGGCTGTGGTACTATGCATAGAGTAGATTGGTATGTACTATGGATCAATAATTTAGTTTTTAATGTCCAAATAGTCGATCTGACCTCGAACACCAGAACTCTCATGTACCAACAAAGATTCTAAGAATAGAGGATACATGCTGGTAGAAAGCACTGCTTGTTTACCAACAACAAGAGAAATAATTAGGCTTGAAATAGAGAGACCAGACAAGGAATAAAGGTCTTGGACTCTGCTCCTCTATTTCTCTCTTTTTCCAACACTAACTGCAGCTTCTTATAAACAAACCTTCTCTCAGTATTTTTTTTGTTTTTATTTATTTTCTACCTTTATTTGATAAATTTGATTGTTGCGAAGTGGGAATACATTACCAGGTGAAGCTGCAAGAACATGTACAGGAATAATAGTAGAAAATATGAAAGAACGGCCTCTTGATTGGATTAAGCTCTTCTATCTTTTGCTGTTAGTGAAAACCATTAACATGCGATTATTGATGTACTTGAAAAATGCAGTTAAATTAAATGGGTTGTCTAACTCGGGTCAAATTTACTTTTTTAGATTACTGACAAGCTTACTTTCACTGATTGTCACAAAATACTCTTTGTATTTTAATTTTGTTAATTTATAAAATATAAAACCTACATTCCAGTTTTCACCCCCACTAATCCTAACTAACAACGATAACATCCCCTATCAGTTCTAATCTAAAACAAACAAACAATATAGTACACCATAGATACATACAAATTATACAATAATTAATAATAATATAATTAAATATTAAGTTTAATTTCTGCTATGAAGTCCAGCAACTCGAAAAGAAATAAAATTAAACTAAGCAAACACATGAACCTCAAGCAATATCCAATGTTTAAATATGACACGTCCCTCTGATTAACCGACAAAGCAAAACTGGTACCGCTGAAGAGAGGCAGCAACACTGGTACCACTGATGCGGTTACTGGTATAGAAGTTTTTACTGGTACATATATAGAGATAGCTTTCAATAAAAAATAAATAGAGATAGCACTGGGGAGGGGGGTTGAACTGGGCATTTCTTCAAAGCAAGGCCATCTGAGTTCTCAAATTCAGATTTTTGGATCTTCTTTGGGAATTTGTGATCACGTTAATGTACATTAGCTTATAGTTTAGCTTAAGGAAATCAATGTTTTATTGAGATCTCATGTTATAGTTTTGTGAAATCTTATAAGGGTGAAATGAGAGAAATACCAGTAGTCAGTAGAAGCTTGCATCAATTCCTTTTAATTTTTAAGAGGGTAAAATGGGAATTATGAATTTACAATGAAATTAGAATTAATGATAAAGTTGATGAATTGGGTAAATATGTGAGTTTACATAATTTTGAAAGGTAAATATGATATTATGAACTTTTGAGGGGGAAATATGTAATTTGAAGTTTTTGAGGAGAATTTATGAAATTCCCCCAAAAAACAATGGGGTTAAACTGCATATTTGCTGGATATCAACTATTCACTAACTTGGACTCTAAATTTGCAAATTGAGCTAGTTAGATTTAGAAGGAAAATAATTCAAAACACTGAATCATACAACAAAAATGAGAAATATAAATGCCAGAATTAATGCTTGAATACAATAACAATAGCTGTGCAATTATCTTTGCATCGCCTTTCTCGGATTGCCTCTCGCACAAGGCGCCGCACGGCTGTTGTGGCTGATGATGTTTTCGGACAAAACAAATTATATATATATTTTTTATTTTAATAATATTATAAAGGAAATATAACAAAATAAAAAAATATAGGGTGATTTTCATGATGCAGTATACCCATAAAAACTTTGGTTTCTGAGCAAAGGGTAAGTTCTCCGCTTTTGACGCTTACACAGTAACATTGAAGTATATGCTTGTGTAAGCATCAAAAGTAGAGAAATTACCCATTTACCCTCTGAAACCAACCAATTAGAAGATTGACATTTTTTTTTCTGAATCATGCTCTGTATTATAATTTTTTTTTAATAAATGATAAAAAATTTAGAGGGGAAAAATACATAATTTCCAAGTTTAGAAGGATAAAATGGGTAACAGCAGATTTATTTCCATAAATTAAATGTGTCTAAATTGTCTCACCTTCAACTGTTTCTGAACAAACTCAACTGCATCACTTGGTCCAAATACCTGAATAATAAGTGAAAATACAGAGTTAAGTTTCAAATTAGGCCTTACTAATTACCTAAATTAATAAAAAAAAATCATTTAGAAATTTAAAAAATAAATTAATACCCCCCACAAGCCATCACAACCAAGTATTACAAATTGGTCCCTCTCAGTTAGTTCAAAGGAGTGAATATCAGGAGTAGAAATAACTCCAACCTGCGCAAATTTATCAAATATGCTTTAAATCTTTGAGAAAAAAATAAAAAATAAAATAACTTCATCAAATATTGATTGAGATAGAATAGTTCTGTATGGAACTGGTAAAATAAAAGATGGTTTCATTGGCTTCTAGTTCTTATTTCTTTCAAGCCTAATTATGCAAAACCACATACATAAATAACACTTGAAATAATGATATACACAAAGAAAAAAGGTTACAAAATAGAGATTCAAATTGTTTCATAACTGACCAGGAGCATTACAGTACTCATATAGACCTTTTCAGACTATTACATGTAAAGCCTGAAAAGAAAAGACAAATGGAACCGGGGGTGGGGAGAGAGGGGCATCGATTGGTCAGAACCGTCCGATTCGCATGATGATGTGTGTGCACTCGATTCACATGAATCTTGAAGCAGTACACACGAATTTTGAAGGGAACAGATTTGGTTTATTGCCCTAAGGTGACAAACTGGTAAGTACAATGAAAGAGAGAACCTTTTTAAATGGGGAGTGCTATATTGAGGGCAACTTTTCTAATTTTGAGAGCTACGAGAAATTTATTTTTTAAATACTGATTTTGTCCTTCCACCCTCTCTCTCTACCTCAATTAGAAAAAGAATTAATGAAGTAAATGAAAAAAAATTACCTTTTCTTCCCCTGAATGATAGGAGGAAAGAAATAAAATTGAATTTTTAAAAGAAATCATTTCAGTTGCCGGCCTGATTGCTTGAGTGTCTGTTCTATAACCGCAATCGTTCTAGCAACCTGCTAATATGGAGTTTTGTACCAGCAACCATACTAGTGGTACCGGGACTGTTTTTACTTGTCATTTTAAAGTAGTTAATGCCAAGTTTCTAACATGAAAACAAGTGTCATATTAACACCAAATAACAACGTCTGTCCTAAGTACGAAACTGAATGTAAGATATTAATGCGAAAGAAAGATGGTCCAAGAAAGCAAATCTGATGCAACGACTCAAACCTACTCCAGGTATTTACGTACCATTTGAGAACTTAAGGTTAAACATCTCTAATCAAGATTGCATAATAAAAATAACGAAATTGATCTGACACAAATTTGGTTTGTACTAGTGATTAATTGAATGAACTTTGCATAACGGAAAATCAAATTAAATTTCAAATAGTTATGGTCTTTGACAAATGTCAATTCAAAGAAAATTCAATTGCATACTCTATGTAGTATATTATCAATGGCCCCCTATTCTTCCTTGTTGATCACATCTATCTATATGAACGTAAGCTGAACCGTTACACTTGAATAAATACATTTTAAACACCTTTTGGTTTGGTTCAGTTTCACGCTGGAAGATTCATAACATGGCATACAAAAATTGTAAGAATATATCTGTATGTATGAAGAAGAAAGAGTAATTAAGATTCAGTCCATGCGTCAATCACTCCGGAGAAAGAAAAGGTAACTTTGCTGTATTTCCTTTGTTAATTCTTCTATTAATTGGGTTAGATAAAGGATGGAAGGACAAAATCAGAATTTCAAGCAAAAATTTCTACTAGCTCTCAAAATTATAAAAGATGCCCTCAATATAGCACTCCTCTTTTTAAATTGGCGATCTCCGAGAATTCGTATCCTCTGAGATATCTCAAACTTTGCGTGACTTTTTGGAATATCTCAATCGTTCAAATACGTTCTGCACGAATCTCAAAGCTCAAATAAAACTGACCCCCTACATCCCCCCGAATAGGCACCGGACACGTCGGTCACGCAAAAATTGAGATATCTCAGAGAATACGGACTCGATCTCCGAAGGCTCTAGAAACTTCTAGTCGTCCTTGTAGCCTTCCATTCGGGCCGACAGTACCTCCAGCCTTTTATTTTACAATAATAATACAATAAACACAAATTTTACGTGTAAAACAAAACAAAATAAATAAGCCCTAAAAATGTACATATGCAAGTTGAACTTTTTTCAAATTATGAAACAATCGACCTTTTGAATGCATGTGCACAGTACCTGTAGTCTTTTATTTTATAATAGTAATGAAATAAACAAAAAAAATATGTTTAACACAAAAGAGAAGAAATAAGCCCTTAAAAAATACATATGCAAGTTCCTTGCAATTTTTTTTTTAAATTATGAAATAATTAACCTTTTGAATGCGTGTGCGTTCTTGGGGAAAGATAGCCTTGTGTTCTCTTGTCAGAACAATAGATTTCAGCGTGGTTTCTCCTTCGGTAGTAGTAGAGGCACATGCCAATACTGCTCTTGCATCTCCAATATTTGCAGTTACTACCTGCATTTCATGAGACCAAGAACATGGAATTCAACGAATGATATATTAAAAAAAAAATGAGTGAGGCTATGGTAATATGCATATTATGGATCCATATTTTAATATTTAAAGTTTAAACAGTCGATCAGAAATGTTCAACATGATCTCCATATGAAAATTTATTTTCAGACTAAATTTTTATATTTTTTAGAATTTTTTTACAATTATTTTACATAGGTAGAAAATCACTTATTTTGAATGGTCTAAAGTCTTATAGATCAAATGATTTTCTACCTATCTACAAAAATAGTAAAGAAATTCTAAAAAATTAAAATTTGATCTACAAGTACATTTTCATATGAAGATTATGTGGAACAGTTCAAATCGATTGTTTAGACTTTAAAAATAGAGATATTGATCCATAGTACAGAACAATCCATGCTATGCATAGTACCACAGTCTCACTAAAAAATAGAAAGGGAGAGAGAATGTATTAAGATATAAAAATTGTAAATTATTAAAAATCTCAAACCTACAGTATTCATCAACACATAAGGCAGTTCTGCTATGGAAATATAGTTGAGGGTCTAAAATGAAAATTCAGAAGCAGGAGAGAGGGACTGAGGAGAGAGAGAGAGAGAGAGAGAGAGAGAGAGAGGTTGACAGTTTGTCGCAAAACCCAAACACAAACAGCTGTAGCACCATCTTGCCAGTTTTCTGAAATTTATACGATGAATTATTTGAAAAATTTAACAAATTTGTGCATTAAAATTGCAATTAATATCCTTGTATGAAATTATGTATGAACGAAAAAGAAATATTACTAACCTCTTTCACTCTCTTTAAGTATAGACTCATCTGTTCTCCGGAATCCTACATAAAAAAATTTATTTAAATTGTTTACAAATTATGACTAAAATGAAAATACAAAAAATCAAAGGATGTCTAGGGCTTGGAACGGAAAGACCCAAGGTGAGCGGGAGAACAGGTGATTGCTTCGGACAGGCCAGAAAGCATCTTTCGGAGGCGGAGGCGGAGGCGGAGGCAGAAGTAGAAGCGAAATGAACTTCAGCAGAGACGGAGCTGAAGGCAGCGACGGAGGCGGAAAGGGACACAATTTTAGAATCGGAGTTTGAATTCGTGGATTAATTCCTGTCTAACGTTCGATTTTTGTAGCGATTTTTGCGAAATGCAAGTCGTTTTGCAAGCTTTCATCTGTTGAAAGCTTTCATTTTTGGGAGGCTTTCTCCAGCCATTAAAGACCCCTTGCAAATGCCACGTAGGAGAGAGAGTCTGCCAAGTCAGCATTTGCAATTTCTTTTGAAAGGCGTTGGAGTAGTCTTGATGAATTTGGTCCTGACTGCTCCATTTATTTCTTAATACCAGTTTATTTCTTAATCAATTGTTTTAAATACTTCGGTTTATTTTTTAATATCCCAAATTATTTCTTAATACACTTCGATTTATGACAAAATAATTGTTTTAAATAACAAATTCATATGTTTCGGTTTGAACAGAACAAACCGAACAAATTGAAATAAAACTTTTGTTCGGTTCGGTTCGTTTGCAATACTAAATCGGTTCAATACGGTTCTATTTTTGAAATCAAATTATAATTTTGGTTTGCCTAGTTCAGTTTGACTTCAACCGAATCGAACCAATGAACACCCCTACTTTCGCATACTGCATAAAAACCGTATTTAAAAACATTGCTCGGGACCAAATACGAACCGATGTCCATCGAACCCCAGAACTTCATGTGATCGCACTAGACATATGACGAGTTACTGTCGGGCCCGTTCGGCAAATATATGGAATAGTGGAAAAGGAAGAATGCTTCTATTCCATACAATTCCAATCATTTTCGGCACATTTGGAATAGTGGAAGAGTGGAATTGAGTCAATTTCCACGTGTGAAAAAGTCACTCTTCCTCAATTCTATCTCTACCATGGAATAGTGGGATGGAATAGAGATGAGCTAGAATGCATATTTCCATCTCAATTCCATTTTTACACTTTTTCTCAATTTCATTCAATTCCACTCACGTTCAGCAACTGTTCCATTACAATTCCTCTACTTCACCACAATTCCTTTGTGCCGAACAAACCCGTCAAGATTTCTCAAGTACTCTTTTTTTTTCTATGAATATTTTAACCGTCAACAAATTTAAGATGTTTACTGACATGATAATAGTAATATTATTATTTTTTTCCATTGCTTTATATAACTAACTATTTGTGTACAGTTGCTGAGAATTTAATTAATAATTGGTTTAAGAAAAACACAGCCCATATACTAATAAAATTAAAAACAGTCTATTTTCATAAAAGGTAGGACATTATTTTTAGTAAAAATAATATTCCAATAGTGTGGCGAAAATCTTTTAGTTACTGTCTTAATATTTTAAAATTCTGATCTTACCAGCGTTTTTTTTGGAAATTCAAAATCAACCATCCATGCGGATCCATAAAAAATGGTTAATTCTAGAGCATAATTGGTACAAGATATAAAACATCGGTGTCATATTTATATTTTGCAATGAAATATCGATACATCGCTGACGGCAAGTGCATTGTTTCCAAACTGTATACAACTATAACTTCTGGTGAGAAACTCCGATTTAAGCGTTTGACCACAATTTGGAAAACTCGTGAATAGACAGAGGACCTGGTGTGTAGGGCATAACCCCAAGACAATAGAAAAAACCAAATTGCAGAAAAACATTATTTAGGATCTCAAATTTGAGTTGAAGTTTTTTATCCTTAGCAATTATGAATTACTCTTTTATTTCAACCATAAACGATCCTTTAATTATTCATCAGGACATTTAATTTCACAATAACTAACATCTTAAAATTAAGTACTAATAATTGAATGTTTTTTCTATTTAGTTCTGTCCTCTTTACCAAGGCTCGTGAACTAATTATTTAAAAAAAAAATAGGTTCCACGCAGATTGAATCTTCACATAACCATTTAAAAAAAATGGTTCCATGTAAATCCAATGGAAGTTTCGATCTGCGTGGATAGTGAGATTGAAGCTTTGACAAAAGCGGGTCAGAATTTTAAAATATTAAGATAGTAAAAAAAAATGATTTCGGAATTAAGTGCAAACTTTCTTTGAAGCTATCAGGGGATGCATGCGGAGAAAAGAATCATTTCAGAAAGATACTTTTTTTTACTTGCCAGTAGAAATAAAGTAGGGTTCAAATAACTTCATTTCATGTGCCTATCACGTTTCTATTTTTAAAAATATTAATAATTCAAAATTAAAAATTTAAATGTCAAAATAAAACCATTAGATATTATCTACATTATTTTATCTATGCACATGTACAAAATTATGACATTTCAATTTTGTTTTGGTTGTCATCAAGAGCTTGTAAAATTTACAATAAAATGGATAATTTTAGACACGTACAAATTTACGTATTTTCCCCTCTAAATTTTGGTTGTCATTTTATTAACTAATGTGGATAATTTTTAGACATTGATTTTCTAATTTGTTGATTCACATAAAAACAAAATCGAAATGTGATAATTTTTTATGAATATACAGAGAAAATAATATATATCACATCTAACGATTTTATTTTGACTTTTAAGTTTTAAATTTTGAGTTACTAAAGTTTTTAAAAATGAAGACGTAGTGGAGACATTTGAACCCTCCTCATAGAATTATACTTTTATATCTCATTATTTGGTTATCTGGCCGTCGACAAAAATAGGGGGAATTTCACGTATACCCCTCAAAAACTTCAAAATTACGTATTTTTCTCTCTAAATTTTGAAATTACATATTTCCCCCTCTAAACTTCAATAACTCACATATTTACCCATTTTATTGTCTTTTGTAATAAAACTCATTCTAAATTTATAAAATACCCATTTTACCCTTTATTAAAAGTATAAAACGCTCCATTGAACTCAAATTTGAATCTGAAGGATTCCTCTACCGTCCGATCCGCACGCATCTCAATGAGATCTATGTGTATTCGCTCCAAGATTCGTGTTGATCTAGTGTGCACGGATTTTAAAGCAATATGATCAGTGTGCATTGCATTGAGATCTGTGCACATTGCTTCAATATTCGTGTATGTTCGCTTCAAGATTCTTGCTGACTTAGCACACACGGATCTTAAAGCAATTTGGACGGTACAGGAACCTTTCAGATTCAAATTTGAGTGAGATGGATGTTTTATGCTTTTAAATAAAAAGGTAAAATGGATATTTTATGAATTTAAAATGAGTTTTAATATAAAATACAATAAAATGGATAAATATGTGAGTTTATGAAGTTTAACGGGGGAAATACGTAATTTCAAAATTTAGAGGGGGAAATATATAATTTTGAAGTTTTTGAGGGGTATACGTGAAATTGCCCCTGATATAAATCTGGGCAAAACGCTTGGATCAAATTCAATAGTGGGCCTTAAATTTTCTTTAGGCTTCAGGCAATAATAGAGAGCAGTTGGCACTGGCTCACATTCCGAATTTACGTCATCTAAAATAACACATGTTAGAGCATCTGTATTTATGAAACTATGAGAGTTTCTAATCTTATGTGGCAGTTTCTAAATTAGTTTCAGAGATACAGATAAGTTTCTTAATTAGTAATTTTGCTCCATAGTTTCATAATTAGAAATCGTTTCAAAATTATGATCTGGCAAAAAGAGCGGCTTATTTTTTCTCCCGTACCCCTGGCGCGGCTTATTTTCTCTCCCCTCTTGGCGCGCTCTCTCCTCTTAATGAAAAAAAGAATTTAATTGGTGAAAACCTTCTCCCAATTTACGACAAACGAGAAGCTGAAATGACAGGGTCGGTTTAACTTCGGAATACATCTTCTCCATTTAGGCCAAACAAGGGACATCCATAATTAATTGATTAATTATTTTATTTAAGTGAAGTAAACAGAGGTGATAAATATCAATGATTTAATTAATTAACCTCCTACCAATTCACGGCAAAAAAAAAAAAAAATTGACCGGAAAAAAGAACAAATCGGTGATGTAGCAGCGGTAAAAAAAATTAACGGAAAAATTAAATGCTGATGTGACAATTAAGAAACTCTAATTTTAGTTTCAGGGATGTAGAGACTTAGAAACTCAGAGAGACTAAAGTTTCTAAAAATCAGTTATTAGTTATTTTGAAACTCTACGAGTTTCAGGGATGCAGATGCTCTTCTTAAAGGGTGATCGGATTTTATGAATTTCAAGACTATTCATCTGCTCGGAAATTTTAAGAATTAACTCGAATTCTTACCATTAATTCTATTATAATTACATTTAAATTTTAAATAACTTATGGACTCCTCTCATCCTGATCTAGGGCTGCAAACAAATCGAATCGAATCGAACTTATCGTAGTTTGAGTTTGATTTGAATTAATTTCGAGCTAAGTTTGGTTTGAATAATTTCGAATTGAATTTTTTACGAACTCAATTTCAAATCTTTTACGAATTTTTTTTACGACAAGAAAGAGTGATCGTAGTTGCTGAGAGCGAGAGGTGAAAGTCATCTAGAGTTTCAGAACTAAGAGCGCGAGTTACGACTTATGGCTGGGCGATCTTATGTTTTAACTTTTAAGTCATCAGCGAACGTAAGTCATCAGTGGAAATTAACGGTTCATGCTACTTTGAGATTCGAACTAGAATAGTTTGTGAACCTATTTCGAACGAACCAGGTCCAGTTTGAGTTTGGTTTGAATTAATTTCGAACTATTTTGAATCGAATTTTTTACGAATTTTTTCGAATCAAACTCGAATCGAATCACGAACTACGGATTATTTGTGCAGCCCTATCCTGATCCATGTCCGATCTATTTCAAATTCAATCCAAGGAAATATTTTCACGTCCAAAAATGCCCAAGTCCGGATCAGGTCCGAATCCGTAAAGTAACCCAATTTTTGAGTTTTGGATCGAGACCAGTCAATTTGAATCTGTCGCTCATAATTATTTCAGAATTCCAATTCATTCTCGGAATGTGTGCGCGATTGTCTTAGATTTGAATCGGATGGTTCCGATTTAAAACTAAAAAATTGAGTTACTTCAGTGGATCAGGGGCCATATGTCGAGAGCAATTTGGGTGCCTTAGAACACGCGCTCTCTCCCTGTCATCCTCTTCAAGCTTTAGAACCGACGCGCGCTCTCTCTGTCTTCTCTTCAAGAGAGCTGTCTCTCTCTCACTGTCTTCCTCAGCCGATTGCTGTGGCGACCATCGCGACAACATTTCTCCTCTCCGCCTCCGTGCCTATAGGCCTCACCGCCTCTCTTCTCTGCCTTCGCGCCAAAAGACCAAGTAAGTTAATCTTTTTTTTTTCTTCTTATATTTGTGATATTTTTGGCTGCGATTTGATATTAGGCTTACTGCGATTTGCAAGGAATGGTATTAGGCTTAGGCTTACTTGATTTGCTTTTTATAAGTCGCAAGTTTGAATTTGTCAAACAAGTATTTTATTTTATTTTATTGGTGGGTTTTTTAATATCTTGACTTAGAAGTGTATATTTTATCTTCGGAGACCAGTGTTAGAGTAGGGGTTTCTTTAATTGCAAGTAAATCCATGCATAATTTGCTTTTGAGATTAATTAACTATCAATTGTTTGTAATGAAAATGTCAATTTTGGGTTCTTGTGAGGATGCAATTGCTTGTGTTCGTTATTTTTTATGATTTTTTTTTGGTGTTTGATTTGTGGAGGAGGCCAGTGTCAGATTAGGTTTTCTTTAATTGCATGTAAATCCATAAAAAATTGCTACTGAGATTAATTTACTGTCAATTGTTTGTAATGAAAATGTCAATTTAGGGTTCTTATGACGATGCAATTGCTTAAATAAGTTTCTTTTTATGATTTTTTTTTTGCGTTTGATTTGTGTGGAGACCAGTGCCAGTGTCAGAGTAGGTTTTCTTTAATTGCCAGTAAAATCTTGAAAAAATTGCTATTGAGATTAATTTACTGTCTGTTATTTTTTTATGAAATTGTCAATCTGGGATTGGTACCAAGTTGTAACCATGAAAAATGTCAATTGAGGGTTCTTTCTGTAGGGTTTCGAATTCCAACCTTCTATGGATACTTCTAGCGAAAATCCAGGTAGCCAGCAGGAACCCTCGGAAAGACGCGTCATTCGATCTCAATATCTTTCCGTGAAGAATATAATTTGTGGTGCGAGTTCAATTTCGTGTTCTCTTTTTTCTTTTATCACTTATCTCCCTGTTTATTTCCATGTCAGTCGTGCTTTGTATTTGATTTAATTTCGTGCGTGAGTTTCAGACGATGGAGAAGATATAGGAAATGTCAATTCCAATAATTTCTGTTCGATCATCAGAAAAGTTGAGGACCTCTATCAAAATGGTATGTTTGTACCTGTTTATGGTTTTGGTTCATTTAATATACATCACTTTATATCGTTTTCTTATCAAATTGAGATAATTTTAAGTATCAAATCCATTTAATTTGCTAAGGTGTTGGATTTATTATTTCATTAATTGGCCTTTTTGATATAGCAGCAGTTTTCAGATGTTATATAACTGATAGTGAGAACTTTTAGGAACACGCATCTTTGGCATGTTTTCTTCATATTCTTGCACTCAATATATCTCAGTTTTTTTCTTATCTAGTAATATGACCCGTAAATCACCAGGATGTACTCGAAATCAGAAAGCTATAAATTACAAAAACAAATGTCTGTGATCCCAAATACAACACGGCGGTGTCAAGGATCACAGACTACCACTGCGAACCAATTATAATCTTCCTACTTTAGAAAAAAGCTGTTCTTCTAGATTTGCATTTTAGCTTACCAAAGTTTAAGAAACAGGCTATAATTCCATATGTTATCTTAAGACAGTAAAATAAGAGGATAAGAACTATGTGGATTTGAATAAGAATTTTTAACAAATCAACAGCTCTTGAATTGAAATGATCTAATTTGCAATGTTGTATGCAGTTCAAAGGCCAAGAGAACAGGTGGCAGATGCTGAGACTCTGCTTGACATTACTACCTCTTTAATCAGATCTCTCAGGTCTCAAAGAACCGGGCCTACTCCGTCAGACTTTGTGGATGCACTTGCAAGAAAATTTGGTGTGCCCGATAGAGATGGCACCAATACTAATTATTTAGGAAAAGCTTCATGGCAAAGTATTGGGATGTCAGTGTCTCATATATTTATGAGGGGACAGGGATACTGCACCATGTAAATATCTCTTTCTTCTCCTATATTTTATTTCAATATATATGCATGTACCATATTTATTCTTTGTTGTAGGAATGGACCAATGGTTGCTGAGGTTAAGCCTCTAAGGAGTGTGGTACGTGGAAAACGAACAAGACCTACCACATGTTCTCAACCTAAGGATGTAAGTCGAATCCTTAACCTTTTATTTTTGGGTTAATTTCTTATTTACCCTCTAAAACTTCATCCGTTTCCTATTTACCCTTGCACTCTTTATTATATCTAATATACCCCTTAACTATGTTTATGTTTTTCAATTTACCGATAGAATTAATTATCCACAATTAAGTATACTCAGAATTTATTTTTTCCCATTATGCTCTTTATGTTGGTCTCTTTCATACATCGATTCAAAGTGAACACAGGCTGTCCCATTTGTGCATTCAATTTTGCTTGATCGATGATACGTAGTCACTATATCTTGCTGCCCAGTCAAGCACCCCCCCTACAAAAACAGTGAACTGAACAAACCTGATGCTTAAAAAGGAAAAACAAATTTGAGAATAAGAAGAAATTAGAAAAATATGATATATTGGAAGACAAATTCGTAAACAGGAAAACAAATTCGAAAATGCAATTAATTATTTTGATTAACGCCAAGGGATGTACAAGATTATTTTAGAGAATAACTAGGCTGTGGCTATAAAGGAAGTGAAAAAAGGGAAGTTGAAGAGACAGAGGAGAAGCTGTGAATGAAATTATTCTTCTTCCAACAATAAACCATAATAAGAACATAGTTAGATCATTAGGTTGTTGTCTAGGTTAAAAAGTTAGAATTCGAATGTTGATGTATTAGTTTGTCCCCAGAGGGACACTCTTTGACTTGCTTCATGGAAAGAGCAAAACAAAGTTCCAATTTCTCTCGGTATCCATCTAAAAATTGCATTGGAGTCGGCAATGGCTCTAGATTATCTTCACTGCTCCATCTCTCAAACTAACTGATGTTGAGTCAGCTGATGATTCTGTGATGTTGATAACTCTCTGGAAGTTTCTGATTTTTGAGCTTTAAGTGTTGTTCTTTTATATGAGATTTTTGGGCTTGTTCATTTTTCACAAGGAATTTAGACTCTAAATCCACGTATACTGAGACAATTACAAAGAAGAGCCATGTATATAGTTCTGGGTAAATAACTTATTTAGGCAGTTTATCTAAATGGAAATGGTGAACGAGAATTATTGGCTCAAATGGAGAAAGAAAATGAAGGAGGGTATAATTGGAAATATAAGTTTTAAAAAATGTGAGTTAACTCTAAAGGGTAAATAAGAAAGAAATGAAAGAGTTGAGAGGTAAATATAATATATTGAAGTCTTGAGGGACAAATAAGAAAATTAGTAAGAGTTAGAGGGTATACAAAAAATTAACCCTTTATTTTTTATTGTGTGTTTTATGTTGTCAGTTTCCTAGTTTTTAATTACATGGATTATTAAACAAATATAAGTAGTTGTTTGAACCTTGATTAGGCACCAATTTAGTATCAAACCATTAATTGCAGTAATTGGTTTTGAGCTGATCTGTATGGAAAACTTATAAATTTTTTTATGTTCCTTCTATATCATTAATGGGAAGGGAAGGGATATCATTTATGACGGTTGAGGAATTTCTATATTGATATAATGATTAGTATCTTTGTTAGGTTGGCGAGACAGAGGGTGACCCTGCAAAAAAGACTGATACAGACAAAAACATGTTTACAATGTTTACTATCTTGAGAAAACAAAAGCAGACAAAGCTCGAATATTTAGTGTTAAACCGGCAATCTTTTGCACAAACTGTGGAGAATATATTTGCGCTTTCATTTTTAGTGAAGGATGGCCGTGTAGAGATCACAGTGGATAAGAATGGGCACCATTTTGTTTGTAAGAAATTTATTTATTTGTTTATCTATTTTCATCTTTTGGTAATTTAAGTATGAGACTAAAAATATATTGTTTCATGTTGTATCAATTTATGTAGCCCCAAGAAATGCACCAGCAGCCACCTCCATAACGTCTGGAGAGGTGTCTTATAATCATTTCATATTTCGTTTTGATATTAAGGACTGGAAGGTAATTGACATTTTGATTATTTATCCTTAATTTCTTTTTAATTTGCATGCTGGTTATACTTGCCATTATCAAGAGGAAAAAAATCTATAAGACTGTAAATTTTGTCTATTTTAGAAGTTTTAGGGTGATGTTGTTTTGATTAATCTCTCTTTATCATCATTTGAGTGTTTGGTCCAGTTGAGATGGAATTGTTAATTAGTACAATAAAATTAGACCAGACCGGAGTCACTGGCACTCAAGTCTGTTAATTTACCTGTCCGGGTTTAAGAAGCCCGCATCATCTCAGGATCTCAGATGCTGTGTAGAGTACTTCAGGTACCTGTGGGTAGTAAAGTCAGGTTGAGTTGAGTATATGGTGGTTTTAAGCCAACAATTACTAATCCTAATTACTGATGTTTGTTTGCAATATGCAGTCAATGAGAGAAATGGTGGTACCAGGAGAGGAACTAATGCCCCACAGATTTAATTCGGTAAAAGATGTCTCGCCACCATCCAATATTAGCCAAGTCAATTCTGGGACTTCTAATTTAGTAAAATATGCCACACTGGCACCCACCATTGACCAAGTCAACTCTGAGTGTTTTCATTTGGTAAAAGATGCCACAGTCACACTGGTATCCAACAATGGCCAAGTCGACACTGGGTCTAGCGAACCAGGTTCAACTTCAACATCAATAAAGACTCTGTCTCGCAATAGGGGTCTGTTCATGAGAGAAGACGCTGTCGGAAATGATTCCCTTGATAGAAGTTCTTTGGAGGAAGAATTGTTTATTAGGAACAAGTGTAGGCGCCTAACTGGCTAACTGACAACACTGCACAGTAGATCCACTGGGAGTAGCAGTTGCAAATTTTAGTACCTACTTTCAGCATTAGTTTAGCTTATAGGCATAAGACCTTATTTTGTATGTATATATCAGCATAGTCTAAAATCAAAGCATGATGATTCACCATACTATGGTTTATATTATTGATGCATTGGTGAGTAGCAGTTACAATTTTTTGTAACTACTTTGGGCATATATGCAAATTTTTGTGTGTATATATTATCATAGTAAATCAAAGTATGATCATTTTTGTACCTTAATAGACCGTTTGTTTGATCATATGAGATGCAAACAGAGTGTGAGTGCGAGTCTTTGCATTCTTTTTATCTTGTTACGTTCATTGTGTGATGTTTCCTTCTTAAGTCACTTTTATTACTAAAAGAATATAAGTGACTAAACGAGTGATGTGTCTACATGCAAAAAAAAAAAAAAATTTCAAATTAATTTTGTATAGATTCAAGCAGTCAAAAAAAATTCAAAAATGAATGGATTAAAACTAAATTATAAATCTTCTAATTTTGACCGCTTGATTTTGACCGCATTAATTTAGTATAAAATCATGTAAACACATCACTTTTAATGTAGATAAATTTCACCAGTTTGAATTCGTTTTTGAATTTGTTATTGAAGTCAATCTAATAAATTTTAGAGTTGAGTTTCCAAAATGACTTGGTGAATTTAAAAACTCCAAGTTTTACTCAACATTGTAGAAAGTAAAGCTGACAAAGATTGGACTGATTAACTCGTGCAAGATCATTGGGCTAGGGGAATAAATTTGGAGACATCAATACAAGGACATTAAAGCCCGGATTGTTTTATTTTGGGCCTTCTGGGCATTTAGTCCTTGTACTGAGGCCTCAAATGACAAATAACAATATGTCTTATCGATACTTATTTGTTGTACGAGAGCAGTTTGGGTCCGATGTCCATCGGACTCAAATTGAGTTCGATGGTTCTTTAACCGTGTGATCTGCTTTAAGATTATTGCGCATCGCTTTAATATCCGTGCAGGTTCGTTTTAATATACGTGCGTACAGATTTTAAAACGAATTGGACGGTTATGGAACCTATCTGACCTAAATTTGAGTCCAATAGGCATCGGACCCAAACTGATCGCGTGCTGTACAGGATAAGGCACAAGTTGCTGGTCTCCGGGTCCGTATCCTCCGAGATATCTCAAATTTTGCGTGACCGACGTGTCCGGTGCCTATTCGGGGAACCGTAGGGGGCCAGTGTTATTTGAGCTTTGAGATTCGTGCATAATATATTTGAACGATTGAGATATTCCAAAAAGTCACGCAAAGTTTGAGATATCTCAGAGGAAGCGAACCGCGGCTGATGATTCTCCCAAAGTCATTTGACTCATTTTTCACACACCACGTAAACCCTGTTCAGTTCTAGATGTTTCCCCTCCATCGACCACGCGTCCCATCACGTGGCACGCACTTGGGCTCTTCATCTCCTTATTTAAACACACCACCTTTTCCTTCTCAGACCATTAAAACCCTTTTCATCTAATCTGAGATATACACACACATTCTAAATAGCTCTGATCTTAGGAAGAGAAACGAAGTAATTACCAAAATGCAGACTGCCAAGGAGAAAACTGCGAATGCTGCTGCCTCCGCCAAAGCTGGCATGGAGAAAACCAAGGCCTCTGTTGATGAAAAGGTCCTTTAATTTTCTTCTATGTATTTGATTCCTTATTCAGTTATTTCCATCATTGAGTTATAATGAGTGTTACAAAGAAATGCCTCATAAACGTACTCCGATTTTCGGTCCTAAATTTTAATGCCTCAAGTGGGCAGAACAAAATGAAGCATTGTTTGACATTTGTTGCATTTGTCGGGTAATTAGGCGGACAAGATGAAGACTAGGGACCCGATGGAGAAAGCTGCCGCAGAGCAACGCAAGGAGGAGAGGAAGATGGAAGCAGAGGCCGAGAAGCAGGGCGAAAAGCAGGTCAATGCAGCTGAGCGGGGCCGTGCTACCACCACTGGAGGTTTCACCGGTCACCACCCCACCGGCGGATTCGGGAGCAGTGTCTAGTGTTTTTCTTTTATCTATTTTTCCTTCTTTTGTTGCTGTTTATGCCCCCTTCTAGTTTGTGCGTGGGCATAACTAGGTGTGTTTTTATCAGTGTAGTTCGTTTGTGATGGAGGCCTTAGAGGTGCTCTTGTTTAGTTCTGTGTGTTTTTTGTACTTCATTTACAAATAAAGTTGCTTTAGTTGAACCTTTTCTATATATCTGTTTTTTTATTTTCGTACTCTGGTTCTGTTGAAATAAATTATTTACTTTCTTCCTATGAATGCAAAAGTGAATTTATAAGGCGCATTTCAAGCATAATTTAACGTACAGCATCTGCATATGTGCATGAATAAAGAAAACTTCTGCTGCTGTTATTTCGAATTTTATTTGAAACATGCGACTGCTATTTGCTTAATAATTTCATTAGCTACAAAATTTCAATCCTTAAAAAGAAAATGGCTTGTATGTATTTGGGAATTTCCTCCGATCTGGACTCTCTTTTTGGACCGAAGCCTGTTATTTGCTCTCGAAATTAAGGCCTTTAGGAGTCGGTTTATCTTGGAAGATATTTGGAGGTCAAAGTCATCTAATTATTTAATTTATTTCATCTTTACAAAAGATATTAGATCAAATCATCTAATTATTTAATTTATTTAATGTTTACAAAAAAAAAAAAATCTTTTACAGGTTTTGAATTTGCAACTTCCCATACAAAATTGTCTCTTGATTTTGAACTTGAGATTTTTTACATATTTCGAACATACAAAATTGTCTCTTGATTTTGAACTTGAGATCTTTTACATATTTCGAACCTGCTACCTCTTACATTTTCTAACTTACTACCACTTACACAGAGAGTTTGTGTAAAAAATCTCTGAGCATCATCTTACTATTAGATCAAAAGTTACTTCTCAAAAGTTAGTTCTCAAGATACATAAAACTTAATATTTATTAGTTTCAAAGATGATTTGAACAAATAAAGTTTGGAGTTTGTTTCCACTAATCAAGAGTTTGTGTCATCGTACAGACCAGTGTGTACCGATTCTTTCTTTCTCAAGCAATGATCATCTGTGATATATTTAGAAAAAGATAGATACTAATAGTAATGAAATATTTTTAGGATTGTGTACTGATTCGTTGAGATATTTAAGGAAATCAATAGAGTTTGTAATGGCACATGGGACGTAATTCTCACAATATGGCAAACAGTTGTAGCGTAAATATTTATAGAAAAACATTTCTATTTAAAGAGTTAGAATACAGTTATACTCAGAGATGGTCTTAGCGAATTTTTCTATTTAAGAGTTAGAATTTGTAGGGCCCATAAATTGTTTGACTTAGCGACAATCTTTTTAGTTGTTATGTATGTGATATCTCTTGAAACTATTTTTTTTTCAATAAAATTGCATTTCAATAATGATACTCAATTAATGTTCATATATAGATAGACAAAAAATAGATTTTCCATATCGTGATCAATGATTAATTAGTATATACATTTACGTTTAAAAAAAAAATTGAAATATTTTTTCCATGAGAAGAGTTCAAATGTCTCTATTTTTTGTATCTCCATTACGCTTTCATTTCTAAGAATTTTAACAACTCAAAATTTAAATCTTAAAAGTTAAAATAACTGTTGGATATGATCTACATCATTTTATTTATGCACGTGTAAAAAATTGTGACATTTCAACTTTGTATTGGTTGTCATTAAGAGCTTATAAAAAAGTGCTAATGTGGATCATTTCTAGACGTTGATTATTCAAATGATTGATTCACATAAAAACAAAATCGAAAATGTGATATTTTTTTATGAGCATATAGAGAAAATAATATATAGATCACATTTAATGGTTTTATTTTGACATTTATGATTTAAATTTTAATGTATTAACATTTTTAAAAATAGAAACATGGTGGAGATACAAAAAATAGAGACATTTGAATCCTCCTCTTTTTTCATTGTTTTATTTCTGTAGAAGGTGAAGGAAGCGATAATAAATAATTGTGTGTCGGCTGTCCCTTCTCAAAAGGTTGGTATTTTCAAGTTATCGTTTCGATCGTCCTTATTAATTATTAATACATTTTAATATTGTTTTTTGCTTTTTGTTTCCTTTCAATTGATCGTATTCTTGTTCAGTTGTTGGATTTTTTAATTTTCTGAGTCAAGCTCAGTACTGGTGCACAATAAATCAAATATTTTCTTACATTTGTTTACTTTTTTTTTTTTGTCTTTAAGGGAAACGGTTTTGTTGGGTTAAATTGATTTCTGTTAGGTTAATTGTATAATAGTAGAATTTTTTTTTTTTACTTTATTGGTGGACTAGTATTATTTAGGCCCAACAAGGCAAGTACAATTACCAAATTTGATTAAATGTTTAAACAATGAGAATGTAATTACTGGGCCACCTGATGTCTTCATCAAACAAATAAAAAAAAAAAGACATCCAAAGCCCAATGTATGATACCTTGAGCTTGATAATTGATTCCTTCTGCTTCTGCCGCACTATTTAAATGACCAAAATCCTTTTGTCTAGCAAAAGCTCTATTATAAAGGAGATGGTTTTGGCTCTACATGATAAGTGGAAACCTGCTGAGATGGTTGCTGGTTCGAACTGTCATTTTACCAGCAATACCACATACCAGAAACTTCATGATCAGTAAAGGAAAACTTTGGTAGGAGAGTGGAGTGTTTGGCGGACAAATATCGGAGAGAAAGAATGAGAAATGGAAGAGTAGAAGGGCATAATGGTCAGAAATGAATTTTAGAGTCTCAAATATTGTTATTTAATTAGTACATGCTCATTTTGTGTTGTGCTTCTTCTATTATATTTTCTTCCAATTTTTCATGTTCTTATCTCAGTAGTGTGAAACCAATGGCATTTCTTGATCATGATTGAGAGCCAAAAGTAGAACCTGACACGGAGAATGTATGCAAGTCTAGAACATTGTCAGATTTTTTTTTTTTTTTTGGTTAAGTTTTTGTACATTTTTTTTAAATTTTCTAGTGGTTGTTATTGAATCAGAGCAATAATCACAATAGTCACATACAAGAAAGTTGTTTTGATTTTTTCTTAATTTTTATAACATGTTTAATCTGGAGTAAGTTCCAAACAAATTGGTCACAAAGACTCCCTATAAATAAAACATGTTTTAAACTAAAGTTTTCAGCAATGTATGAAAGGTATGTGACAATGTATGAAAGTATTGTACATAATATTTGTTGAAAGGGAAAATTGTTTTATGACACTCCAAAACATGAAAAATTAGAAAATTGCCACCCCAAAACATATTTTGAAATTATGTTAGATGTACTAATTTCAAAATACGTTTTTTATACATTAATTTTCAGAATAATTTTAATCAAATATGTATATTAGATGTACAATTGTAACAATTTCATAAATTTAATGATTTTAGAGTGGCAAATAACTAATTTCATATTTTGGGGGTGACAATTTCCTAATTTTCATGTTTTGGAGTGGCATAAAAATAATTTTCCCTTGTTGAAAATGTATTTGAAGACATGTATGTGTATATGTATATATGCCCAATATTTGTTGAATTATGGACATTGTTATGTATATATATATTCAACGTTGAACGTTGAATATTTAATATTGTTTTATGTCTGTTGAATTTAAATATTAAATATTATTTGTTTTATGTTGTAAATGTCCAATATTTTTTGAATTATAGATGTGTAATATTGTATGTTTATTTGCTAGCTAATATGAATGCTAGCTCATTATAAATCAAATTAATTAAAAAAAATACATATAAATTGTACACGGTTTTTGAAAACAACAACAATGTTCAAAGGGTAAAAAATACGTTTCATAGAAACCAACTCTATATGGTTTTCACAAATCATACACGGTTTTTTTTTGTAGTAATCGTGTATATAACCCTTATTATTATGTACACAATTACAATAAATGACCGTATATAAATCACCTTTTTTGGAGACTTTTGATTTAGAGGCCTGATACATGATGTGCGTGGACACGGTTGCGGAACCGTGTGTCATAATTAGTCTTTATAACCATGTATAGTCGCCTTTTTTGTAGTAGTGAAAGCATCACAAATTGAGAAATTGATTCACTGTATGCTGATAGCCGACAGTGTTAGAAATATATTTTATAAAACTCAAAATTTATATAAATAAATACTATTTTTACTAATAACGTTTTTAAACTTTATGAATTATGGAGCTATTAATTTCTTTAATCCATTGATGCACATAAACGACTTTCATTATTTTAATTGCCATTATTTAAACGGTAACATAACGTTCATTTCTTTGGTATACTGATTTCACTTTAATTGCCATGAATAGCTATTTATTTCATTTTATTTCTTTGTTCCGTTTGATTTGGTCCATATATTTGAAATATTATGAATAGCTATAATTTGAACGTTATTTTGTTAATATGTAATAATGGTAAAAGAATGAATAGGAGGTTAAATGTCATGAATACAAATTTGTCTATAAATAACATATGATATTTTGAAGAGAGATCAATGTCATAGTTCACATTCTCTTCATCTTTCTCATAGCTCCATAATTCATAAATTCAATTTCTATTCTTCCACAAACAAATATTTTATTTATAGTAAAACTATTATTTTGCTACCATTGTTGAAAGAAGCTACATCAACCTCTACCACGGTTGCGCTCGCAGGTAGAGGAATACTGGCGTAACTTGGGACAAGCTTAACCGATTATTCCTGCGCTTAGGACGGAAAGTTGCCTTAGGTCCGCATTTTGCAGCTCCGGATAATAAAGTTCTAATTATATTATTGATTATATTTTAAATATAGTTTTTATTTATTTTATTGATCAAAATTCAGATTTAAAATTAGTTGGTTAGTAAATATTTCCCAAACAGGTAGTTCAACTCCATATAATAGTCTTAAAAGCAAACGCTTAACCCTATCCATACAAGTTGTAAAATCTACAAATCAAAAGAATATTTCTAATACAACTACAAATAATTAATTAGTCTATGGCTGGAAAATCAGGGGTCGGCCATCTGAGTCATGCTGCCTCAACTCAGGGGCGAAACATAGGTCATGCTGGGGGGGTGCTAAGCCACCCCAACATTTGAAAAAAAATATTACCAGGCATTGAATTTTAAGTGATTTTTCCATTTTATATGTACTACAGCCCCCCCTATATATAATATATAAGTAAATTTGGAGGGGCTGAGAGGAAAATTTCAAAGCTAAAATCAGAGATGCTGCTGACTTGCACGCTTCGATTTCCGAGTCATGTGATAAATGAAAAAGTGTACATCAGTTTTCCCATTTTACTAGTACGTGAAATGGTCTATGGAGAGTTACAAGCAGACCCCTCCATCTCTTCAAATTTCAGGAAAATGGAGGGAGGTGCTACAAACCTATATTAAGCTATATCTTTAAAGTAGGGCCTTATTTTAGTTTTCAATAAAGTAGCTGCAGGCTTTTCTTTTTTATGTTGTATTTTTTATCTAGGCTTTTATTATGACATTGTAAATTCTTTAAGTTTATTAATATATAATGCATACGAGTCTTTTCCTCAAATAAGAAAAATATGCCTTAGTGATTTTCATAAAAAAAAAATAGCAGCAGAGTAGCAAAACACAAAAAAAACGTGCCCAAAGAAAGAAAATTCAGTTTTAGCAAAATTCACATCTCCGGTGCGGCATATCCTTATTTTTTTAATATCAGTTTGTTTTTTAAAATTGAAATTATTATTGATTTAAGTTTATTATTCATTATAACTCAAATGAGATTATTACTGAATTTTATATTTTTAAGAAATCATAGGTCAAAATTAAAAATAATATGAATATTATATATTTTTTTTGTTTGATTTTGATAGACATGACATTTTATTGGTGATAATTATTTATAATCTATTGTATTTGTTTATGAATTAAACGGTGAAAGATCTTATTATTTTGTGTTATATTGTATTATATAAAAAAATTATTACAAACTTAAAAATAATGTATAGCCCCCCCCCCCCTATACTCAAATTCTAGTTCCGCCCCTGCCTCAACTGAAATAGAGTCAGTGTTCAGTAGCACTACAACAGGTCGCATCGTGCCGGGGCAAAAGATAGCTTCCCTCCTTCGAGATCATAGAGTACATGGAAATTTTGCTGCTGGAAATTGCCGATTATCGTACTTCCGTCGAGAGAATTTCCCATGACCAAACATATCAAGCCGTTACTGGAATTTGGTTCCATATAATTTTCGGTTGGTAGTTCAAAATCTGCACCGTCAAAATGGAATGTGAATTTCGGCACTTGAAACTTGTCAGATGAGGAGGAAGGCAACCTGAAGCAAAGATCAAGTTCCTCGACAGAACCATTCGCAACTGGTAATTTTATTTGGGACAACAATGCTAATTTTACTTGATTGTAAGCGGGTTCTGCTAGTTGAGTAATGCCCGTACCCGAGTCTATCAACACCCCACCCGTGCCGTTTTCTTTCAACGAAAATGCCGACTTGGGTATTTCCAGAAGTGTCGTGCCAACTGTTATACCTGTCAAAGTGAGGTAATAAAGTGTGGGCACAGCAGGATTGATTATGAATGGTGTCGATTGAATTCTTCCTTTGGTCAGTGTACTGTTTAACTCAGCTGCCGAACCAAACAAAACCGGGCTGCTCTTGGATTCACCTAAGGATGTGAAACAATAGGAGAATTTTTTATACCCAAGCTGTGATATTAGTGACAAGGGTCCACGGCTGAAACCAGCTATGCCAGATTCATTTGACTCGAAAATACCGTTGTTATAAAACCCGCATCCAAAACCGACCTTTTGAACTTGGGTTGATCCTAAGGTGAAAGTCTCAATTCCTAGAGAACCTATTGTTATCGACCCGTCTCCATATCCGTAAAGATACATACACTTGTTATGACATGCAGAGTCAGGTCGTAGTGCCTGACAAAGGTCAGAATCACATGATATGTCAGAGAAAGTAGAGGAATTAGACGGGTTGTAGATAGGAAGAGGTTGGTAGAAACATTGGAGGCATGGCTGGCACTGAGTCCAGATCAAGTCGCTTCCGGTATCTAAAGTGAGAGCAACCGGTTGAACCGGTGTACCAATCGATAAATATATGAGGTACTCCCCGTTGCTTGGGAGTGATGACGGGACGGTAATTTGACTAGTACTAGTGGGGTGGTCGATGTATCTTGATGCAAGGAATCTCGCCCGGGTCTTGCTACGCTGCACCATGCGTTGTAATAGCTCGAGCTTCGTGTACTTGCTACCGGCATCTATGTGGATCAGTTCAGTTCGTGTGCTGCAAGAGAAGGAAATGTTTGTAACACACAGCAAGAGAAGGAGAAGGATTGATGCTATATTATGCATGATTAATTTAATGAAGATGTGTTTGAGATTGATTTTGGTTGCTAATTGATCAGAAGCTATACATATATATTTATATGATTTAATTTGGGATATGAATTGGTCGTTAAACGAGTGCCGGGAAGTGGTCGTGCCATTGTATTAAATAAGCCAGAGCTTAATTACCATGTTTAAAATTGAATAAGTTACATCAATTGGACCTGGCCACCTGACTAAGTACTTTGTATCAGGATTAAAAAAAGGATCTTCTGTAGCCGCATAAGAAGGTAATTAACAGGATTAATTTGGTTCTTTTGTTACGGTTTTTTTTTTTTTTTTTTTTTGCAGGAAAAAATGAATAAATGAAGTTAGTTGCTTATTATAATTTTCTAATAGGTAAGAATTATTTTTATTGTTGAGTGAGGTTATGATAATATGCATATTGTGGGTTGACCCGTGCTTAAAAATTATTTAAAACACTTTTGCTATTTTTTTTAGATAGATAGAAAACCACTACTTTGTGTATAATTTTTATATGAAGTGTGCATATTTAATAAAATAGTAAAAAAAAATATACAAAATGTATAATTCGGTCTTCAAATGTATTTTTATACAAAATCATTACTAACGGTTCATATCTATTGTTCAAGCGTTAAAATAGAGATATGAATTCATGATACAGGTGAATTCACAATATTGTATATTACTATAGCCTTTTGTTTATAATACAAATGTCAGAACGACAGCAATTCATAGTAGATCCCTTGATATTTGGTAAATTATTTTGAACTTTCAACAAAGGTGGATTGCAAAATTAAAGATGATCCGGACATCATATATATTTGACCAATTTGATGCGGCCAAGTCGCTCTCCTACACGGTAGTAGTTGGATGACCAGTAGGGGTAAAAACGGGTCGGATATTATGAATTTGGATTTGTATTTGAAAATCAAATACGGATATTTGAATATTGAATATCTGTATAGATAGTGGTGCAAATATGGTTTTGAATTTTAATTATCCGTATCTGAATATATAGTAGATATATACCATAAAATTTAATATATATTATGAAAATATTTATGTATATATCTACGGATATCCGATATCCAATTTATATCTGTCTAATATCTCTATATCTGAAAAAAAAATCCGAATACATATATGATTTTATCACTATCCGATCCGTTTTCAGCCCAAGTAGGAGGGTGCCTGGGACAATTTTAATATGGATCCTTCTAATTGTACCCGAGGATTTGTACCCACTTTTTACCCAAACCAACTGTCATTTGACGCTGAAAAATACTGTAACAATAAGGTAATAATACTGTAACAGACATTATAAAATACTGTAAAAGATGAGATAAATTTTGTAAAAAATAACAACTTGTAACTTCCAACATTTTGTACTTGGTGTACTTTGTACTTTCAAAATTGATGTACTTTGACAGTTAATGACAGTTAACTGTACTTATTTTACTTAAGAATCTGCCCACTTGTGTATTTTCCCCCTTCTAGAAGTTTTTAATTTTTTTTTAAAAAATTTCTATCGTTTTAGAAGTTTTGATTCTTATTTTTTTTCATTTTTTTTAAAATTCATCATTTTTTTCATTTTTTGAATTAAATAATATGTGAAATTACGGATTCAAACTAATGAAATTGAATATAGTAAAAAACAGCTGCGTAAAGTGCAAAAATAACGACAAAATCTATATTCCAAAATACTGTAACACAACATTATGAAAAGTTGTAACAATAAAGTATCAAAACTGTAACAAGAAATACTACAGCAATGAAGTATGTAAACTGTAACAATTACCATAACAACTATAAAACAACAAAAATATCAAAAAAAAACTTTATAAACATAATTTTGTAACAAATATAGACAAATAATGTAATAAATATAGACAAATATTATAACAAATTAACTTATTCTGTATATCAATCAGTATCAACATACTGTAACAAATGTAGACAAATAATGTAACAAATGTAGGAACATACTGTAACAAATATACTGAATATCAACCAGTGTCGAAAACTGTCTCAACTGTAGACAATTAAACTAAGACTGAACATCAATCAGTATTCATATTTATCTAATATTTATCTAATACTATAACAACTGGAGACAAATAATCTAACAAATGTAAATAAATAAAGTAACATATTTATCTAATACTTATACACAATATTCCCAATGGTTCTTCTTACACACAGGGACAAATAGCCATTTGATTGTCTCAAACTGTTGGCCAGACAGTTGAGGAATAGCCATCACCGCCTGTTTCTCTGTGTATGTGTGCATCAAGATCTACATTTTACAAGAGAACATACTGTAATAAATATGAACAAATAATGTAACAAAGGAAAATCAAAACTGTACAGTATTATCAAATATGAAATGAAATAATGTAACAAATGTCTAACATAACTGTAGCAAATAATGTACAATACTGCAACAAATTCTAGAACTGTAGCAAATAAATGTAAATGAAAATACAAAAAAAGAATAAAAAATTACTGAGGTGTAAGGGAAAATGAAAAACTAAGGGTGAGCAACAGGTGTTTCAAATTGCATCACCTGCAGAACAACCTCAACCAGTTGAACAAAAAAAAATTATATGTTAAACATGCAAACATATAATGTAACAAAGGAATAAAAATACTGTAACAGATATGAATCAATACTTTAACAAACATGAATACACTAAATTTGCATGCAAGAGCACTGACTTAAATAATGCAACACATATAAAACAATACTGTAATAGATATGAATAAATACTTTAACAAACATGAATACACTAAATTTGCATGCAATAACACTGACTTAAATAATGCAACACATATAAAACAATACTGTAACAGATGTGAACAAATACTGCACAATCTTGAATAAATAATGTAACTGCATCATGCAGACTGTAACTTAGAGGACTGAACAAATGATGTAACATACTTAAGGGAATACTGTAATTTATACGGAGTGGATCATGTAACAGATAGCACATATGCTGTAATAATCACAGTCTGAAGACAAGATCTAGATTCAAAATTAAAAACAAGTATAACTGGTTACCTTTGAGCTTTTTGTGAAGATTTTCTTCATTCGTATACTCGATTATCTTTGACCACAGTTATGATCTCAATCATGTTAGATAGATCAAGCGAGAGATCGAGAGGAAAAAAATAGTCTGAGAGGAGAGATTGGAAATTAGAGAGTTAAGGAAGGAAGTACAAATGGTAACATCATAACTAATTCATCTCTCAGACATTTTGTCAAACAGTTGGCATGCAGAAAGTTCTACACCTCCTCTACAAGTGGTAAGAGTACATATATATTACACCAATTTCAGTTAGCGTTCAATTACCTACAGATCCACGCACAGACAAAGAAGATGAACAAGTAAATGCAAAAATCCTCTCATTAATCAATGAAAATCAAAGAAAATAACTCACTGCTCATTTTTTTCCGTGTCAAATAATCACGAATTCGTTCAGATTGTTGTTATGTCGACCATACCTCTTGGCGAGTCGAGAGGCTCTAGTGTGAACACGGCTGTGGCAGCGGCACCGCGAGCGAGGAGAGAGGTTCATTGTTGTAGAGGGATCAGATCTATAGAGGGAGGAGGGAGAGATCGGAATGGGAGGTCCATCAAAGACGCACCCTCTACGCTAGAGCCTCCGGTGTGAAAACGGCAGCGGCGGCCCGAGAATCTTGCCATGGGAAGGTTGATCGGAGCCAAAGAAGTCACCATTCGTTTTTTTTTCTCTTCTCCAGCTTTTCTAATGGGGTTTAAAAATAAAGAGACGAGATGGTGTGTTTATAAAACGAGGTTGTACTGTACGGTACAGTTAAAGTTTGTTAGAAAGTGGATAAAATAAATTGTGGGTATAATCCGGGGATCAATCACTGGGTATAAAAACCTTTTCTCTTTTAATATTGCCCTGTATTAACAAGAGTATTTCTATTTCAACTCTTAATCCCTTTTTGGAAAGAAACAAACATGCGCCTCGTCAAAAAAAATATTCACAAAATATTGCCTAAATTTCAACTACAATTTTTTTTTTCCATATAGTTGTCCATATCGTGATCAATGATTAATTAGATTATATATTTATGTTTTAAAAAAACCTGAATTTTTTTTGTTTTATTTCTTCAGCTGCTGAACGAACAAATGCTGAAGCATATATAGTGTGTTGGCAGTCCCTTCTCAAAGGTTTGCATTTTCAAGTTATCTCATCGTAAAAATTTATTAATACATTCATTTTATGATTTTTCGTTTTTATTTCCTTTCAATTTTTCACTCAGTTGTTGGATTTTTGAATTATCAGAGTCAAGTAAATTACCGATTTTTTTATTAATAACCAAAAAAAAAATGCCCTTAAAAAAATTTAAAAATGACCAAATCGCTCAGTTAGGGGGCGGTTTACCTCCCATCAACGGACCGCCCCCCCATTTGGATGGTCAGATTCAATTTTGTTTTTTTAGCCGACCGCCCAGATGGGGGGTGGTCAGCTACAATAACTTTTTTTTTAGGATTTTAATATTTTCATCTGAAAATAGAAAATATTCAATTTATAGCAAACAAAAATGTTCAATCTTACACTATGTCCTCAATTTTTTTTTTAAGATCTTAATATTTTCACCTAAAAATGGGAAATGAAAAGTGTTCAATTTTATAGCAAACAAAAATGTTCAATATTACATTATGTCCTCAATTTATCTGTCTGAATACTGAATAATGAATAAGAACTGAATATTAAAACACTGGTTATATGACAGTTGGAGGTAGGGGTAAAAACGGGTCGGATAACATCGGAATTACTTAACACTGTCTCGAGACGAGGCCCGAATAGGCTCACTTTCGGGAAGGATTTAGTGTGTCCTGAGTCGAAGCCCAAACCGACCTACCTTCGAGGTAAGTCACTGGCGCCTCGACCCGAGGCCCAAACCGACGTAAAAGCCTATAAATACCCAGAAGTTCAGTAAGAAAAGAGGACAATAACATTGAACAGGAAAAACACAAAGAGGATAGAGTTGCGTGCTTAATGAACCTGAAATAAGTTTTACACAAATTACACATATACTCCTTAAACACTAACCCGAGCTACTCTCTACTTGAGATAGGACATGTTCTGATCGCTTTGGCCCAATACTGTTTGGACGGGAGCGTATCAGGTTGTTTATTAAATGAGTGTTCCTGATAGTATTATCAGGATCGGATATTTATTAAATGACCGTTCTTGATAGTACTATCAGGATAGGCTGTTTATTATATGACAGTTCCTGATAGTAAGAATCCGGGTTGGCTGTATGTCCGATCCTGATAGCTGTTTTTGACCGATCCTGATTGCTGATTCTCCACTAGTGATCTATCAAAACTTGCATCTGTTTAAATTTAGAATTTTCATTTGCACTTTTTGTTGAATTTTTTTCGACAAACAATTCAATTTATTTTATTAAAATATATTCATATTTCACAAATTAGTTGTGAATAAATTAATTAGAAGTCCGAAAAAATTGTCAACCTTTTAATTCGTCTTGATTATTTTTTGAACTGAAAATTTTCAAATTAATATAGAATTGTTGATGCGGAAAATTTAGTGGTGATATTTCTTTTACTTCATGTGAGTTGATTCGTACTTTTTACAAACGAAACAATTATAATTACAAAAAAAAATGTCAGGTAAAGAAACGCAACATGTGCTTTGTGTTTTCCACAGAGAGAAGGCTGTGTTTTTCGTAGGAGAAAAATTCAAGCCAATGGTGTGTTTCATGTTTAGAGATTTTTTTTCTTTCTTTTTCAATATATGGATTAATATTATTTTAATGCCAAATAAAAATAATCGTCAAACAAGGCGATGATAGTATTAATTCACTTAACTTTTTTTAATTAATTAGTTTTTATATAAAAGACATAATTTGTGAGTTTTGGGACTTTAGGGGAAATACATAATTTTGAAGTTTAGAGGAGGAAACACGTAATTTATTGTTTTGATTGGGTATATGAAATTCACCCATAATATTATTCCTCAATGAACCTATGCAACTTTTCTTTAGTTCAATAGGTTTATAATAATTAACATGGTTTTTCAATTAGTATATGAAAAAACAACTTAATTATATTCAAACATCATTACAATTATGCATAATGAAGGTGTCGAATAAAGTCATTACCTATAACAACATACATTAAAAACAAAATTTTCAACGAATTTGATTTACAATTATTATCATGGACTTGGCTACGGTGCTACGCGTAGCATAGAGGATCTCTGTGCAACGGCTCAAAATTTGTGTTTTTAAAATTCTAATGGTCGATCCAAACGTTAGATGTGTTCTCCATATTGAAATGTGCTTGGAGATCAAATTTTACATTTTTTGGAATTTTTTTACTATTTATTAAGCAATTTTGAAAATCGCTGATCCACGGTGGCTTAACCAAATAGTGAAACCGTTGGATCAGCGATTTTCAAAGTGGCTTAATAAATAGTAAAAAAAATCCAAAAAATATAAAATTTGGTCTCCAAGCACATTTCAATATGTAGAACACATCTAATGGTTTGGATTGACCATTAGGATTTTGAAAATTCAAATTTTGAGCCGTTGCACAGAGGTCTCTATGCTACGCGTATCATATTAGCCAAAACCTTATTATCATATAACATAGTTTGCTGGTATGAAATCACCAATTTTTCTCTTTCATCTAATCTTAAGCTATTCTTTACTTCTAATACTTGCATGATATGTAAAAATTAATTGATGCTAGTACTACTAGCTCAACACTTTGGTATTGTTAAATACAACTATTTGGAGGTTTCAACGGGCCAATCATCATCCAAAACCATTCCCTGTTCATACCGTTTAAATTCTACATTAACCTTTATTTTATTTTTTTTGAACCGTTTAAATCCACCTATATCATTATGAAACCAAAATAAGTGTTTTCAATGTTCTTTGGAACAGCTATATATATGCACCTATCTTCAACGGAGAAGTTATAGAATATAATTTGTCATCAGGCATCAGACAAGCCTGGAATCAGCTAGCTCAAAAACAGCTAGAAAACTAAACCGCTATATAGTTTGCTAGGGAGTACAGATAATAGCCTAATAGAAAATACAGTTTTAATTACATCTCTTCATTTTTCATTTGATGTTGGTTGGACTTCAAGAAGAATTTAGTTATTTCTAATACTGATTTTAAGCTAAATATTTCAGCAAAGTTTGCGACATGTGATATTTCACATTCATTTAATAAAGTCAGTAATTAAACATGCATTCTTCTATATGAATAAAAAAAATGTAGAATATACTTAGACTATTTTTCCAACATATCTCTTATTTTTTTGGGGATTAATGATGAAAAATCGTTACCAATTTCACATTTGAAATATGCAAGGTTTCGAGTTTAATAACAAGCATGCACAATATTCAAAGATAAAGGTTTTCTTCAAAGAAGGATCAAAACCATATGCATTATAAAGTCCAAAACATTAGTTGCACAAATCCTTTATAAGATATCCGAAACATCATTAATAATACCAGCATTTACTTGAAGTAAAGTAATCTAATAATGAAAATGTCAGAACTCAGTTGGCATCTTTTGCATGGCCTTCTTTCTTCTGTTGTAGAAACATATCGGTGAGTACATTCTTCGAACTAAATGATATCTTTAGAAGTTCCAAACCCTACTAAAACAAAAAAAAAATACATGAATACCGAAACAAATATACTGTACTATAATCGGAAAAGGATAAATTAAACAAACTAATAACTATGCAATACACATAAACTTATGAATTATAAAATGATAAAAAACACTTGAAGAAAACAAATAATTGTAAGAATGAATGATAATTGTTAAAAATAGTGAAGTAGTTTAGGATCAATCTCAGTCACTCATCGTTGATCGAGTGGCTTAGATCAAGCATAATACAAGTCTTTTTGTTTAATTAGAATGAGACAACAGTAGGCATAAAACAAGAATAGGTACCCAACGGTACACTGTAGGAGTACTAACGGTACAATAAAATTACCGTTAGATAACTTTGTATAAATAGTCTAGGAACCTTGTAATAATTAGAACTTCTCTCAATAATAATCTTGCTTCCAATAAATATAATCTGTCTCATAAATTCAACAATAATACTGTATGTCACTTGGAGAACGTATTCTTATGTAACAGAGCTGACCTGTTGGACATCCAGGCTGACTGTTTTCTTTTCGAACAGGCTTAAATCTTTGAGCCCCAATTTGTTGAGAAGCTCAATACTCGCTAAAGGCGTCATAGGCACCATTGATAGATCATCCATTACAGCATAAGTAAAGCCAGATTTAACATATATATCCGTCTCTTTTGACTGCCGCCTCCGTCACACTGGACCCTTTATAAGAGAATTTCTTCCTAGTAAAATTGCAGCTATAGCAATAAGTACCTTTCACATAGGTAAATTCACAGCAATGGCATCCATACACTTTGTCTTTTACAATAGGTACTGGATTTACAGAAGATAGGAGAAGATATAGGAGAACTATCAGGGATGATGAGACTGTTTGCAGTCATTCCACTTGAAGAAAGGAAGCTATGATCCAGCTGCTGTATGAGTTGCGTAAGGGACCAAAGGTCGACTCTTCAGGCATTAGTTTGGCGAAGAGAAAATCGACCACATCTTTCTCAACTTCGGCGAACAACACTTTCTGGGATTTTTTCTCAATCAGAAGCTTCAGTACAAAGCCCATTGTTTGACAGACTGATGCTAGATGTAATTGTCAAATCAATTCCAATTTGAGGGATATTTGTAGGCAACAGTAGAAATTGTCAGAATTCTTTTCTCTGTTTTCTGATACGACGGATTTTAGAATATATGACGGTTTGGTTTGGTTTCCTCTTTCATATTGGAACTTAATTAGCAATTAATTAGCAATGCAACCTTTGGACTGCCATCAACTCGTGATGCTAACAGACACACATACTGTACTCACAAATCACAGGGGAATAACAAAAAGAATTGCTATTAAAACACCGTTTCTATTTTAATGTAAGACAGTAGTATTTGCTTTGAGAGACTTGTGACCGTTGGCCTTCAAAGCGTTCTCTTAATTGGATCCTTAATTTTAATTTAAGATACGACGTGACGGCTTTGAAAGGTTGAATTGCTAATTAATTTCCAAGGTAACCAAACAGTCATATATTCCAATAAAAAAGAGGCAACGGCATTCGAAAAGGTTGAATTGCTAATTATTGTGCTCAGTCATTAATTTCCATGGGAGGCCTTTTTCTTCCTTGGGACGACCAACAGGCACCAGCGGTAGTAGCAAAATAAATTAATTGTTGGTTCTTCATGAACGCTCTCTTTCTTCTAACAATCAAACCAACAATTAATATTTCACCGCTGGATGAGAGAATTAGAGTAGTGTCAGAATAGGAACCATGACACGATTGGATATCTACAGAATCTTTAGATGAAGGAAGTAATATTATTTGAGCAATCAAATATGTTTATATCGGCAACCACATAATCATGAAGAGGCAATTTAGTATTACTTTATATGCCGCTGTTGCCTAATTGATGAAGAAAACTTTTGCTGCTGTTATTTCGAATTTTATTTGAAACATGCAACTAATAATTTCATTGCCTACAAAATTTCAGTCCTTAAAAAGAAAAAGGCTTGTATATATTTGGGAATTTTCTCCGATCTGGACTCGCTTTTTTATTTTTTTGGGACCGAAGCCTGTTATTCAATTATTTAATATCTACAAAAAATTGTTTTTTACGGATTTTGAACTTGCGACCTACTATATAGAATTCTCTTACGGATTTCGAACCTGCGATCTTTTACAGGTTTTGAACCTGCTACCTCCTACACCCTCTTACGGGTTTCAAATTGACCTCCGTGACCTCCTTCGCGGAGAGTATTATCTTGCCATTAGATCACCTCCCTCTTACGGGCTTCGAATCTGCGATCTCCGTGACCTCCTACAAGGAGAGTATTACCTCGCCATTAGATCAAGAGTCTCTAAGCATTACCTTGCCATTATATCAAAACCGCCATTATATCAAAAGTTAGTTCTCAAGATACTTAAAATTTAGGAGTTTCAAAGGTGATTTGAACAAATGAAGTTTTGAGTTTGTTTCCACTAATCAAGTTTGTGTCATCTTAATTACTTTCAGACAGGAATACAATAGCTCATTCATACCATAATAAGCTTTATTCTCAGCTATTTGGAGTAAAAAAAAAAAAACTGAGTAAAAGAAAAAATATTAGTCATTCTCATCTGTTTCATTTTTAATGATTCAATGGGGATATCGATTGATTTGGTTAAACGTGTCTGTTGGGTCACCGGACTTCAGCCTGCACCAAACCCAGTTAACCATCACAAATGAACCCATTAACTGAGCCGGTTTACAATACTCCCTTCAAATTTTAGATAGGCCTACTTTTGAGGCCCAGATTCATAAGGTGCTCTGCCGCTCTGGTTTATATTCAAACTTCAAATCTTGAAGAAGCAATGAACTTATTACCAAATCTTTTTTTTTTTTTTTGAAGGTTTATCACCAAATCTTTCATATATTCTCAATCTTGTGGGCGATTAAATGTGGCTGTCTTAACGCCGTTACTGGATTTTGTGAGACGGGTGTTGGCACTGGATAATCTCATTTAACAAGCATATAAGACATGAATTCGTATCCTCTGCATTAACTCAAAAGGGAATCTTCCGAGTTAATGAATATCAACCATCCAATATGTTTTAAGATTCGTGCAGTCTAGATCTACACTAATATTGAAAGACCCCTAACGTTATAGAGGTAGCCGGATTGGCTCCGTTTAAACTCAGACAGTTGAGATTCATTAACTCAAAAGATTTTCTTTTGAGTTAATGCAGAGGACACGCGTTCTATAAGATATGCTATGGTTATTGATTATTATTATTTTTTTTACAAGTGAGAAGTTGCCCACCAATTTCATTAAAAATCAAATAGTTTTGCTGCTCCCAACTCTAAATAACTGGAGTAAGGAACATTTACAGAGTAACTGATATAAACCAGTATCACAAAAATTGGAATATGCCAATATTACAAAAAAAAAAAAAAAAAGACAGAGATGAGTCACATATAATCACCTAAAACAAACAAACTAAAACCACAAAAGCATTAGAATTATGGTTATTGATTATAATTTCACATAATTCTGAATTGAAGAACCAAGAGAAAACACTGAATTAATTATGATCATTAAGTTTTTGTGCTATCCAATCATCAATAATAATTAAACTTGCAACACCGACATTTTGCAAAAAACCCATCCAAAAATTGAGTATTTATTTTGAACTGGATGACCACATTTTACTAAACTCATTTATGTGTGGGACTGAGTTTTTTGAGTTCTTTACCTCAAAAAAATTCATGTAGTAATATTTAAAATTAATAATTCCTCTTTTGCTAGTTCTTCTGCATGTTGTAAAAAATCAGTATAAAAACATTTGTTTCTTAAAATAAACAAAGTTGCACACATTAATTTGTGGTCGATATATATCAATGTTACCAGAACCGGACCGGGCATTGACCCGGTAAAACTCCGGATCAACGGTTCACTGGTTAGACCAGTGGGTCAATCGGTTCAACCGCTGATTTTTTAAAACATATATTTCTCTATAACTTGTTGTTCAAAAACTAAAATAGTTATTTTTTAAAAATATTTTTGGTTGAATAAAACATATAGATAACAAAGAGTAACATTTTTAATACCATAGAGAAAAGAAAAAAAAATAACATTATAGAAGTCCAACATTCTGATAATAAAATAAATACAAGTAGATATAATTTTCTATATTATGTATAATTAAATTCTCTAGAATATTTAAAACATTCAAAGTGTTATTTGCAGTATGTACAGACAATTAATAAAATTTGTAAAGACTTCGGTTAAAACCAAAATTAATGGTAGTGAATCCCAACCTAAACACTAGGCATAAAAAATCTTAGGAGCAACAATGTACACTACTGTAGAAACTACTAATTTGCTCCATATTTATATTTGTGCCTTTGCCATGGGGTCACGTGGACAAGACATAAAGTGCACTTTATAGAAAACTGAACTAATAAGTTTAAAATCCGGTTTTCTTCAGAAACGAGCGGGCGGTTTTAAATAAAAAATCGGTCATTTATCCGTTTTTTTAACGGTTCAGCAGCTGAAACGATATTCTAAATGAACCAAACCGTAAAAGGAGCCGGGTCCGGTTTTTTTGGTTTAATCGCCGGTCCGGTCCGGTTCTGATAACACTGATATATATGTCTCCTTTTGCTCGAATATCATAAGAGGAAATTAACTCAGTAAAGGGACAGGCCAAATTATATTATAATAATCCTGATTTAGCCAGAGTCACCATATATATACAAAAAGGAACTTTTTATAAAATTATATTGAGAACCCCATTATTTTGACAAACATAATTAAAATGATAAAATTTCATTAAAATTTAAAAAAAATTATATTGCTGCAATTCTCAAATAGATAGGTCAGTATAAAATTACATTTAGTTGCTAACCAAAATTTGATAAATTTGAAATTTTATAATTTTACATAGGTCGAGGAATGGCTAATTGGTTTTCAGACTGCATCAAGGTGGACATACTATCTAAATGATAGAAAACATAGTTGTAATTTTATTATGTTCTTAATTTTTGTTTAGCACTGTGTTATATAGTTATCAAAATATTAATTTTATTGTCAATGTAATTTATCCCATTTTTAACATTGAAACTAATATATGGTGAATTACAAAATAACTAACTTTACAGTAAATGCTTGTAAAATACGTCAACCACAATATATTGTCACTTTCTTGCAAGATATATACAGGGCGGATCCACATGGTTCCAAGACAGCTGCCCTCTCCTGGATTTTGAGTTTTAGTGGAGATCTATCGGTCCCGACCGACTCTGCCACTTCCCTGAAATTTTTTTTGCTCCTCTCTGGATGCTTAATTTGGAATTCGGATTAAATTTAGGGTTAAAATTGAAATAAATTTGTTGAATTTTGATTGGTAATTAGAATTATAAGTTAGAGCATCAGAAATTACAAGGCAAAGCATTAGAAAGTATAAGTTAAAGTATTGTTTTTTTTATCGAGTACCCAATTAGTTAATGGATTTAAGTTCAATTAGCTATTTAAATCTGATTCGATATTTTTTCGTCCCTGACGAAAATTTTGAATCCCCCCTGGATATATATACACTTGATTCAACAAGATGCTTTAACATTTTGCATGAACTTAATTACGTAGGATAAATAGATATTGCATCCCTAGCTAGATCAGTTTGTATCGAAAATGAGATAAGAGTTGGTCCGATGGGCATCGGACCTACTTTTAGGTTCAATTAGCTCTAACACCGTACGATTAGCACTAAGATTAGTGTGCACAAAAATTGAAACAGACCTGGACAGATTTTAATGTACTTAGCACGAATCTTGATGCAATTAAATAGTCATTTCACCCATCGAAACAAAGTCGGTCCTACTCTGAATTCATCGAAAATGCATTATTTAAAGTGCCCTCGCTCATTGGTTCATGAATCTTACATAATTTTTCTTCTTCCATTTTTCTCTCTATATACATATAGAGTAGACCTAGGGTGCTCTTAGGAGTACCAAGCTCCTTTGTACTCTTAACTCTAAAACTTATCGGATTAACTTCGAACGATGAATCCAAATCTTTGAAATCCTTCGACCTTACGAGTGATGCGTCTATATGTGAAAATTTTAAAGTTTCGAATTAATTTAATATAAAGCTAAGTGGTCAAAATTAGAAGGTTTCTAAATTAATTTTAATGCATTCATTTTTTGGAAACCTTTTGACCACTTGACTTTATACTAAATTAATTCAAAACTTTAAAATTTTCACATGTAGACTCATTACTCATAAGGTAGAAGGATTTCAATGGTTTGGATTCGTCGTTCGAAGTTAATTCGATAGATTTTAGACTTAAGAGTACAAATGAGCTTGATACTCCTAGGAGCACCTTAGTTCTACTTATATATATATATATACTGTATTCTCATGTTAGAAGTGAACAATTAAACCAAGAGGGAGAACAAAAAAATATTTATCAATAAGTATAATATGCATTAATTTATCTCTTGTAACATGTTTTTTTTTTTTTTTTCTAAATGTACTATTTGATTAATCATTGTAAAACTCGTGGTCTTAATTTATGTTTCTTCTTCATGCATGACCCCTTTGCTGATCGGAATTTTTACAATTTTTTTCGTTACTAACATAATGTAGAGCCAATAAAGTAAGATTTAACACAATATGTATATGATATATATACTTGTGAAAGTGAAAAATTGTTAATTACCCCGCAAGTACAAAGTACAAAGTACAAAGTATAAGTATTTTTTTTATGGTCAGTGAGCAAAAGCATCACTAACAATTATATTAAAATTTAAAAATTAAGGTCTGTACAACGCCCCCACCCTGAAAATTTAAATACAATTCTAATTATGGGGAGGTTCCCATAGCTCATATTTTTCACATCTCATCATATTTCATATTACATATCTTCATTTTCAATGGTTAAACTATCGATCGAACTGCTCAACATGATATCCATATTAAGATATGCTTGGAGGCCAAATTTTATAATTTTTGAAATTTTTTTACTAGTTTTTTAGATAGATACAAAATCACTGTTTTTGAACGGTCCAAAAACAGTGGCTTTGTACCTATCTTAAAAAATAGTTAATTTTTTTCAAAAATTATAAAATTTCATTCCTAGGCATATTTTAATATGGATATCATGTTGAGCGGTTCGGATCAATTGTTTGGATATTGAAAATAAATATATTATATATGAGGTATGAAAGTTACGAGTTATTGGAACCTTCTTCTAACTATACAGTATATTATCAAAGTGAAGTATTTGCCATCCAGCTATTTTTTTTCTTTTTACAATTGCATTGTTTTCTATAATAAGTTCGGTCTGTCAACCAACACGGTGTATTTTTTTCATAAATAAATTATTTTAAGGAAAACAGAGGTGATTTCCTGGAAATAAATGCGCGGTTCACAAGTTAATTAATTTCACTTTACAAGCTAGGCCAGGAAAATTTCATTCGAACACTTGCTGAATAAAATTTAATATATAATAATCCCTACAGATAATTAATTTTTAAGTTTTTCATTCGTGGTACATCATTAATAGAACTTTAATTCGTCTGATCGCCTCTCCTAATTTATTTTCTAATCATAAGTTAAAGTGCAGTAAATTCTTAAAATAATACAATTTTTTTGTAACTTTTGTATGAATTTCTAAATGGCTAATGCTGTTGTTTTTTCTACAAGGTTTCAACATTTTGAAAGATTATAATTTGTGTTTAAATTTACTAAAATACAAGAATTTCTTATATAAATTATCTCATTTTGAAAATTCAGGTTTCTCTTTAATAAATATATTTTTTTAAGTGAAGCTCGAAAACAGATCCTAGTTAATAATAATGAATGAATAAATAATCATCCCTCATTGAATATTATCATAAGTATACAAGGAAAGGAATTAAATATAAGAGTTTGTTGCACATGCTTTGCATGTTAATATAATCTACAATTATTCAATTAATGGTGAAAGTATGTAGTAAACAAAAGGATTTTGAAAAAACAGATACTTGAAATAAAATTGTAATTGATTGTTATTTTCATGTGGCTTCCCCATGTTGTAATTACTGCCGCTCATTTATGTGAACCTTGATATATATACTTCAGAATTTCTTAGATTATTCAATCTTATACTCATTTATGGAACTCACATGCATGATATATATGCTATCCATGCAGCATATCTTCTCCGAATAAATACCGAATAAATATTAAATCATTCACTATATATCAATTAGGTTTTGATTTGACATTTTAACTGTTGTGTGCTCCCAATACCCAAAATCATGAGGAATGATTATGAACATCTTTGGGAAGATATGCTTGAGATTCTCTGGCATTCATTATACCGGAAATTTTTTATTCATAGAAATTATAAAATTGAGATGTACGAAAACAGAAAGAGTACCTCATTTTCAACAAATATAGTAAGATCAGAAGCATTGAGCGCAATCCAACTATTTATGAATCAGAGGTATTGATCCAGATTCATGTTTTGTATTTTTATTTCTTTAAACAATGAAATTTGTAATAAAGGTAATAAACGTTGAAGAGAAAACAAAATATGGATCTGAATCAAATGCCTCTAATCTTACTATATTTTTTGAAAACGAAATACTCTTTATATTTTCGTACATCTCAATTTTATAATTTCTATGAATAAGTTTTTTTTTCCCATTATACCGAATTTTTTTTGTTGGGGGTTTGCTGTAAAATACTTTTGGGATTTTTGGTTATTGTTATCCTATTATTATTGTTATATACTAGCAAAAAGAGCAGAATAAATGGTAAATTGCAATTAAATTTCCATTGCATTCTAAGCCCTTGATTTCATTTAATTTTGAGTGAGATCAAATGTCAAATCAATCTCATCATCTGAGAACCCCACGTCATGCATGGCCAGGAGGCACCTTAACTGATCACCTCTCTTCCATGCAGGAGCACTAAACCCTAGATATTTTTAATTAAGGCCTATCAAATGACCATGCTTCTCTGCTCTAAATCACATCCATCCATCCATCAATCCATATTTTGAAAATCTAAATATAATTACATCATCACAGTAAAAAAAACAGCAACCAAGGTCCATGCACATAAGTAGAAGACGACATAACCTTAATACCGAACCGTATTCTAGGTACCTAGAGCCCTAGCCATTAAAAAGAAGGGCTCAAATGTACTAGTTTACACAGATATTCATGCACATATCATTTCATCATAATGTCCTCTAATATGCATGGGATATAATCTTATATAGATTTAACCACTTCTAAGATATCAATTCAGATTCGGATGCTCCTGTAGAATTGGGTCCCACAAAGCTCAAGTCATGATAGATAAATGGGCTTTGTAAAAAAGTCTCAAGCCAGTTAGGTGGAGTGGCAGGAGCCAGTGCTATCTCTTCATTAGGATTATTTATATCAGATTGAAATGGAGAGAGAGGGAGAGGAGGTAAAGGAAAGAGATTAACATTAGGTTCTTGGTAATGGAGATTACAAGGTTGGTGGTTGTGGAGAGAGTGCATAATAGGGTTTTCTAGTGTTTTAAAGTCGAGGTATGGGAAGAGAGAATTAGGGTTTTCAGAGGAACACATGGGGTTGTGGGGATAGAACATTGGGGCCTTTTTATGATCAGCTCCTCCTGTTATCTTGTGAAATATCCTGCAGATGACCCACTCTTCCTGTAAGATTTGACGCAAACCAAAAACATCAGAAAACAAAATTTAATCAATGTAATTTTGTTATATATATATATAGATATAGGTATAGACTTCTGTGAACCAAAGTCAACGGGCTGTGTTTGTCTGTTATTGTTTGTTACATAGTATCTTGAGATGTTCACTATTTATGGGCAAACAACAAATGACTTGAGAGAGAAAACAAAATAATGTTGTTAATGGCTTATATTAATCAAGTGCCCAACTTATTTAATATTTAGAAAATTGTTTTCTGCTGCGATATTATAGGTCCAAATTTTGAATCATATTTTCAGCTAATGATTATTAGGGCAAAGAGCTTTTTTTTGTATGCACACAGAAACTCCCCCATCTTTAATCAGTTTAGGACTTTGTTAGAATAATAAAAATGACCCACTTCAAAAAATTCTGAAGGATACTAGATACAAGAATGAGACACTATCCACGATGGATTCTGTCGGTATGTATACCCTCGTCGCTAATAGAAAAAGCACCTTTCTGTCGGTATGTCCTCGCATCGCAGATAGTCACTATTTACCCTTGCGGATACTCTCCCATTCTGGTAGTTTAAACTAACTAAGACATGGTAAGTCATAGCTCTGAATTGCATACCTTGCAAGCATGGCGGCACGACAAGTCGCCTTCAAGCCGGTACTCATGTAGGACCCACTTCGTCTTCTCACCCCGAGGGGCTCTACCCTTGTAAAAGACGAGCGTCTTCTTCATTCCAACAAGGGCTCCAGTGACATTGCTTCGCACCTCCCGATCTTTTCCCGTTGCCTTCCAGTATCCTGCACCGGTTGCCCGGTTTGTTCTTAGCCCGGTAGGGTACTTCCTGTCCCTTAGGCTGAAGAAGTACCACTCTCTTTCTCCCATCTTTGCTGCATCTATTAATCATTTTCAAACAAAAAGATAATTAAAAATACATAATTCTGTCATCTCCATATATCATTTTATAAAAAAAGGTAAGGATATTCACAATGAATAATGAACTAACGTCGGTTGGTATATAAAAATGTACTGACTGTGTTAAGTACGCTAATCCACTAATCATGCATCCTTGTTTGAAGGTGAAGCTAGCCCTTAGGCGACTAATCATGCATCCTACCTAGCCGACCTAGCCTATAGCTAAAACCCTGAAACCTAAATTTATTCGGTTGTGCTAAAGCTCTATTTCCAATGATTCTAATGATTATTGGTTAATCAAATATTGTTCACTGCTATTAAATTAATAACCCTTTTATGCTCTTTGCAATTTTCATCTTTACTGATTACATAATTGGAATGCCAGAATAAATTTTCGCCTTGTGTGTGAGTGTGCGGGGGGGGGGGGGGGGGGGGGGGGGGGGGGGTGTTGGAGGGCACATTAAATGGACTTGTTTTTTTTTAAAAAGAAAAATCTTAGTACGGATGCCATTGCTTGTGAAAATAACATCAACCTCTAGATTAAACATTTTTTGTACATTCTAACCTGTCTCATGATTTAAACTCTTTTTCTTGATTTGATAAAAGTTGAAAGCAAGATGCCACTACTTACCTCAAAAAAAAAAAAAAAAGGAAAGAAAGAAGAGGTGATAGTGTTGTTACCCGGGAGTTCCCAAGGTTCAATTCGATTTAGATCAACCTCAACAATTTCAACACCAGAGAAGCCTCCATGGAAAACCTTAGAAGCCAGATAAAAGGTGATGAGCTCTTCATCCGTGGGATGAAACCTAAAACCAGGTGGCAACCCTTTCTCGCTTCCTTCTTCTCCATATATCTCCCACAATAGTTCCTCCATTGCATGCATTTTAAGAAAATTGTATCCACTAGAAGATAGGAGAAGGGCTGAAGGGGACGAGATGAGAAAAGACAGCTTGATAGAAAGATAGATAGATTGTTTTGTAGTGATTTGGTAATTTTGAGTTCTCTAAGGGCTCTATATAGTGCAACCACCGAAACCCGGATATATATATTGGCCTTTATCCAATTTAAATATTTCAATATAAATTACAAAAGATAAGAATAATAATAAATAATATATAGGAGTTTCTGTTGGAGGCTGGAGGCCTCTTAATATTATTGTTTTTGTAATATTTTCTCATATGCCCCCTAGAGTTTCTTATATTTCCATTTGGTACGCAGCTACTCGTGTAATTTAATTAAAACCTTCTTCTATATATACATGCACATTAATTATTTCAAGCGCTACAAATATTGAACAACATGACATGATATTATTATGAGAATGTTGTAAGATAGTGTGGAAACTCTGATAATACAATTTTAGGTTGGCTACATATATATATGCGCATATGTCAATGTGTTATTTATTTTTAGAATGATGTAATGTGTGTTAATTCAACTTAACAAAAATTATTTAAGCTGTAATACATCTAGTAAATAATTATTATTTAATTAAGTACTAATATTTGTTAATCAATTGTTGCCAGTTGAAGTATATAATTATATGACAGTTGCACTTTAAAGAGGTAGATATTAAAGTATAATTAATTCATTTCAACCGCATGTTGAAGTATATTTAATTTAAATGCAGAAGTAATTAATTAATGAACTTCTCTTATTTGCATTGTTCTTAACCAGCTTTATTATGAGAAAGGATTAATATTAGCTAATTAAATTTAAGCCCATCTCTTGAGCCATACATTTTTTTTTTTTCCTTTTTTCAGGGGGAACAATTGAGAGGAGTGTAAATGTATTTGAACGGAGAGAGATGACAAAAAGCATAAAATAAAATAAAATAAAAAAATGAGATATAATAAATGTGGCGATGGGCAGGGCAAAGCAAAGGCTGATGAAGGCTAAGGAGCACCTGAAAAGGTCACAAATAGGGAAACTTTGTGTGGTTTAAATGGAAAATAAAGGAAAGGACAGAAGGGAGCATTAAATGCAGAGCTTGTAGTTTAGGGATTTATGCGTGCATGTGTAACCAAACACATCTGAGCTCCCCAAGTAGGGGGTAACTAGGGCTACGAGGGTTAATGTTTAAAAAAGTTCAAAAAAGTACAAAAAAGTAAGGGCAGGATCAGGAAGTAGAAACAAACAGTGGAAGCATTGTTATGACATTGTTATAATCAGAATTGAACCGGACCGGTCGGTTCGATGGAGAAAACCGGACCGCCTCTATTAAGAACGTGGAGCACTGTGTCTCTCTTGTGAAATTATTTCAAGGAGAAGAAGGTGGTGTTAATAACCGGTTTAAGAAAATCCTAAGAGAAAATGTTGATGAGTTTGTCCAGGTGCGGAGCTATACTTTCAGGTCAAACATAAATAGAGTCAAGTATATAAAAAAAATTTAGGTCAATTTCACATATTCATAATATTTTAGTTTCGTTATATTAAAAATAGAGTATAAATAAAAAATAAAAAATAAATGGGGGTCTACCCCATTCATTGATTGTAGATTCGTCTCTGAGTTTGACAACAACAAAAAATAAAGAAGATGAAGAAATGCGTTCCAACGAAGACTAATTTCCTCTTATTTGAAAAAAGAAGAAGAAACAGGCTATTATTAAAAGGTTAATGTTTTCATTTTGAATTTGGATTAGAACATTTTCAATTATGTATATATTTGATTCTTAATATATCATTTTTTCATCAAAATCATGTATAAATATAATTATTTTATATCTTATCTTGGCATCTAATAAATAACATTGTTTTAAAAAAATAACAGTTGAACCGTTTGATCTATCGATCCGACCAGTGAACCGATGCTTCAAAATTTTACCGGATCGATATATTCTTGTAACATTGAGTAAAAAATATGCATGCATGGTTGTTTTTTCAGAGAAAAATCTTAATGCACGAGGGCCACCTTCTCAATTGTTGCCACTTTTTACTGCATCCGGACTAGCTCTACTTGTCAAATAACTATGTTCCATTTATATCATGTTCTTTTACTGTTAAATCTTCTGTGGCACTTATATTATTGCAATGACAGGAGATTATTAGATCTCCATCTAGCTTCCTAGCTATCTTTCACTGGTAAGTAAAAATGATAACATATATATAAGAATATTCAAATATGAATTACATAGACAAATAAACTACTAGCTCAGGTGATAAATCACCAAAATAACTTCAAAGATGCCATATAATTAAGTTTCCATGCATAGACATAACATGAATATATATGTGGGATGTTGGAATCCTTCTCCAAAGACATAATATGAATATATAAGGATATTGGAAGCCTTCTTTATTTAATAACAATATAATTACCCTTTTAGTAAATTTTTCGTACTGAGAATGAGAGTCAATTTTTACAACATCCATAATATTTTGCTCTAAATTATATAAAAAAATTATACATAAATACATATTTTTATTAGAAAAATAGAGGTCAATTGACCCCATATATAAAAAGGCATTGAAATTATTTCTGGAGGTGATTAGAACAATACTAAAATGTTGGACATTTATAATTGCAATATAAGTAACTAATTAATGTTTCTAATGTCAGTGTACAATCATTTCTAATTAAATTTTATAGATCTATCGATTATAGAGTAAAGTCAAAATTAGTAAATAAAAAAATATATAATGACGATGTATCACTAAACAATTGCTTATTTGACAATCTTCATCAAGAATAAGGCTAGCGTGCTATCTGTAGCATAGTAACATGTCGTGCTACCTCTTCAAAAACTTATTGGATATGTTTCAATGGCTAATCCAAACCATTGAAACCAATCTATTACATAAGTGATGCATTTACATGCCAAAATTATAATGTTTTGAACTCATTTGGTATAAAGTCAAGCGGTCAAAAAAATAAGAATTATAAGTTAATTTTAATACATTCATTTTTTATTATTTTTTGACCGTTTGATCTTATACTAAATGAATGTAAAAATTTGTAAATTTTATATGCAAATACATCACTCGTGAAGTAGATCGGTTTCAACGGTTTGGATTTGTCGTTTAAAGTTTACTCAATAGATTTTTGAAGAGATAGCATGACATGTTACTATGCTAGAGGTAGCACGCCAGTCTAATTCCTTTATCAAAAATAAAATTTAAATCTGAAACCCAACATTAATTATAGTCATGATATGTAAAATATACACATATTATGTCCACAAGAAATAATGAGACTTGATATATATATTTCATCAGACATCAAGTACGTAAAATTTCAGCGGTAAAATTAAAATTAATAGTCATCGATGCATCATCAGACAAATTTAATATTATTTATATGTCCGGTAATATATCGATAAATTTAATTCATTTATTATCAATTTTAATATTAATGATAAGTGGTCTCTCCATGTATATATATAATATTCTCTATCAAGTTACTAGCACAGTATTTACTAAAAAAATTTACTAGTACATTATATTTCCATCAATGATAAATTTTATAATTATGTTTTTGTAAAATAAGCTATGTCGTTAATAAAGTAACTCCCTATCTTTTTTTTTACATGACTTATATATATATACACGGTCAAACCTTTTAAGTGATGTGTTATTTACTTATTTATATCAGCATTTTAGTAGACTAAGGGTAAGTTGGGATGAATCAAGAATAGGGTAAGAATAGAGCTAATTTTAATTTTGAGAGTAGTAGCTAATTCAACATTTTGCAGGATTAGTAAAATAGTGAGAAAACCCACAAAAAACAAACAAAGAATAGGGACTACTCACAAATCCAAACACACCCAAACGTAGAATAGTAGCTCGATCGGAATAGAGCTAATATTCCAAATTAGTGACTATTATTCACTCATCCAAACGCACCCTTAGACTATCGATCTTCGCTAATAAAGTAATCCTAGCAATCCCGTGCCACTCAGCACATAGTGACACATTACGCGAATTATTCGCTTTTAATTCGTGATTTAAATATTTTTTTTGACGTTTTCGAACTTAACTCAGAATAAAACGCAAAAAAATTATATAATATATTTATTCTCGAATAAAACACGAATATATATATTTTTGTTTGGGGGGGGGGTGCTTTGGTTTTTTTTTTTTTTGCTTCTTTATTATACCGAATCATTTTTGAATTATAGTCGAATTATACTGAATCACAAACTTTTTACTTTTGCCGAACTGAATCCGAACTATTAATTTGTCACTATGCTCCAGCAGTCCAGCTGCACATGAGGCTACATATATAAGAACAGACAATACATGAAGACCACCGTCCCCTATACTTTGTCTCTTTGTTTTGGTTCTACTACCTGATATGACCATGATGATGGGCACATATATAAGATCGTACCTTTTATCCCCAGTATCCTTCCAAGTTCCAATAGCATATATGGACCAAGTGGTTCCTCTCCAGTGCCATGCTCAAAGTGAAGCAAAACCTTTCTCAGTAGAATGGTGAACTTGCCTTTTGCCACTAAAATTGATCAGCATTTAGATTTAGTGGCAAAGATAACGTACTTTGTGTGAAAAATTATATTTTTAAGGAAAAATCTCTTGTAGATATTAAGCTAGTTGAATAGTTTGACCTCCAACTTTATAACGAAAAAAATAAATCAAAGTCAATACATTTATATAATTAATAATTAACAAGCATTTAGTAATTAGTTCCCGAGCTTAGGAAAATCTATCCACTAAAAATATTTTTTATAAAAGAAGATAATTTTGTTAAATAAATTTTTATATTCAATAAATATTGTGCATCAACAATATACGGCGCGCTCCTGAAATTAATTTTTTTCCATTAAAAAAAATTCCATAAATTCTCACCCCTTCGAACACGCCTGAGGAATTATTTTTATCTCAATTGGAAGTGTACATTTAATCGGCCAATTAATCAAACTGACTAGTATTTGTTATTAGTATCAGTAGTGTATTACAAACGGGCAGGGCCGGGCAGGGCAGGGCACGGGCGGATGCGGGCACGGGAATCACGGGCACACGGGTACACGGGCCAGGGCACCGCGGGCATTTTTTTCAAAAAATCTGCCCTGCCCGTTTAATGCCCGTGCCCGCCGCGGGCGCGCGGGCAGGACTGGCCGGACACCTCGGGCAGGACTGGCCGGACACCTCGGGCAGGGCCGGGCAAAAATTTTTTTTTTTTCTGTTTTTTTGTTATAATAAAATATAAATTAAAAATTTCTTAAATCAATTACTTTAAAAATAATATGTTAAATGAATTTAAATTGGCATGAATTTGGATTTATAATTTATTAGTTTTCAAAGAAAAAAAACCGAAAAAAAACCGAAAAAAAAAACAAAAAAAAAACAGAAAAAAAAATAATTTGAATAGGTTAAATCAATTACTTTAAAAATTCAAATCTAATTACTTTAAAAAAATCTAACATATTCAATTACTTTAAAAAAATCTAACATATTCAAAACAATTACTTTAAAATAAGAAAATATAAGAAGTTTTATAAAACTCCATATTAAAGTCGAAGGTTCAAAACTTAATTGGAGATCTCTAATGGATATTAAAAATATTTGAATGGTTTGATCTCAACTTTATTAAAAAAAAAAAACACCATATTAGAACTGCTTTTATTAAATATGATTTTCCAAGAATTCAGTAAAAGAAATATTATCATGCCTTTCATCAATAAAATAGAATTATTCTAAGATACTAATGACAACATATCATGTGATGTGCTAGTAATTTAAATCAAATTTTTTTTATGTTCAAATGGTATACTCAAGTAGGATTCAAACATCACATCCTTTATCTTAATCTTCGTTTTAAATATTTAAACATTCGATCTGAACTGTTCAATATGATCTCCATATTAAAGTGTTCTTGGAGACCAAATTTTATAAACTTTTTAAATATGATCTCCATATTAAACTTTTTTGATTGATATTAATGTTGTTAATAAAAATTTCGGCAATATTCCAATTTGAGTGTCATTGATATTTCATAAAAATGGTCATTCTATCTCTGTTATTAATTTTTTTTATGTTGATGGCGGCTTCCAATTTTAAGGAATAAAATTAAATTGAAAAATTGTTGATATTGTGCAAAGCAAATTGAAAAAAATATATATTGATTTTAACATTAATAATACTTATGAAATAAAACAAGGTAACTGTGTACTAGCGGCGGAGGGATGGGTCGCAGATCATTACACTGTGTACTAGCTCGAGGTGACCATCGTGGATCGGGCACTTCCAAAGGGTCCACGCCGGGGGCTGGCCTTCGGCTCTAGGTTCGGTATCCATACATTCAGGATGAAAGTGGTACCTGCAGCGGCTACACTGTATCATGTACTTCTTTAAGCCTGGCTTGACGCACAAGCGACAGATTCGCTCGGGATGATCATTGAGCGGTGCTCTAGGGGGAGTGCGCGGAGGGTCTAACATCTTCACATATTCAAAAAAATAAATCTAACATCTTTTATTAACCTATTAAAAATAAATCCGAAATTAAAAAAAAAAAACTAACATATTCAAAACAAATCTAATTACTTCACATATTCAAAAAAATAAATCTAAACCCTTCTATTAACCTATTAAAAATAAATCCGAATTTTTAAAAATAAAATCTAACATATTCAAAACAAATCTAATTACTTCATATATTCAAAAAAATAAATCTAAACCCTTTTATTAACCTATTAAAAATAAATCCGAAATTAAAAAAAAAATCTAACATATTCAAAACAAATCTAATTACTTCACATATTCAAAAAAATAAATCTAAACTCTTTTATTAACCTATTAAAAACAAATACGCAAACGCAAACACGCAAACGAAATTTTTAAAAATAAATCTAACCTATTTTTTTGAACCTATTAAAAATAAATCTGAATTTCAAAATAAAATATAACATTTTCTAAAATAAATCTAATTACTTCACATTTCAAAAAAACAAATCTAACGTATTTTTTTGAACCTATTAAAAATAAATCCGAATTTCAAAATAAATTCTAATATATTCTAAAATAAATCTAACTACTTCACATTTCAAAAAAACAAATCTAACCTATTTTTTTTAACCTATTAAAAATAAATCCGAATTTCAAAATAAAATCTAACATATTCTAAAATAAATCTAATTACTTCACATTTCCAAAAAAACAAATCTAACCTATTTTTTTAACCTATTAAAAATAAATCCGAATTTCAAAATAAAATCTAACTACTTCACATTTCCAAAAAATAAATCTAACCTACTTTTTTTAACCTATTAAAAATAAATCCGAATTTCAAAATAAAATCTAACATATTCTAAAATAAATCTAACTACTTCACATTTCAAAAAAATAAATCTAACCTACTTTATTTAACCTATTAAAAATAAATCCGAATTTCAAAATAAAATCTAACATATTCTAAAATAAATCTAACTACTTCCCATTTCCAAAAAATAAATCTAACCTACTTTTTTGAACCTATTAAAAATAAATCCGAATTTCAAAATAAAATCTAACATATTCTAAAATAAATCTAACTACTTCACATTTCAAAAAAATAAATCTAACCTACTTTTTTTAACCTATTAAAAATAAATCCGAATTTCAAAATAAAATCTAACATATTCTAAAATAAATCTAACTACTTTACATTTCCAAAAAATAAATCTAACCTACTTTTTTTAACCTATTAAAAATAAATCCGAATTTCAAAATAAAATCTAACATATTCTAAAATAAATCTGATTACTTCACATTTCAAAAAAATAAATCTAACCTATTTTTTTTAACCTATTAAAAATAAATCCGAATTTCAAAATAAAATCTAACATATTCTAAAATAAATCTAACTACTTCACAAAGGGCACGGGCGCGGGCGCGGGCGCGGGTGGGGGGGAAATGGGGTGTGAGGGAATTCAAATTCAAAAAATTTGAATTTTCAGAAAAAAAAGGGCACGGGCACGGGCGCACGGGCGCGCGGGTACGGGCAACGGGCACGGGGGGCCGGGCAATCACGGGCGGGGTTCCAAAAAATCATGCCCGGCCCGTTTAACGCCCGCGCCCGCGTGCCCGCGGCACGGGCGCGGGCAGGACGGGCACGGGCACGTGCAGGGCACGCCCGCGGGGGCAAAATTAGAACACTAAGTATCAGTGTTGTAAAAAAAAGGCTGTGTAGGCTAATTAATTGGCCGATTAATCTTTGGAGGTGATCAAACTGTTATGAATTTTTCCGACTATGATCTATTATTCCTGAATATTTCCGATTAATCACTTGACGGTACTATGTCCGTCCAACGAGCGCATACTGTTATTTACAATACTGATTAGTATTCAGTAGTTTCAACATTTTTGTACTTCTCATTTTGTTAGAAGTGCTTTGCTTTTATATCATGATATTTTAGTTTGAATGAGTCTATGGTACTATGCATATCACGATTTAATCCGTAATACAGATTAATATTTTTGTTTTCAAAATTCTAACGGTCAATCCAAACCATTTAAAATGAGTTTCATATTCATATGTACTTGCAGACCAAATTTTATATTTTTTAGAAATTTTTTACTATTTTTTAAGATAGGTAGAAAATCACTATTTTTGGATGGTCCAGAATTTTCAGATCAAGTGATTTTCTACCTATCTTAAAAAATAGTAAAAAAATTCAAAAAAATATAAAATTCGGCCTACAAGTAGATATTTATATGGGAATCATGTTGAACAGTTTGGATCGACCATTATGATTTTGAAAATAGAAATATTGACCTGTATCACGGATTAACCCGTGATATGCATAGTACCATAGACTCACTAGTTTTATTTAGGAGTTTATATGCAAAAGTTGTAAGTAATTGCTGATATGCAGTAAGAAGTAAGAACATGTATGATGTAAGCACTTAGCTAGCTGTAAAAGTCGGTATCATTTTCTGGTACCTTTTGTTTAGTTTGTGATTTCATATATGAAATCGGTCGTTATGTCCATTTTTATTTTAAAAAAAATTGAAAAAAAAATTCCTGTACTTTTAAAAATTAAGGGCGAACAAATGATAATTGATTTTTACTAGCGTGACGTTCTGTAAGTAATTTATTTATAAAGCATCTTGCTATTTGTGAAATTGTAATACATTATAGAAACTGAAATATAAATTATTACGTTGGATTTGCAATCAAATTGAAATTGTCAATGTAAAGGTGCTAACGGAAAAAACCAATCAATGGGCCAACTGTTATATGGTTATAATATTTCAGTTAATGGGCTAAAGTTTTGGGAGCAACGGACTAAATTTATCTAGCAATTCAATTAAATGAAAAATATGAGATTTTTTTTTTATAAACCATAATTAAAAAAATATTTTATGAAACCAACATGATTACTTTTTTTTTTTTTTTTTTTACAAAAAACATAATTAAGAACTGAAATGCCATTTTGATTTGCTATTTTTTATTTTAAGACCGGAAAATGGCATTTCAGTCCCATGTGATTTCATAGCTTTTCATACCCTTGCTTCACAGTTTTTAAATGGGACCAAAATACCATTTCGATCCCAGAAAAAAAAAATAGCGGACTGAAATGACATTTCAGTTCTTATAGTTTTTGTAAAAAAAAAAACAGTAATCATGTTGGTTTCATAATTTCTTTTTAATTATGGTTTATAAAAAAAAATTCATAATATGGACGAGCTAGAGAAGGAGCATTAAGGCAAAGGGTTTTTTTTTCATTACTAAAGAAATATAAAACAAATATTAAAGAAACAATTTTGATTTTTTTTATTATATATTTCCACGTCTTTTTCTGCCTGCATATAGCTGCAATTAACTTTATGAAATCAAATGGCAACCAAAGCAGAATTAAGGAAAATAGCAGAATGGATAAATTCTTACTGGTAAAAAAAAATGTTGCTATCAACTATGGCGTATTTATACAACTGCATATAGAATAACAGAGCCAGAAAGCCTAGTTATGCCCAGCATTAATTTCCTCTTTCACACACGTGTGGGACTGACAAATTACATGGTGAAAAATAGCTGTAAGGTACAGGTCCTTGTTATATCTTCTGAATTCTTGAGTACCTTTCAAAAAAATTGGCATATATATACAGCTTTGGAAGACTGTCACAAGGTATTGAATTGTGAGATAATAAATTTTAGTGTGTTATCTATGCAAATTTAATTTACGAGTGACAAATATACTTCTTATATGCTTTTCTTTTAGAAGGAAAAATTTCATTTATACCTCTCAAAAACCTCAAAATTACGTACACCCTCTAAAGTTTATAATATTATATTTACTCTTCGAAATTTTAAAAATTCACAAATTTATCCATTTTATTGTCTTTTCTATTGAAACCCATTTTAAATTCACAAAATACCCATTTTACCCATTATTAAAACAATGTATATATATGTAGCATGTTTCAGGAAAAATGCCAGTTTTCTAATTGGTCGGTTTCTGACGATGAATGCGTAATTTCTCTATTTCTAGAGTTTGTACAATGACATTGAGGTATATGCTTGTCTAAGCGTCAGAAGAAGAGAAGTTACCCATTTGCCTTCTGAAACCGACCAATTAGAAGACTGATATTTTTCTAAAGCATGATATATATATTTTTTAATAAAGGGTAAAATGAGTATATATTTTTCTTAAATTTAAAATTAGTTTGAATAGAAAAGATAATAAATTTGGTAAATTTGTGATTTTTTAAAATTTAGAGGGGTAAATGTTATTAACTTTTAGAGGGTGATATGGTCTCGGCCGATTAATCGGCCTAAACAGATATTTTTTATAACACTGATGTAAAGAATATTTTAAAGAAATGGATTATACATGTTCTTATCTAATGGAGAAGCTAGATCGATGTGAACTGGACATCAAGCAATGCGGAATTAAATGATAGCCAGGGATTGGTAGAAGGGGATTTACACGAGTTAAAAGATCCATCTTTTGTGGGTTGTACGTACAAACTCAGCCGAACCGCAGTCCCTTTAATTTTATTGTCACGCGTCTTCTTCAATCTTACGCATACCCTCTGTTCAATTTATTACGACATTACCCTCTCGGATTTTCGATACTCTGGTTTATATAGAAGTGAATACACAAATTGAAAATTATTAAGTTATTGCTGTGCTAGTAGTTATAAAGCGCGCAACAAAAATTTCTTTTGTGGGGGCATGCTGTAATTTTTTTTTTTTTGGAAAAAGTGTGTATTCCTATCTGTTTTATTACAAACAATAGTTTACTTACAAAATTCGACACTAAGTACAATTCTTACATGGCAAAAACAAAAGAGATACAAAACCTAACCAAAGAGAACTACAAAACAAGTAAACAATTAACCGAACAGAACAAGGTGGCACTAGAGGTATTAGAACACATAAGTACTATCAAAATGATTGTTGTCCATTGCATCGTCAGAAGTAGAAGAGTCAGGAGGAGTCTTTCAGATCAAACCCTTCTAATCCAAGAGTTTGTCTGTTTCAGAGTATCAGAGTCCGAGATCACTGTATCTAGCTGATGCAAAGGAGCAACATCAAAAGACATTAATAATGTTAGCTTAAAGAAAGAATTATCATTTCTATGTTTGCACCAATAAGAAGCTAAAAAAATAATAGAAGAGATAGTCGATGCTATAATAGGCACTAGATTGTTATGAAAACAAATTTTATTTAGGGCATGCAGTAATTAATTTCGCTACTATTTAATCGACCTATCTTGACATGCGCTAGTTTTCAAATCAAATGCCACAACTTCTTTGTTTTGAGAGCAATTTGGGTCCGATGAGTACCATAACCGTCTAATTCACTTTAAGATCCGTGCGCACGGATATTAAAGTAAACACACACGGATATTAAAGCAGCACGTACAGATCTTAAAACGAATCGGATGGTTATGAAACCCATAGAACTTAGTTTGAGTCCGATGGACATCGGACCAAACTGCTCTCCTATGTTACATGTGTTGTATTTTAAGCAATATAAAACGTTAAAAAAAAATAATAATAATAATGTTGCTATCAACTAGGGCGGATTATACAACTGCATATAGAATAACAGAGCCAGAGAGCCTAGTTATGCCCAGCATGTTTTCCTCTTTCACACACGTGGGGTGGGACCGACAAATTACATGGTGAAAACTAGCTGTAAGGTAAGATACAGGTCCTTGTTATATCTTCTGAGTTCTTCAGTACCTTTTAAAAAAAAATGGCATACAGCTTTGGAAGTATTCAATTATGAGGAGTAGAGCTAGGGTGTTTTCAAGTTCAATTTTTTTTTTTTGTGAATTCAACTCTAAAATATATTGAATTGGTTTTAAATTATGAATTCAAACAGTTGAAATCCTTCTACTTTATGAGTGATGTGTCTACATATAAATTTTTTAAAGTTTTGAATTAATTTAGTCTAAAGTCAAGTGGTCAAAATTAGAGGATTTATAAATTAATTTTAATACATTCATTTTTTGGACGACTTTTGACCACTTGACTCTGTACAAAATAAATTTCAAATTTTAAAAGTTTCACATGTAGATACATCACTCGTAAGATAAAAAAATTTCAACGGTTTGGATTCATCATTTGAAGTCAATCCGATAGGTTTTAGAGTTGAGTTCACAAAGGAATTTGGTGAACTTAGGAACACCCTAGTTCTACTCAATAGTGAGATAATAAATTTTAGTATGTTGAAGAAATAGGTCTAAAATTACATATATTTGGGCAACAATTAATAATGATAAATATATTATGTAAATTAATATTTGATGTATAATTTAAACAATATAAATCTATATGATGGTGCATGCAACAGCATAATTGTTTGACTCCACAAACCATTTCTATTAATATACAAATTTCTGTTGTATAAATATATAAACTAACATGAATCCATATTATTTTTTTATATATGGACCCTTATTTATTAGAATGATTTTCACAATACGTAATTTAGCTCCCACAAAGATACAGATCAAAATCTCTGCTATTATAATAAAATTCTGATTTAAAAACATTCATACCCGACCATAAAATATATAATAAAAATTGAGGAGGGATCCAATTACAACAGTTGAAAGTTACAACATCTTACAACAATTCAGTTTTGTGATTTTCAAAGCCCAAACAGTTGATCCAAACAGTTAAACATCATATGTATATTAAAATGTGTTTGTAGATCAAATTTTACATTTTTTTTTACTATTTATTAAGTATTTTACAAAACTGCTGTTTTCCAGCGGTCTGGAATTGTCTAAAAATATTAGTTTTGTAAAATACTTAATAAATAGCAAGGTTCTAAATAGCGCGCTATAGCGTTTTCGAACCATAAAAGCTATGACGCTATCAGCGCTATAGCGTACTATTTCGCGCTATAGCGACGCTATTTAGATAGCGCTTTTTTTTAGCCACTCCATTATGACACGATAAACGCTATTTAAACCTTTGATAAATAGTAAAAAAATTCAAAAAAATATAAAATTTTATCTTCAAGCATATTTTAATATAGAGATCATGTTTAATGGTGTGGATCGACTGCTCTGACTTTGAAAATTGAATTGTTATAAATTATTGTTATAACTTTCAAATATGTTAAGTGGATCTCTCGTCATAAAAATTAATTAATAAATAAGACCGTACAATTCACGGCCTTTAACCTAATTAAGTACTAATTAATTGCCTATGTAAACAACATTAAAGGAAATGGATTATCCATTTTGTTAGCTAATGGAGAAGATGGATGTGAACTGGACAGCAAGCAAAGCGGAAATAAATGAGAGCTAAGGGGTTGGTAGAAGGGGATTGTTTGGGCGGTGAACCGGTAGAAAAGAGATTACACGAGTTGGAAAGATCCATCTTTTGAGGGTCGTACAAACTCAGCTCCATCCAGCTGAACCTCCGCAGTCCCTTCAATTTTATTATTATCTCCTTTATAAAATCCAAATTCCAATTCTCACATTTACACATACCCTTTGCTCAATTTATTATTACCATCTTACCGTACCCCTTTCGGATTTGGATTCGTATCCTCTCTATCACTACAGAGGAAGGACCTCACTTTACGGTTTGAAATTAAATCTCAATCGTTTTGAGATTCGGAGGAAATAGGAGGCAGTATTATTAGGCTTTGAGGTTCGTGCCAAATTAAAATGAATGGTCCAGATTCAATAATTGTAAAAGATTCTCTTGTGCGGTAAGAGAGAGGATGTGAATTCCTCGAATTTTGGACTCTTTGATTTTGTGTATTATGAGTAGGAGTTCAAACGAATCGAACCAAATTGAACTTATCCAGTTTGAGTTTGAATTTGAATATAATTTGAACTGATCTAGTTTAATTTGTTTCAGAACAAACTAATTTTGAATCGAATTAATTATGAATTTTTTCCGAATCGAATCACGAACTACAAACTTTTTATGCAGCCCTAATTATGAGCTCTTCATTTCTTTTTTATTATTGAATTATAAACAGTAAAACCAAAACAATTATTTTTGTGGTATTTTTTTATTCCTTTGAGTTGTAAATAACTCTTTTTTTATATATATCAGTTAAACCTTTGGCAGTATTTCGCCGCCAATCATAAAATAAAAAAACTATGAATATCTGAGGATATGGTCTCGGAGGAGCATCAAGTGTTCCATAATATCATACTTTGATCTGCATCTGTTGATTTTACTAGAGAAGGAGAATTGAAATATGAGATGCACCGCTTGGTATCAACAATCAACAATTAAGTATTCTCCTCCAGCTTGCTTCATTCAAAAGAAGAAGAAAACAAAAAGTAAAAACATTAAATGACACAATTAATCCGATAAATACATTATAGTCCGGTTGTATGGACAAAAATGAAGTAGGGAGCAGAGAATCAATGTGAGAAGAGAAGAGACTGGTAGGTGGCAAGATGAAGAGCAGTGGCCGCTCGTCGGCTCGAGTACATTATGCAATTGTATATCCTTAAGTAGCATGGTTATTAAAACCGGACCGAACCGGTCCAGTCGGAATAAACCGGAACCAAAAAAATTTGGTTCGTTTAGCAAATTGCATACTCATATGCTTGAACCGGTAATGAACCATTTTTTTTTTTTTATTTGCTAGAAACCGCAACTCGATTAAAAAATAAAACGTTTTTCTTAAAAGGTTCGGTATTAAGTTCTTTTCCATGCATTAAATGAAGAGGTAGAATAAAAGTAGGTAGCTAGACTAGTAAGCTACCGTGACCATACAAGCTCACGTGTGAAGTAAAAAAGTAAACAGATAATTTAGGATTTGATTTGTCTTGTCAAATTTGCACAAAAAACCTCAAATATTTTAAATATTTTAAAAGAATTATTGTGTATTGTGTATATTTATTTCTTTTCAAACAACAATTATTGTTATTTTATTATTGATTAAAATTTTCGTAAGTATTTATCAAAATTGCATCTTGATAATTATCATATAATAATAAATTTTGAGTGATTATATTTTTCCTTATAAAAAAACATTCATTCATTTTTAATAAAATCGGTATTTTCATTCTATTTAGATATTAAATTTTGAAATATATTTATATTATTTTGATTTTATATTACATTATTGAATTTGTGTGTGTGTGTGAATTTTCACAGACAATATTAACAATATGATTTATATCAATCATTATACCTCACATGTTTGTGTGTTTTAATATTAAATAAACCAGCAATTAAACATATCGATCCATTGGTCTTACCAGTAAACCGGCGAACGAAGTTTTATGATGTCCAGTCCAGTTTTGATACATTGCTTAGTAGAGATGACTCCTTAACAATTGGCAAATATTTTAACAGAGCAGTTTTGACTTCCTGCAGCACACGGCCTATAAAATCAAAACAGTGTTGCATATTGTATGTGCGCTGCACGAAACCAAGACTGCTCTGTTAAAATCTTTAATACCTAACACTCCCGATTTCTAATTTATATTTATTACAATGAAGTTAGTTGATAGATTGCATAGAGAACGAAGTCCTGCTTTGTTATTATCCAATTCTTCGGTTCTACAAACAAAAATATATATTAAGAAAAACAACAAGTATTTTTGTATCCGTAGAAATTATTAAAATTAGATGTAAGGAAATAGAAAGAGAGTCTTGTTTTCAACAAATATAGAAAGATTTAGTTCATTAAGTCCGATCCAAATATTATGAATCGGACTCAATGATTTAGATCCATGTTTTTTTTAGTTTTGATCTGGACCGTCCGATTAGAGAAAAATCAAGCTCTGGTCCACAAATGATTCAAGAAAAGCATAATATTTGGATCTGAATCATTGAGTTAGATCCATATATTTTGGATCAGATTCAATGAATCATATCTTTTTATATTTATTAAAAACAAGACACTATTTCTATATTCGTATGTTTGTATTTAATAATTCCTATAAATAAAAAAAAAAAATTCCAAAACAACAGGGGCTCTCAGGCTCTCAGCAGGTCCATTCAGGCACTCAAAAATTTAAAAGAAACCAATATTTATGCAACAGTGGTAGGCGAGAGTAGCTAAGCAGCTAAGGGCTGCGGGGTTTGACGTGGTTTTGGTTCTTACATAGTAACATGGGGTTTTGGGCTCTGTTTCCCCTGTCAGAAACTGAAAGTCCATCTGCCAGACTTCTGCTTTTGGATTCAAGTCTGTCATTATTTGGTACTAATTGCTCCGTACGCACACTTTCTGCGTTTCTGTCATGCCTTCATCTTCACTCAATGTAAGGGCATGTTGCTTTGTTGCTTTGTATTGCATGGATATGGAGATAATTAAGAGGTGCTTTTGTTCACCAAAGCCTGAAATATATCACAAGTCACGAAAGAAGGCAGTGTTGGAGGAAATATATTTCTGCTAGTGTTGTCCAATATCAAGTTTGCTTTAAAAAAAATAAAAATAAAAATTATTAAATATTAAAGTAGGTTGTCATTTTCTTTTTCGTTACTATAATTATTAATAAATCGAATCTTCTGCTCCACTCTTGGCAAGAAATTTTTGTCTCTAAAGTTATTACCGGGTGAATCTGGAGTGGGCCCGGAACAAAATTCACTCCGGACCCACCCGGCAGTGACTTTAGAGGTAGGAATTTTATGCCCACATGGAAGCAGGTGATGCGGTTCCTATTATTAAGGGGTATAATTGCAAAAACTAATATTCTGTTTTATACATTGATCGTGCTTCCTGAAAAATTTATTTTCACTAAATAGCAATTTTCATTAAAAAAAAAACAGTAGTAGGTGTTGGACATGCTACTGATAAATTATAAAATCATGACAACTCATGTGTTTCTCGTTTTCTCTAATGTTTTAAATACCATGACTTTTTGGTTTTTTGTATGATCTGGAATTTCACAATTTTGTTTAAGATTCATACAAATCGTGAAGTATTGAAGGAAACTAAATTAGATTTTATTATAAAATTTTAGTAAAAGATTTATTTAGTAATTTAAATTCAACAAATATATTTCATTTATTAATAATAAAATTCCCAGCTTAAGCAACTAACTGATTTCAACCTAAGCTAATTATTTTCAACAAAATAACAAAATTGATTTACTAAAGTCATTAATCAGAGAAGTTCATTAAATCTTCAGTGAAAAATAAATAAATGTGGAGGTTGGATTGAAAATTTAGAAATAACATGATTTATATTAAAATAAAATACTCTACTGATCTTTCAGTAAGAGTAAGAATCGTTTTATATTAGTATAATTTGTTTTGAATTTCTTATAACATTTTTGTTGCTTTGTTCAGTAGATGTAGTTTGTGTTTTAAAATCAAAGTTTATTATAATATTTTGTATATGATTGTTCAGTAGATGTAATTGTGTTTTTGTGCCAGTTCTCTTGTGATGTTGATTTCATTTTTATTGAAGTGGGTAGACTTAGGGATGTCAATGAAATAGTAGCGAGTAAATAACGGGTAATACTAATAATATTTATTTTTATTATTTATTAAATAAAACATTAAAACATATACATTCATTCACACATGTATAGTATTTTATTGAAAAAAATTATGATCATGCTAAGCTCAAGTAAATCAACGAAAATATTTTTTCAGTCCGTATTAATATGTATAATATATATAATTTTTTTTTTATAATTATGCAATCGGGTACGGGTATAAAATAGGCTTTAACCGAATTCTTACCAGTCCAGATAACAAAACAAAAATCTTTATCCAAACCCATACTCAATAAGTTTATGAAAAAAATCTTACTCACATTCATCTTATCGAATACGGTATAAGTCGGATAAACAGATAAAAGAGTGCTATTGACACTCCTAGGTAGACTTGGCCTATTTTAATTAAAAAGTAAAATCATATTTTAGTAGGAAACGCTTGCTTTTTATTACAAAGAACTTCGCAATCATTTCGAAATTGATGATCGTCTTTCAAATATATGTTTATTAATTGTATTTTCTTAATTAGTGAGTTATTTATTAAATAAGACTCAGACTTCTCCTAACTTGGCTGCTTAACAATACGGAATATCATGGAAAGTCACAAGTTCAAAATTCAAATGAAAGATCTCTTATAAATATTAAACTAATTAGGCCTAATTTACTTTAAGATCCGTACAGACTAGATCCACACTAATATTAAAAAATTCTTGTGTTATAGCTAGGTTGGAGCCAGATTGGTTCGATTTAAAATCAGAAGACCGAGTTTTGATGCTCTTTCGAGTTAATGCAGACGATGCGGACTCGCCATTTAGTCAGGTACGCTAGTAGAAGCTGGCCTGCTTTCACTGCGGCCCAAAATTTGCTAATTTCTTATTTGGGCTTATGATATTTCGGCCTGTCAAAAGCAGTTCTTGTTTCACGGAGTTGTCAACTCACGTTTGAAAGCCGATCGAGTAGCCTTTGAGCTCTACAAATTTCCATTTTTCCAATCAGCAATTTAATGGTAAAGATATGTTAAAGATTGAATAAACCTCACGAACTTAATTTGTGATAATTTGTAAGGATGAAGATGATTTGATATTATTTAAAGAGTGAGTCCATGGTACTATGCATATCACGATTTAGTCCGTAATACGAATTAATATTTTCGTTTTCAAAATTCTTATGGTCAATCCGAACCGTTCAAAATGATTTTTATATGAATATGTATTTGCAGACCAAATTTTATATTTCTTTGATTTTTTTTTTACTATTTTTTAAAATAGGTAGAAAATCACTGTTTTTGGATGGTCCAACATTTTCAGATCAAATGATTTTCTTCCTATCTTAAAAAATAGTATAAAAATTGTAAAAATATATATATATATAAAAAATTCGGTCTGCAAGTAGATATCCATACGGGGATCATGTTGAACAGTTCGGATCGACCTTTAAGATTTTAAAAATAGAAATATTAATCCGTATTACTGATCAACCTGTGATATGCATAGTATCATAGATTCACTCTTATTTAAAAAATATTTGCTAAAGTTATTGATGGGTAAAAGTTTTTTTTTTTTTAAATACGTAGAAATGTACTTGTGATGCAAGCTACAGCAAGTCCGAAACAATTGATCTTTTGTTTGTGAAAGCAGATTTTATATTTGTTCAAAGAGGAGTTCAAACTCAAATAGCTACAGCAAGTCCGAAACTATTCAGAGGGGGCGGAAACATAATTTTTGTCTGATAGAAATCAAATTCAAATAGCTTATCGGGTTCAAACTCATTAGCTAATTAGATACTAAGGTGTAAAAAATGTATGATATAAATCTCTCAACTAACATAATTTATGGTACAAATGAACTGGTGCCGGATTCTGGAGCTGGTAACAAACTATTCCTTTGTTATTTTGACCATTATCTGACAAACTTTATAGAATGACACTATAAAGTGAACTCTGTAACGAAAGTTTAAAATTGAAATAGGTAAATTTGGTATAAAAAAAACTGTCACATTCTCTCACGTTTCCAGCAATTGAAATCAAATAAAATTAAAATTTACCTATTTCAATTATTCTCCTCAAAGAAATATAATTCATTTTCTCTCCATTTATCATTTGCAATTTTTAGTCTATAAATTATAGAAACTTTGTAAACTTACATTGTACATATATATGAAAAATATATAAATAAGATACACATTCTCAATATTTTGTTAATTTTTTTATCTTTAATTTATAATAATGAGACATTACATTTTAAAAAAAATATTTACCTGTCTTTGTCGCCTTTTGTACCTGTTGACAATTAAGAATATTCGGACCGTTCCTAAAAATTGATCGGTTTAAACTTTAAATATTCGAAACGAATAGTTTAGAAACTGTTAAAAAATAGTGAGGCATCTAAGTGTGAAAGTCGATTTCACTGTCGTAATAGCATATACCCATAACATTGTAGTCTTTATTAGAGTTTAATTCCCTATGTGGGCATTTAATATTGCCACATTTGTTTGTTGACGAAAACAATACTTTCTTTTTAATGTTCCCTAGGCTCAAAGCACCGACAGAGAGCTCCAATCTGAGTTTGCGTCTAATTATATGCACCGACACATGAGAGTACATCCATAGCTAGAATAGAATAGGGAAATTTGAAAATAGTCAATGAGAATCAAGAAAAAATAGTGATTTTTAATTAGTGTGAAAATAATACTATTCGGAATAGTAAAAATATTATTGGAATTGTACATGTGAAATAGTGAATAGCTGTAATTAATGAATAATAAATGTTAACAATGTGCTAATTAAAAGAAAAAGTAGGTAAGTGAGATCTCAAACGAATTGTCACGACGTGGAGATAGTGGAAGTGGTGTCACATTTGTTATTTCGGAACTGTGTTGGCGGAAATCCGAAAAAGAAGTATTTTTTGTTCTCTTCACACTTTTAAATAGTAGTTATTCTAATATTTATAAGTAATAGAAAATAGTAGTTATTATAGCTATTTCGAATAGCAAAAATTTTGTTTGAATGCACATTGTTATTCTGAATAGCTCTTATTCCAGAATAGCCTCTATTCTTGTGTCATCCAAATATTTTATGTTTAATCTTGGTAACTATTGTGTGCAATTAAGTACCGTATTGGACAAAAAAAAACACACTTTTCGTCTTCATTAATTGCCGCAAAAGTAATTGTACGTGTCTACGTTTTTGAATGTCATATATCCACTTATCAAGTTAAATTTATAATATGCTTATAAGCAAGGTGAAGCAGTTTAAGAACTCCATAATTAAAAATGTAAATAGAAAAGCTTGGAAATCATTCACACTCTGATAGGAATGCCGACAATTTTTCTCAAATTAATGCGATTCGGAAATGGATCAGTTGTAAGTTGTGACGAATCTAGTAATTAGAAGAGGAAGACTAACCGAAGAAGAATTATATTGATTTGGCGCGATTTTGAAGGGGTGAATTTGCGCGGTGAAATCCGATCCAATACCAAGAATTGCTTTGTCTTTTTTTTTTTTTTTTTTTTTGAAACTCTGATAGAGGCTATCAGAAATATTTACAACAGGTAAAGCAACCTACAAGAATTGCTTTGTCAAAGGTGCGAATCCGGTTGTGCCTTTGCTTTCTTCAACGACGTCCGTAACTATCGAAGAAGAGCAAAATAATATATTCATCAAAATCATCAAATTTCAATTCTAATTCAACTCTTTTCATCTCTTTTCTATATAATTGAACTCTATTCTTAGTAATTTTTGGTTCGATTATAGTACTATAAGTGCGCACGTCACTTGATGAAGAAAATGGCAACTCGAACTAATAAGTTTTTCATTAGAAATTACAATATACCTTTCAATTTATAAAAGAGAATGAAATATGAAAATAACCCTCTTATTTTATTAAGAAAAATTATAAAAGGAGAGGATCTAATTTTCTCTCTAATTAATGAAGGTTATTCCTCATTGCATACAAGGGGCAATATTCGAATTTTTGGGACCATTTGTTACATATTTCAGTCCCCAACCCCCTCCACCTCAAATTTATTAATGAAAATGATTGAGTTGTCCCAGTTGAATCAGCTAATCACACTCTGGGGTATACCTCAAAGACATAGTGACAATGTTCACAAGATATTTACGAATAAAATGCGTTTAATTTGTTTTTTTTTATTATTTCTAAACCGAATTTCGAATAAATGCAAAAAAAAAACCTATAATATGTTTTATTCGTGAATAAAACGTGTATAAAACGCGAATCACGAATTATTCGTGATAAAAACGTGAACTTTTTTTCGGAGGTTTTTTTTGTGGGTTTATTTTTTTTCCTTCTTATTGTACCGAATCATTCTCGAATTATACTCGAATTATATGTCGAATCACAAATTTTTGACCCCATCGAAATTTTTCCGAATCATTGAGTTGGCACTTGGCACTGTGCTCATAGTCTCATAGATACAGATACAAACTCCGGAAGAGAGACATGGCCCCGGTAACAAAGGATCTGCTTCATCAAGTGATTTGTAATTTGTTTATTGTTGCCTTCGTACCAACCTCATTTTTTTTTCTATACAATTTTATATTTAAATATAATAAGAATTATGAGAACGATGATGATAGCTTGCCACATGATTAGTCAGACCAATCACAGGACCTGGCATGTGGGCCCCTTCATATGGGTTTGCTTCTGCCTTCTCTTTTTCCCTTTTTTTATTTTTATTGAGAAAGAACTTCTACCTTTTATTTTATGTAAAAACAACTTAATCTACAAAGATACAAAAACACAGAGAGCTGCAGCTACTTTTCTAGCAGAATTTATACAACGGTATATGAAAAAAAAATATGTACATTTCAATTCAAGTAAATTATTTCTATTAACATTTCCATTAATAATAACATACTGGAACCATGCCAGATCACCTCTTTGCTCACTTACAATTAATATATATAACATATCTTTGGTTATTTAACATGGTCCTTAATTACATATAATTTTAACAAAAATTACCACAAAAATTATAAAAAATTAACATCAAATACATAACAAGTACTCAAAATTATTTCACCATCTACAACTGTTCTTTCTCTCCATTGTCGAAGTTCTGAGCATAGCTAAACGAATCATACCCGAACTTGTGAGAAGTAGGCAACTTATCAGATCCAATAAGCTTCCTTAACTCGGATCGAATCTTGTAAAACAAATGCACAAAAGAATTACTAGTGCCGTTTCTACCGAGCATTGTCGCCCTCTCTCCTTCGCCATTCATCTCTAAGTCGCACGAAAACTGAGCTTTCTTAGAGAGCAACCAACTAGTGCCCCAAGACCACCACTTGCTAAAAGGACCAGAGGTGATATCTTTAAAGTTAGGCATGGATTGGGATCTCCGGAAAGCCCATTCGGTGGTGGCGGTGGAGATGGGCTGGATCTTGACAGAGAAGGATGCGATGCGGCGCCTCAGCCCGTTGAGATGCTCTGGGCTGTTTGTTTGAATAGTGGTTGTGGTGGTTTGAGATATTGGGAGGGCATCTTTTGGTGCCATGAATGAATTAGCTTGTGTTTTTGTGCCTCTCCTGACTCCTCCCTCTTTCTCTGTCCCTTTAATTTCTAATTCGTTTTGATCTCGGAGGAAGAGAGAAAGAGAGATGGGGGTTAATTAGACAGTAATGTGTCACAATTAGAGACAGCTGGTTATATGTTTGCATAGGGTGTGTGTGGGGTCACACAACTTACTCAAGCATTGGAGCATCTATCCTTTTGTTATTTGCTAGATAGTGCATGGCAGATCATTTTAGAGGAGGGTTTAAATGCTCTAAATTTTTTTATTTTCGTTTTCAAAGTCCGAACAATCAATTTGAACCAGTTAACAGTATTTTTATAATAAGATATGTTTGAAGACCAAATTTTATATTTTTTTAGATAAATACAAAATCACTGTTTTAAAGATATTCTGGAATATCCGATAAAGTGATATTGTACTAATGAAAAAAAATAGTAAAAAAATTCTAAAAAAAATATAAATTTGGTCTCCAAACATATTTTATTATGAAGATTGTGTTGAGTGAATCGGATCGATGATTCCGATTTTGAAAACATAAATAAAAAATGTTGAACATATTAGAGCACAATAAAATGGTACGTTTAAACTCTCATCATCATTTTAATACATACCATGTAATAATAATTAGTAGCAGCAGCAGCGAGTTCAGTGTGTTATGGGAAACACATGTAAAGGAACAATTGCATCATGACTAATTAAGCAAGTCACTTGGAGGTTCACAATTAATTGCAAGCTAGATAATCGTATTATTACAACTTTCTATAATATTTTCTGAAAAAGGGAAGATGAATACAAACTGAAATTAAAAAAAAAAACTTTCCTCAAGAAGAGAGAGGGTTTCCGAATTATATATCTAGTATAGAAGGGGAGTAGCTTGGGTCTGATGGGTTTCATAACCGTCCGATCCGCTTGAAGATCTATGTGAGTTGCTTTAATATCTGTGCGCATTCGTTTTAATATTTGTGTGCACGGATCTTAAAGCAGATCTGACGATTATGAAACCCATCGGACTCAAGCTGCTCCTGTATAGAAGATGATAGACTTCGCATCTAAGAATTGATGCGCGTGTTAAATGAAATGGAGATTAAGGTGTTGGGAGTTTTTATTTAAAAAAATATATAATGGCATAGCACAATATTTTGTGAGTATCTATGAATTGATGCACATGTTAAAAGAAATGGAAATTAAGGTGTTGGGAGTTTTTATTTAAAAAAAATATAATGGCACAATATTTTGTGAGCATCTATGAATGATGCACATGTTAAAAGAAATGGAGATTAAGGTATTGGGAGTTTTTATTTAAAAAATATATAATACGGCACATTATATTTTGTATCACAAAATGTCACAACATCATTTTTTAATTTATATTTTTGTATTTTTAAATTTAAATAATGAAATCTAACAATTGATCAATTATAACTTCTTAATTATCTTATCTCTCGTGAAAATTAATAAGATGTGGCCTTTGTTAAAATAAAATAATAAATAAATCAACGTTTAAATTCAATTTAAAGTTAAAATTTTTAAATTTAAATAAAAACATTAAAGTACTAGTATTTTGTGACTTGCCATTAAAACCTTTTTGAAGAGAGAAAAAACAAGGAGCTTCTTCTTCCGGGCACAATACTAACAGTGCCTTTATTAAAATAAAGACAGTTTTGGAGATGCTAACACCATTTTTTTTAGGAACCGGATCATTTGTTCACAGGGGGTAAAAAAATTACTGCCCTTAAAGTCATTGCCGGATAGATTCGGAATGAATTTTGACATTTAAATATTAAATATAATTTTGTTCCGGGTCTATTCTGGACTTACCTGACAGTGACTTTAGGAGTAGGAATTTCTTACCCACAGAAAGTGTTTCATTTTTTTAATAGAATGTGAAAAATGAGAGGATTGGTTCCAAAATACTAGGCCCATGGGCCCGGATTAGAGAGAAGTATAGCTCCTGTCGGTTGAGATGTCTTGCTCTGATGGCTTCTCCTCTCCTGCTATTAACACCTCCCTATATTTTAAGCACATTCTAAATCATCTAGCGTTTTTAATTTAATTTACATCATGCAAACAAGAAAGTTTAATGTGGATATTTCTAAGCAACCCCATTGCATGCCTTCCCCTTGTCTTTTCATACTACATGGTTGCTCATATTGTTTTCTCTTTTCAAAAATGAAATAAATAGATATAACAAGTAGATGAAAAATGTGATGTGGTAGCATGTTAATGTCTAGATTTACAGGGATAACATAGTCGCTCCCTCTGTGGAGAATAGTTAACAGGTCTCAATTGAAATTCATGGTCCCGATGGTAATAATTTGTCTTATTATATGCCTTCTGTTGGTAGTTGGCAAATATGTGTGCACCTAACACGAATGTGTTACCAGGCCAAACTATAATAGGTTTCAAAAGCCCAGTATAGAAAATTTTCGGCCCGTATAAAAATCTTGTGCCTACTTAGTTCTGGGCTCATAACCACATCACAGAGAGAAATAAAAAGATAAAATTACCAGAGAGAAAGCTAACCAAAATTGTTCCGTATTACAATTTAGCATTTAGCTACTAACACATTGCGTTGAAACCGTTATGGCTGGCAATTACTAATTAATTAATTCAAATAATGCTTAAAGCCTTGCAAGTTGCAACAATGGATGCTTATACTTCTCATATGTTCAGTCAAACATTTTGTTTCGTTTATAAATGCTTGTGATTTCTAGATAGGAACTAGATCATAAAGTCCTGTTTAAAGTTGCATATTACAAATTATTTTGCCGTAATGATTAAAGAAATACATGTTATAGGAACTAGATCAGTATATAGGATAGGCATGTTAACAATATTTGCATTTTTATATCAACATAACCACAGGCGGATTCAGAATTTTTGTCAGGAGTAAACACAAACAACTAACAATAGTGCAATTTTTTTCTAACCAATAAGAGCGGAGCAGCGGACATGAATTTAAAAAGCCATGGCATGACCAGATACGTCACAGTACATTTCGGTCACGACACGACACGTTTGTCAGGTACGTGTCATGACTTACATGTCCCGTACCATAATTATTCGTGTGACATGACCATCTTTTAAAAATTTGGCACGACACATCATGCAAAAGATTTAATTGCAGCACGGCACGTGGTCACGTAAGTCACGTGTAATTAGGATCGTTACATCTTGATCGAATGGTGAATCTTGAATAAACTAATATAAATTATGAAAAAAAATAGTTAAATATGACCAAACGTGACAAACCGATCATGTGTGGTCAAAGCGTGACTAACATGCTGTGACCATCCTTCCAAATTTAATCACGGCACAACATAACACGTAAAAATTTGACCTGATCATAGCACGACACGTGATTCCGAGATAGGCACAAGTTTAATTTACCACTAGGTCTAACAAAAATTTTAAATTCAAAGATAGACTATCCTACCCCTGAGCCTCTTTAAATCTGCCGTTGAATACAACTGCAAAAACAAAATGCATGTATAGACAATTTTAATCCTCTTTAAATGACTTTCCAACTACCGTATCTTTTCAAAACGTAATTAATGTACTTATTATTTAATAATTATTTGAATTCCATAATTGCTAGGTACAGTTTCTCTATTTTATGATTTTGCATTAAATATGTATGAAAATTTTGAACCAATTCATTATTGGGCAAAAATTAATTTCTTGTATTCATGTTTTGTGTTTTTTCTTCAACTGAGTATTTTAAAGGATATCTGATATGGTTTGATTCATTTCCCAAAATTTAGATTTCGTCCTTTTAATTTTAGTTTATAAATCAATAAATGTTAGCATTTATTTAGTAAAAGTTGCTTCTTTTATATTCATAAAGTTGTAAATGGGGCCAATTAACTCCATTTATTTTCAAATTTGTTGTGTTTGTTGATAAATTTCTATATAATTTAGTAAAAATGCTATAAAACTGTCAAATTGATCCACGTTCGTAGCATAAAAATTTCATATGTATGACCTCCATTCACATTTGATTCCAATAGTCTGAAGATCTGGCTCCGCCTCTGTGTATAACCACACAAAAAAAACAGTTGAAATAAACTTTAAAGCTTAATTTCGCTAACAGATTCTAACGAAGATACTACAAGCTGTAATTTTAAAGTTCTTAAAAAGGCTTTTTTTTTCACAGAGAAGTTGCTCTAAAATTCGTCCTTTACTGAGAAAAAGTTGCCCTAAAATTGTTGAGTTTATTACTATATTTATAATTTAATCCCGGACATAGTACGTACCAAGTCGTCAAAGAATTTTTTTTTTTTTTGAAATAGACTGACAGATGCTGTCAGCTGTTTAATAAAATAAAGCGTCAAAGAAAAATTGATGATAACTTTCTGCATGATTTTTCTTGATCTATTTCTATATATTTAAAACCACCACACCCAAAAAATGTCATTCCAGTACCTAATATCTTGCTTATTAATTTATTTGTTTCAGTCAATTAAACAGACAAGAGCTTGAGATCAATGGAATGGTAACACAGTTGGTTAGAAAAATGTTTCAAAACTGTTAAATATTCAAAAGTCGAGCTATTTCACCACTTCGTAACTAGTGCATAGCTTTTCCAATGCTCATCAGACCTACTGTTAGGTTCAACGAGCTCCATGACTGTCCGATCCATCTTAAAATCTGTGCACGCAAAAACCAAAACAGATACACACAAAATTTAAAACATTGGGCATGAATCTTAAAGCAAATTTAATTGTGATTGAACCTATCGAACCAAAGTAGGTTCGATGTCCATCGGACCTACTCTCAAGTCAAAAGCTTGCATGCATGCATTGATAACAAAGCAGAAATTTCTAACAAAATTATCAAATAGAGGAACTACAGAGCACAAACTACTTATGGATAATAACATTCATCAAGTAAAGGAAAATTAATAGTAACATTTATCAGTAGCTGTGTAAATTTCCAAATGGACTCTGCCTAGAGATATGTTAGATTCTCTCTGTTTTTTTTTTTCAGGAAGCAAAAAAAGTGGAGAAGGAAAGAAAAGATTTGGAAGAGATTCAACATTAAGAACATCGATCCACAAATCAAGATGAATCCCCGAATCGGTACGCAAATGATCCACTCCTCAAGTACTCCTCCTTCCACAAGCCATCATCAAAGTTCCTCGAATAACTAAGCGAGTCATATAGCGTCAGCACCTTGCGGCCTCTCGGCATTCCAATGCTACTCCTCACTCGGGCCCACAGCTTGCCCCAGCGCTGTTTTCTGTTGTATCTGATGGCCCATCTCCGTCGAGAAATGTATGGCCTTAGAAGCTTAATCAGCACCCGCTTTAGCATCATATCTCTCTCTCTCACACACCCAAACACACGGTAATGGATGAAATAGAGATGTATTGCAAGGTCAGAAACGGGAGAACCTCTTGCAAGCGTGAAGCGTGCTAGCATTTATTAAATTCGAATGCCTAAAAAGTTGATTTGCTGTATTTTATTTCTATGGGGTAAGTTGTGCGGCGGATTAGGGTTAAAGCTCTTTCCTCTTTGAGACTTTTGAGTTTGATACCAAAATGGTGATTTGACTTGTCACAGCCTTACTATGTAAATCACGACACATTAAATCGCAGTAAGTGAGATCTGCTAGCATCCTGTGTTAGTCCGTCTCCTCTGCAATACCGCATCGTTTGAATTTACCTTCAGACCGTCCGATCAGAATCAATGTCAATCTGGTTTATGCCTGTAATGCACGAGGTCCTTCAATATTCTTGTGAATTTAAATCGGACGGTCCGGATCTAATTTCAAATTTTGAGTTAAGGAAGTGGATACGAATTTCATTCATGGAACTGAAATGTGTATTTTCGGAAAGAGATCATCTGTCCCCAGTGCGGCTGATATGTGGGTCTAGACGAGTTTAAATATTTAAAAATTGGTTTTAATTTTGCTTCGGATCCACATGTTACTGACTCAGGAGCAAAAAAATTCTGCCCCCTAGAAGCAGAGAATTCGGTTCCTATATTTTCTATTATCATACCATTATGGAAATAAATCTGATCCTAACCGTTCATAGTTTTTCATGCGCAAATTTCAACAATGATTTTTTTATGCGCAAATCTCAACGGTTGGATTGGAATAATAGGTTGTTGTTATTCCTTTAGAATAATAACATATTTATTTTGCATCAATTATCGGTGCGTAGAGGCAGCTCTGTGTGAATGAAGTCTGCACCATCCGATGAAATCTCAGCAGATCTTTCTCCTTCAACACTTGGATTCAATGTTAGACAATGTTAGTTTTCTCTGAAATATTCAAAATTAATTCTAATATATTGCGAAGTTAATTCTGAAAATTTGATAAAATAGCGAAAGATTTTAGAACTAATGGCTGACATAAACATCCAATAAAAAATTAAATTAGTTTACTCTTTTTTAAGTGTCAGTGGCAATAATTTCCTCGTTCACAATCTTTTTATTAGGAATGTCAAAAGAGTGAGGTTATGGTAATATGCATAGCGCATATTGGCATAGCGTGGATATCAAAAATTGACATCAAAATTGACACAAAGTTGTAGTTTTTAGATGTAGGACATAAAAAAAAAATAAAGTTCACAATTTATAATTTAGGTTTACATTATTCAAAACTTACACAATTTACAGTTTAGAGTTTAGGGTTTAGGATTTAGAGGTCTCAGTTGTTCCGGTCAAAGTTTTACAAATCGCCCAAGTAGTCCTGGTCAAAGTGGTTAACAACTAACTCGAGACCACTTTTAAAAGCCGCTACTTGTTACAACATTCGGTGAATATTTTACAGAATTCTGTATTGATATTTACAAAATTTTAACAACAGTTTTACATTACTTTTCAAAATCTTGACAGTTGAGTTGGATAAAAAATTAGTACAGATAGTCTCTTCCTAATGAGTCTAAAAATTAAATGTAACTATTAATAACTCTGCCAAAAAATATTGTAGTTTTTAACTATTATAATTATTTTGGTTTCAGAAAGCATATATTCTCAGCCAACAGGATGGAGTCATGGAGATGATGGACATAACATTTGCATTAAAATTGAAGGATTGAGATTATGGATGATGTAGTTAGAATTTGAATCAGAATTGGAAAAAAATACTAAAGTATAAATTTAAAAACTACAATCATATCATGCGTTGAGAAATTTAAAGTTCACAAGATAAGACAAAAATTCGAGAATAAAGTAACAACTCAACAAAATATGAGTTCATAAAAATATTTCAAAATCTAATATAGAGCATATGTCTAATCCAGAACAAGTAGCTTGCCCTGAAAATATATATTTATCAGAATTTTATAATTTATTTAACCTGTACCATCTTATTTAAACTGAAATTATTATTTTACCATGTTCAAATTAAATTGAAAATTAAGAAAAGGGTGGAAATCAAGGGACCCAACTCTCTAGACCATGCACTACTACACTCAAAACAAGATTGTCTTTTGTACTTCCAACTACTAGTGGATTATGAATTTCTAGGTCTCACTTAATTAGGAGCGGAGTCAGACTTTCAGACTATAAGAGTCAAACATGAATGACGATCAATTTTACACTGTTCATAATATTTTATTTTAAATTATATTCAAAATAGGATTCAAATACAAAAAAAATTGAAAATGAATGGGCTCAATTCATTGAATGTGAATTCGCCCCTGCAATTAATTATTAATTAGTCACTTATTTAATTTTTTTTTGGTGTGGGTACGTAGGCATACATCTCCATCTTGGACTTGGAGCCAGCAAACAGATTTGTTGTAGGCCATTTTTAACAATCACATAACCATCACAACTAAACTAACGGTTGAGATCCACGACGAAGCCAAGGACAAAGTCTTATTAGTGTACTCAAAAAGTATAAGTCAACTCCATAATTCTAATTTTCTTATTATGTATTTTAAAATGTTATTGAATATTTTTTGTTCTCTAAGTTTTTATATAGTTCAGCCTTCTCTATTAAATGTTAAAATATTTGTTAGTTTTAATGGTTGAAGTTGTTCCTAATGATTGTTTATTTTTCAGCCCTCATATCTAAATTTTTTAGTTCCGTCTCTAAGTGGAACCACATTGAATTAGTATTAGGCAGTTGAAAACCATATATATTTTTTTGTATAATTAGGCCGTTGTCTATCCTGAAGGAAATTTTGTCTATGTACAATCTATAGTCTGAATTGGTTAATTTATGGCAATTTGCAACCTGCTAGTTGTATCGTTTTGCCTAGCTCAGGGTAGTGTGACTAACGACATCATTCTCTCTAGACACTGTAGTAAGAATGCCGAGATAAAGTTGCAAATAATTTTGACAAGATGAATTGATGATGCCATATAAGTTTGAATTTCCTGTTAGTGATAATAAAAACATGAATAGTTTTTGTACCCTGTCTCTGTCACCCATGTTCTCTGTGGTTTCAATGGTTTCAAAACGCTTCCACGGAGGAGTTTGGTGTTATATGATACCTTCGTTTGCACTGTGGGCTTCCCGGCCTATAACAAAGTTTCGGCCCATCATGGACTAAACAGCCTTTCTATTGGGCTAGGTAAGAATGGTAAAAAAATCTCTTCCAATTATAATGCAAAAATTAATTACATTTTGAAAGTCTGAAACATTTAAAAAAAATCATATTGAGATATATAATGTTCTGATGGTAATCTCTACAAGAGTTCTATTTTAACTCCTGTTATATATAAATTTACCTAAAATTTGCGAAAATTATTATAGTAACTACTGAATCTTTTTTGTGAGGCAATTGACATAACAAAAGTTGATATTATTAGGGACAAGAATATACACTAATTTACAAGGAAAAAGTAGCATTACTCATAATTAAGCAAATTCTCTCATATTATGTGTAGAATAATCTACCAAACATGTTAAGTTGTTAACAAACAACAACAAAAAAGAAAGAAAAATGAAGATAAACATCACCAACATTAACTCACAACTCGACCGGAATCTCCGAATCGATACACAAATGATCTGCTTCTCGAATGCTCCACCTCCTCCTTCCACAAGCCATCGTCGAAGTTTCGTGCATAACTAATGACCGAGTCATATCCTTTCGCAACATGTCGGTCTCTTACTAGTCCAACACTTCTCCTAACTTGGAACCACACCATGCCCCAGGTGAGTTTTCTTACATATCTGACAGTTGATCTCCGTCGGGAAATGTACAGTCCGAGAAGCTTTATTACCACCTCTTTCGCAACCATCCACGCTCCCTTTCGTCTCCTCTTTTGCAAGAATTTCGGCTTCATATCTCCTTAATCGATTCCCTCTCTCTCTCTCTCTCTTTCTACATCTGTTTATCTCTCATATAGTGGAGAGTATGTGTGGACCAACAAATAGGGAGGAAACGGAAGAATCACTCTTGATGCAAGCATTTTAAGGATGAACTCTTAAGTCTAATTACTTGTTTCTCTATTTGTGTAGTATTTTGTGTGGCGGTTGAGAATTGGAGAAATATAGTGTACGCTAATTATTCGCGTTTAATTCACGATTTATTCATTTCTTTACATTTCCGAACCGAACTCCGAATAAAACACACAAAAAACGTATAATACGTTTTATTCATGAATAAAACGCGAATCAAGAATTATTTGCAATACAAATGCGAAAAAAAAAATTTTGGGGGGGGGGGGGGGGGGGGGGTTTGGTTTTTTTCGTTTTTTTTTTTTTTGCTTCCTTATCACAAACTATTGATTTGTCACTATAATGGAGATTAAAAAAATGCGGACTGTGAGGACCAGTGACAAAGTTGTAATGCAATAGGCGCCACATGAAATCAATATAACTAAAAGATGCGCTAACGATTGGTTGGCGGAGGATTGGAGGTTATTTTCCATCCAGATCACAGAATCACAATTTGTAATTAGCTTTTCAAAAAATTGTTGATCTTATTCATACACGATGCCTTTGTAAGTTTGTATGATATTTTTTTACTTTTAATTCGTTTCACACAAGATTAACTATGACAATGAACGAACCAAATCTACTTGACATTTTTTTTTATATTTTTTTTACCTGTTCATCTTTCTTATGATGAATTCTATAATTATAAAATTTTACGAAATATACCCTGAAGAAAAAAAAATCATATTAAAGTTTTAATGGGTCGTTTAGATAATAAATTGCCACGGCTTATTTTACTAAAACCCCGCCTCTCTGATTTTTATACTGGTCGGATAATTTTTGGTGCAAAAACTTGATATATATTCGGGTGTATGGGTGAACACATTGGCGGATCTAAGTACAAATTGGATTAGGCAAGTGTCTATTTTTTAATTTGATCCACTACTAACTGTTCAATGTGCCTACTTCTGGTTTGAGTTAGTCCAATTCTTGAACCAATTATTTCTAATTTTTGGTTGATTCTAAGTATTTTGTTTTATTCAGATATGCGATACTCTATTTTGTAAATAGAATAAAGATAATAAAAATGAGATCGAACAAGAAAGATTTGACGGTGAGATCTATTATTACAATTCTAAGAAATAGGTTGGCCGAATTTTTTGTGCCTTTATTATTCAACACTTATATTCAGTTAAATTTTTATCTAAACTTTGACTTCAATCTGCTAAATGGCTAAGAATAGTTCCACTTTGAATTGTGAAATTTTTTTTAATTAGCTTACTAAAACTATTTCAATGTTGTGTCAATCAACTTTATAATTATAACAGGTTTTATAATAAACGTAGTTATAAGGATTGAGTTATAATTGTGTGCCCGATAAGTTGATGGGTTTGAACCCAATTAGTTATTTGAATCCAATTAGTGTCCTACTCAAAAATCCTGAATCCACCATGGGTGAACATGAATCCAAATATTTGCCATCACCGATAAAAATATGAATACAACTTGAGAGGATACATATGTAGATAATTTAAATATTGAAAGCAATTGCAAATATGAATATAAATAATTATTTATATTTGTATAATTAAAAAAATGTAGATAAATATCTAAGTAGTAAGATGTGTTTTTTTTAACTAAAATCTTATTATATCCTAACATCGAATCATTGTTTCTACAAGAGTAAGATGTGAGTTTATAATAATATAATTAAGAATTTTACAAGAGGAGGGATCCAATTACCCCATTTTATAGTGACACATCTTGACACCAAATACTTATAAGTTATTTTTGTGGTTTTAAAGTCCAAAGAGTCTATCCGAACTATTCAACATGATCTCCATTTTAAAATGTGCTTGGAGACCAAATTATACATTTTTTTAGTATTTATTCAAATGGGTACAAAATTGAAGTTTTCAGACAATTCGAGACCCTTGAGAAACTACGATTTTAAAATTTTCTAAAAAAATAGTAATAAATTTTCAAAAAAAAATGTAAATTTTGGTCTCCAATCACATTTTAGAATGGAGATCACGTTGAATGTTTCGGATCGAATGTTTGAATTTTGAAATTACAAAAATTATTTATAACGATATGGTGTCAAGATGTTTCACTATACAATGGTGTAATTGAATCCCTCCTCATTTTACAATAGTATATATAACAATTCTATAAAAATATTATAATGACTATGGGCTATTATATTGTTATTACCATTTATTTTTCTTTAATTTATCATCATCATCATATTTAAGTAGATGACTATGACAAAATATATTATTAAAAAAGAAAGAAAAAAAGTACTTGGCATTTGTAGTAAATGTGAGTGATTTGAATTTTTTAAATAACATTTTTCTCGATCTATTGTATTTGCATTTGATAATTTTTTTCAGAAAATTCTACCTTTTCATCTTAAATTAACTTGAGAATTTGATTCGTTTGCTTTATTTTTATTTATTTTTAAATAACAACTTCAGAAACGAATTCCAAAGACTCAGAATATTCACACAGAGAGCACTTTGAGTACTGGTGGATTCAAAATATGAACTGTTTCTTAAAATTTTAAACAAGTATTAAGAACTAATTAAAAGGGAGGTTTCCTTTAGTACCTCCGCTGCATCTACGTACGTCGCTAAGATTATTTGTTTTTCTATATTAATAACTAGGAATGCTAGCAAGAATCAGCATTTCGTCTAGTGGCAAAGACACCACATGACTCTCATGTAAAAGATTATGGATTCGAAACTCACAAAATGAGAAAAAATTTGTAATATAAATAAAGATTTGAAAAAAAAAATAGTAGGCTAGACTTACACCTAGCTTTCATTTAAAAAAAAAACAAGAAATGCTAGCTATATTTTTTCTATAAGTCTATCTTCTAATTTCTAAACATATACTTAACTATTTTTAACTAGTTTTGCAACAACCAAAAGGAGTACGTAAGTGTACAATTGCACATGCACTCAAAATTAATTTAGGCAATAATATGAACGTTAAGATAGCATGTATGTAATGTCTCATAGTAAAGTGTGTATTGTGCAATATATCAAAGTGTATATTTTTTTTAAATTAAGTGGATATATATTTTCGAGTTTGAATAATAAATTTAGAAGATTAAGACGGCTAATATATATAGTTGTTAGAATATGATGCATGGAAATATGAAATAAGACGGCTAATATATATAGTGTTCATTCGGTAAGTGGAATTTACATATATAACATTCGATTTGTATATTTTATAAGATGCATGGAAATATGAAATGCTTAAGAGATGAGTTTGTATTTGCTAAGCAGCATCATGTTGGAATTAATTAATTAACCTTTCCTTTCGCACGAGCAGGTATCTCCACGCTGTATCCAGCAACGAGATTAATCATGCACACACACGCGCGGCGATTTGCTTCAAACCGTACGATATAATAACGTATACATAATTAAGGGCTGAGATTTGCTTTCCAATGTGTTATGTTGCAAAATGATCTGTGGACGGATCTGTGGTCCGATGTCTATCGGACTCACTTTTAGGTTCAACGAGCTTCACAGCCGTCCGATTCATCTTAAGATTTGTGTGCATAAAAATCGAAGCTAATGTGCACGAAATTTAAAACACTAAACACGAATTTTAAAGCGAATTGAATGATGATTGAACCCATTGAATCAAAGTAGGTCCAATGGGCATTGGACCTACTATCAAGTCAATAATGATTGCTTAATCTATTAGAAGTTGTACCACACAATTATTCTCTAGCTAGCTAACTTTTTGATTGACACGGCCGAACTATGTCATTTGATGTCTTAGTTTATGGCTTTATGCTAAACCACCAAACTAAGTTCAGCTTTATACTTAAAAATGCATGTAATTTCATCACCAAATGATGAACAGTTCAAGTATATATGTCTTTTTTTTTTGTAAAGGTTAGCGGCGAGGGCCAGCTAACGATTTGTATTAATAAAAAAGGAGAATTTCAAGTATACCCTTCAAAAACTTCAAAATTACGTTTTTTTTTTAAATTTTAAAATTACGTATTCCTCTCTAAACTTCAAAAACTCACAAAATTATCCATTTTATTGTCTTTTATATTAAAACACATTGCAAATTTATAAAATACTCATTTTACTCTTTCATTAAAAACATAAATTACCTATCTGACTCAAATTTGAATCTAAAGGGTTCCTCTACTGTCTGAACAGCTTTAAGATCTGTACCCACTAGATCAGCATGAATATTGAAGCGAACACACATGGATATTAAAGCAACATGTACATATTTTAATGCGATGCGCATGGATCGGAATTACTTTAAGTTTCGTTAGTGCTAGATCAGCATGAATCTTGAAGCAAACACGTACAGATATTAAAGCAATGCGCGTGGATCGGACGGTAGAGGAACCCTTCAGATTCAAATTTGAGTATGATAGATCGTTTTATACTTTTAATAAAATGTAAAATGGGTATTTTATAAAATTTGAATGAGTTTTATTATGAAAGACAATAAATAGATAATTTGTAAGTTTTTGAAGTTTAGAAAGACAAACGTAATTTCAAAATTTAGAGGAAGAAATACGTAATTTTGAGAGATACACGTCAAATCCCCCCTAATAAAAAAAGTATGTTTGTCTGTTACGCGTTAACATTTTTTTCATGCATAGAAGTGCAATAAATTTTAGGATAAATCTTAGGAAGAATTATAGAAGAGCACTTATTTGATTATTTCTATTTTGAGGCACCGGACAAGCATTCATTCCAAAGCTCAAATAATACTGGCCCCTTACATTACTCCGAATAGGCACCGGACATGTCGGTCACGCAAAAATTGAGATATCTCATAGGATACGCACTCTCAAGTATCAGAGTGTAAAGTTAAATTCAGATCGTTCTTTAATCTGATGCGAATCTCAAAACAGACTCCCAAGTCCCAACAACTTCAATAGACATTTTTTTTAATCCAGTTGAAACTAAATTCAGAGCTTGCTTTGCTCATCATACGCCTTAGCAGTGTTGTAAAATACGGTTTATGCAGCTGCATATGCGGCCGTATATGCTTATACAATTCGATTCCGAATGAAAATCAGTTCCATATATGCAATTTCGCATGAAAATCACATATTTACAGTTTAAAGATGCATATTTATTTTTAATCATGCAATTATTTACATTTGGTATCATGCGATTCTATCACTAAGTGTTAATTAATTAATTGCTTGCATCTGGTTAATTTAGTGAATTATTTTAGGATTAATACCCCTGCTCAGATCCAATTCTGATATGCTCAGACCCAATTCACTAAACGATTTTAATATGTAGGAATTCGATGTAATTTTTTCTTCTGACATGTGACACAAGTTATTTTTAATGAGAATATATTGCATATTTTGAGTGAAAATAAATTAATATGTAAATTAAAAGCTGCATATATAAGTCCGCATTAAAATCCGCATATGTGGTCGCATTTTACAACATTGCGCCTTAGATACCTGAAGGAAGAGAGATCCCCTCGCGTGTACCTAAACCGCCAGTCCTGTGCTGATTAGGACCATCTGTTTCAGAACACAAGGATTATGTTACTAATGACAAATTAAAGAGCTACTTAGGCTAACTTTTTAAAAGCTTGGACATGACATGATCGTTAAATCAATGACAGATGGTCATATTAATTCAACTTGCATTTACAAGCACCAAGCCGTTAACTTAGTGTTGTGATAACTAAGATTATGTTTGGTTGTGAAGTAAGTAGTGGAGTAAACTCTCTACTTCATTTTTAAGAAGTCAAATGAAAAGTAAATTTAAAAAAAGAAGATGGAGTAACATTTGAGTTAATCCAGATTAAGTTACTTTACTAACTTTACCTGTGTGTTCCGCAGTTAGAGTAACATCATGTTATAATTTTCTCTCTTTATTAGCTTATTTCATCAAACTCTAACTAAACTCCAACCAAACATGATTATTTTAATTTGTCTTAGTACAGAATAAGAAATTTAATCCAAAGTAACTTTACTCCACAATCAAACATGACCTAAAAAAAGTAAGGGTTCTTTTTTCTTTTCTTTTGGGAATAAAAACCCATAGGACTGCAGGAGCAATTGGCAAGCATAAAGATTAAATTGGGACCACCCATTGACGAAAGCATGATCTGGATTTAACAGATAAGTTGGTGCTGGGAGATGTCCTTGTCATATTGTGGGCCTAATGTCCTAACTAAAGTCTGGACGATTGGAGCTTTAGTATAACAACTTTACAAGGCTAGGTGAAAATGGGAAAGAGGAGGCTCTCAACTTTTTTTTTTAAATCTTCATAAAGGCTGCAAAGTTGTGAGAGCTGCTCGAATTCTCGACCTTTGAATAACTAATCTTAGAATTTTTTTTCTAGTCAACTATTATCGCCCCACCTCCCTAGACTATTAAAATTATAATACCACAAATTTTATACAAGCACATTACTAGTGAAGGAAAAGAAATGAACTTATTTTAACAAAACCAAACAAATTCTTTACCCAGTGGATTCCAAAATTAAACAGGGATTAGATAACAAGATATAATTGGCAATTAGCGGTTTTCAGAAAGCTAAGATGGACCCCTGAAGTATGTGACGTCCAACTAAAAATTGAAAGATCAAAAGCGTGATCAGTCTCTGTCAGATTGTTCAATCAATGCCACTCCATTTTCATGATGTACAGGCACTATACATTTATGTCATTATATTATGGATCCACTGATACAACTCCAAGAAAGGAAACAATATAAGCTGTTGCTAACAAATCAAAGGCATTGAAAAACACATTTTGCACATTATCAAAGCAATAATACAAAAGCCATTAGCTACATGGGGACAGGTACATTGTTGTCTAACAGGTTTTAATTTGTAACATTTCTGCAATTTTTTATCTAATACAACTCCAGATAGGGAAGCATCATCAACCCCTTGCTAACTAATTACAGGAACCGAGAAACCGTTATGCAGAAAATGGGAAAATTAAAAAAGAAAAAAGAAAAATGCAACCAAAAAAAATTAACTATATGGTAGCAGGTACATCACTTACATGAATAATTGTCTACAGACTATTATACAACAAACAACAAAATGAAATAAAGAAATATAAAGAATAAAACAGACTCAAAACTCCTGTTGATACAAACAAGAAAAAAGTTAATGTTACAAGCCTTAGATACCTAATTGTAAAATTCAAAACAAACACTTGAAGAAAAAACAAATGAGACCAAGCGCCAGCTAGAGAACACCAGATCTGACAAAAGCAAAACCTCTATGATATTAGTTCAAGTCTTAAATTTTGAAAAGTAGAAAACCAAACAATATTAGTTTAGACTGTTTTTTGGTTAAAAGGCCAAAGCCCGTTTCATTAAGAAACTGTGGTTAAGTTACAGCTATAGTTTAGACTTTAGACTGTGTTTGAGCACCAGACTACTGAATTTGAATCCTCTGCATTATATCGAACTTTGAGTTAATGCAGAATGAATCCGAACTGTCCGATCCGTATTGGTATGAATATTAAAGGGGCCAGTGCGTTCCACCTTGAGCTGGATTGGTCCGGATTCTGATCGGATGGCCGAGATGCATTAACTCAAAGTTTAAGTTAATGCAGAGGATACGGATTCCAGGCTACTTGGGGATAACTCACGCATGAAGTTATTACCACTAAGAGGTGATAATAACTTCATCCCCAATTCATCCCTGCCCCAAACATAACACTAACAGTCATGTCAACAACCGCTCTCTATGTAGTCATTAGCATTAAATACTTTGCCACATGGAACTTTTAATGGGATGAACAAATGGAGAAGCCATTGTTAGCAGTTCTGCCCAATATTCTGATTTTGAAAATATTTAAACTCTCCTTAATTTAATCACCTTAAAATTTCTCTTGATTCTTGATAAAGTTAAAAAAGTAGTACTATTTTCTAATTTTGTAAGTGATATAGAGCAATTCTTATAAATAACCAGCTCTGAACAAGTTAGAATTGACATGTGGTAAGTATTTATCAGCAATGACGCAGGGAGCTCAATCATATATAGTCATTAATAGAACCTGTTGTTTAATTCAACATACCTGTTAGCTCAGACAGGAATTGGTGTACTCAATCGGTCATGCTTCCTTTTGTTAGGTCTAGAGAAAAAACAAAAGCCGGACCAACTCTTAGTCTTTGCTGGCTGAGACTTCACATCTTTCTTCACAACGTAATCTGCCATGTACTGGACAACAGCCTAAAACCAAATTTACACACACTCGTTAAGTACATAAATAAATCAACATCAAAATCAGATACAAACTTATAATAAAATATCTAAACATACAAAACAAGAGGATTTTGTCAAGGACTACAATATTTCTTAAATATTCTATCTAGCCCCAGTTAACATAATAAAACATTAAGCATCTAAAAATAAATCAAACTTGCCATCCTTAACCACTAATTAACATACATCAGAAATGAGGGTGGGTGGTGGTCTGGCACTTGACACATTTTGGAAGCACATGGGAAAGATGTATTTAACATTATCTGTTGTTTTGCTAATGTACAACAGATAGTCAATGAATAAAATTAAAAGGTATGTTTTAAAGTTCTATGGAAAATCACCCTGACTGAAATGTGTACTAAGGAAGGTGAAGATCGAGTTCATTTTGCAACTATTACAAAACAGCATAGAAACAAAAAATCAAAATGAACAATTTTCCTCTTTTCTGAGGACAGATTTGAAAATTTACCTGAGCACCCTTTTCAGCAATATCCCTTGGAGGCACCTCCAATGGGTTCTCTTGTGCCCTAAGCACACGCAATTTTGACAACAACCCAAATGAATCCGGCAAAAACCTAATTTGGTTATTACTCATATCTAACTCCTCCAAATTTTCCAAGTTTCCAATCGACCTTGGCAGTGCCCTCAAATCGGCAAAATTATTACCGATATTTAATTTAACAAGTGTGGTTGCAAGGCACAGGCTCTCTGGAACCGATTCCAGTTCATTAAAACTCACATTTATCTCTTTAATTTTCGGTAAAGAAGCCATAGTTGTAGGGAGTCCCTTCAAATTATTGTACCTTATAGAGAGAACCTCCAGAGATTCCATCTTTCCAATTGCCTCAGGCAAACCCCTCAATCGGTTGTAATCAGCTTTTAATTCAGTTAAAGTCACACAATGCCCGATTGTGTAAGGCAATTCCTCCAAGCTGTTGTACTCAACAATTAATTTCTTTAACCGAACTAGATTCCCAATTGAGTCAGGTAGAGTCACGAGCTCATTTGAGCTGACGTCCAGTTCCTCAAGCTTAACCAATTTTCCAATTGTCAACGGGAGGGATCTCAATTGGTTCCCTTTTAGATCCAAGTACAGTAAATTGAACAAATCCCCAATTGAATCATGGAGTACTGAGAGTCGATTTGAAGAAAGGTCAAGTCTTTGCAAAGAGACAAGACCTCCTATGGTGATGGGTAAGGCCACAAGCCGGTTGTCTGACAGGTCGAGAGATATCAGGGCAGAGAGCTTACCGATAGAATCCGGCAGAAATTCAATTTCATTGGATAATTTGTTTGGTAGGTTTAGTTCTTTCGAGCCTTTCTTCGCGCAGATTTCTATTTTGCTAGCAAGCTGGATTAAGCTTAATTGATTACCATCTTCACCTAAACAGTATCAGATAATGAACTCATCAATTTAAAACCAACATTTCTACAACAAAAATACCATGAAATTTGAAAATGTTAATTACTTACCAGAGGAAGCAGGTGCTTTTGGTGTTCGAGCTGGAATTGCGGGAAGTGCCCGTGCTGTAAGTGAATTTCCAGCAATCCCATCAGGGTACATACTCACCTTTCCTTTCTTCACATAACTATCATCTCTTGTTACCATAACAGAGCTCTTTCCCATCTGCCCTTCTTTCGCATCCAGTACTGATTTAACCAAATTGGACGAACTAACTGAGCTGTAAGTATCACTGTTCGTACCACTGGTACCAATCCCTTGGCTTGCCCCGGTGACACTGGAGGAAATGGATCGTGCCGAGCCGTTCGAACTGGAGGGGACGCACGAAGAAGCTCTTTGGATCAGATCACCAAAAAGCACGTGTAAGCTCTCGAGATCGAGCAGCTTCAAGGCATCCTTCTTCTGTTCTTTGCTCTGGTAGAAAACCAAATTCTTTTGCATCTCTTGTACCACGAAGAAAAGCTCTTCTGGTACTTCAATTCCCTTTTTTTGGCTCAAAATGGCATCGATTCGCGAACTTTCTTCCATCTCTACAGTTCTCACCACGGCCATGGCCGCCTCCACCTCATCAATGCTCGGCCGAGGCGGGAGCGACCGATTGAGTCGCATTACCTCTTGAATAACGCTGTCGATTGTTTTGAAAGTGGTACCCATTTTTACGAGAATTGAACTGAAGCATCAAAGATGAGAAAAACTTGGAATTTCTCTTGGCTTCTCTCTATTTGTTGAGAGAAAATCACGAGGTTGGATGTGAAGCTGTGTACAGATCACCGTTCGTAGGTGGATTGACAGTGAAACTACAAAGAAAAATCCAAATGTTTTGGTAAAAAGAAGGTGATGGTCACGGATAGGTTCACGCGAAATCCATGAAATTGAACCTCATTAACTCTCTTTCCTCTTCTTTTGGCTAATCCATTTTAAGAGAGAAATTGAGGCCGAGAGGAAAACAACTCGATCAACTCTCCAATAATTTCCCTATGGGATGACAAAGCTCGTGCACACACAAAAAAAAGGAAATATATATTCGTCAGAGAGAAAAAAAAGAGGTTATAAAGTTATTATCTTTTTATTGGAAATTAACAGAGAAGAGAGAGAGAGAGTAGAAAATTTTATATATCCACAAACGCTTGCCTAGTCATTCTTTCGCTTTACTTTCTAGCCAAACAAACAAAAATCAAGCTTTCTTTCGGGGGGAGAGGAGGCTGTCCGATGCCCATCGGACTGAGTTGGGTTCGATGGGTGGTCCGTCCGATCCACTTCAAGATCTGTACGCACGGATATTAAAGTGATACGCACAGATCTTGAAGTAGATCGGACGGTAGAGATCACCATCGAACCCAACTCAGTCCGATGGGCATCGGACAGCCCCCTCTCCTCTCCTCGGTCGGGGATATATCTGTCCTTTTACATTGAAAAAGAAAGAATACACTAAGAGCATCTACATTCCTGAAACTCTTGGAGTTTCAAAGCTGACATGGCAGTTTCTAAACTAGTTTCAGGGATGTAGATGGATTTCATATTTAGCAATTTTGTTCAAGAGTTTCTAAATATGAAACTGTTTCAAAACTCTGATATGACAAAATTATCAATTCTTATTGGCTCAATTTTTCATATTGTTTTAATTAAATGCTAATGTGGCAATTAAGAAACTCTAATTATAATTTCAGGGATGTAGAGGTTTAGAAATTCAGAGAGTCTGGAATTTCTAAAATTCTGTTAACAGTTATTTAGAAACTCTGAGAGTTTCAGGGATACAGATGCTCTAAGTCACTAATGCATTATAAAACCAGTTTGACATTTCAAACAACAAATTACCCTTTTTTGATGGAGAAAAAATAAATTGACCAGATTAATACGCCACCCTAACGAATTTTTTTTATAAACTATAATTAAAAAAATAATTTTATGAAACTAACATGATTACTTTTTTTTTACAAAAATTATAAGAACTGAAATGTTATTTCGATCCATTATTTTTTTTTCGGGACCGAAATAGCATTTTGGCCCGATGTGGTTTTACATTTTTTCAGAAGAATATGTGTAGCATTCAGTGTAAAACCACATTGGACCAATATCATTTCGGTTCTTATGGTTTTTGTAAAAAAAAAAATCGTGTTGATTTCATAAAAATATTTTTTTTAATTATGATTAATAAAAAATTCCACCCTAACCCAATGTTTCCATGAAAAAAATATATTTCATAAATAAAATGCATTAGAATTAATCTTGTAATTATCGTAAATAGAAGTAAGAAGAGTAGAATCTACCTCGTGGTTGCAAGGTGTTGCAATCAATGTATGAGTTGTTTGAGTGGCTGAATAATTTTATATTAGCGATATTAATTATATCCCATGTTCAGTTGTATAGATTTGAATATTATTCATAAATGTGTCCCCCAATTACATTGTAAGGCGAATCAATTTTGAATTTAAATCTGCTCAAATTCGAGATTCATAAATAGTATTTCTGAAATCTCTGAAATTTTGAATCCAGTTGTCCAATTTTTTCTGTGCACGTATCTCGAAATAACTAATTTTTCTGTACATGCATCTTGAATCAATTCGATAGCTGAATTCAGAATTTTAGAGATTTCAAAATTACTGTTCGCAATCTCAAATTTCGGCAGATTTGGATACATCAATTTCATCCTACCAATATAATAGGTATGCGTTGTGGTCTTTTCTTTAATTCATAGGTTTATTGTTCATTATTTTTTAACCTATCACATTATTTTTATTTTCATTTTCTATGCAGAGATTATCACCGTTGTAGTTCATTGTGTTTAACACAAAATATTTTGATTAATTGAAAAAAGAAGCTTCGGTTGTAAAATAATAAAGAAGCAACTGAAAATAAATATATAGCCCCACTTGAAATTTATGAAACGAAGGAATAGAAAAATTTAGAAACCAACCGTATAAATGTTTATGAAATTTTTAATAAGAATATGTTAATTTTCAATGCTTAGTTATTAGACATCAATAATGCAATAATAATAACTAGTTATTAGGGTCAAAATTCCCCCATTGTTTTCATGTTCCAATCAACCCCGCATCATTATCTTAATTTTTAAAATCCAAACAGTTGATCTGAACCGCTCAACATGATATCTATATTAAAATGTGTTTTGAGATAAAATTTAATAATTAAAAAAAAATTACTAATTTTTAAATATGCTGCAATTCCCAAGGATCGCAGGGTTCTGCGATTCCAATCTCAACCTTTAATTTATTAAAATACACGAATCTCGAAAGAAGTTAATTTTTGTGTACGAATCTCGAAATATATGAAGGGTAGGGATTAAAATCGCAGGGACCCTATGATCCCAAAGGATCACAGCAGATTTATTTCCCAAAATTATTGGTTTTGATGGTCCAGAATCTTCTGAAAACAATAATTTTGTACCTATCTAAAAACTATTTTTTTTTTTTGCAAAAAAGTATATAACTTAGTCTCCCGCATGTTTTAATATGAAGATCTTGTTGAATGGTTCAGACCGACTATTTGAACCTTATAAAAGAAAAACGTGAAGTATAGTTGGAGCATCAAAACAATAAGGCATTTTCAATACTTAGTAATTACTGCAATTTTGATCTTGATGACTGTCATATATTTTCTTCAACAAATTGTCCTTATTCATAGTGCAACTTTAATTTCATAACAAGTTTATCAACATCTTATGCTGGAATTAGGTCCCCATTCGAACCCAACAAAAAGACAGTTTAAATTTGAAACATTCTGGTTGAAATATGACGAGGTCAAAGAAGAGGTGGCGCGGGCATGGAATTCGGTCAATGAGAGAAACCCTGTTATTCGGGTTCACAAAAAGATACGCGCGGTGCAGCACGGACTCATGCGGTGGGCGCAACAGCGATTCGCGAAAAAAGAAACGTATCTTACCAGATCCAAAGGGATTTTACAAATACTTGATAGGGTGGAAGAAATAAGGGCATTAAATTCCATCGAGTTTAGTCTCAGAATTCGGCTTCGAGAGCATGTCTTTGCTCTGGCGGTCGACCAAGAGGAAAAGTGGAAACAAAGATCGCGTTGTAATTGGTTGAGGTTAGGTGACAAGAACACAAAATTTTTTCACGCCACAGCAAATGGTCGGAAAAATATAAATGCGATCCACTCCATCGTATCGGAACAGGGAGCTCAGATAACGGGCAACGGATTGCCAGAATATCTGAGACAACACTTTGAGGGTCTATTAGGGACCAGGGTCAATCACGACAGACCTTTTGACTTAAGGGGTCGGGTCGGGGAGTCCAGGGCGACAGAGTTACTGGGACTCGATGGTATTTTATTGGAATATGAAGTATTGGAGGCAATTAAGGATTTGCCGGATTGTAAAGCAAGTGGCCCCGATGGTCTTCCAGTAGAGTTTTATAAATCTTTTTGGCCCCTCATAAAAACGGATATCCTGGACCTTCTGCGCCAATTTATGTCTAATGAGGTCAACATCCAGATACTGAACAAGGCCGCAATTACACTCATTCCAAAGAAGAACAATCCAGAAACAGTTTCGGACTTCCGTCCTATCAGTGTTATCAATACTATTGCAAAACTGGTGACGAAAATTCTTGCAAATAGGTTGCGGCCGCACCTGGCAAGCCTTATAAACGAGAACCAGATCGCCTTTGTGCGAGAAAGATCGCTGATGGAATCATTCCTATCGGCAAGAGAGTTTCTCAGCTACTGCTCCAAAAATAAGCTGTCGGCGATCCTTTATAAAGTGGACTTTAAAAAGGCTTTTGATACAGTGGATTGGTGTTTCCTGGTCAATTTGTTCATAGAAAGAGGATTTCCTCCAAAATGGATTTCATCAGTACTCGGTGTTCTCCGTACGTCGTCATCCATGATCAGGGTTAATGGTACACAAACAAGATATTTCAAACATTGCAGAGGCTTACGGCAGGGGGACCCGCTATCGCCAATGCTTTTTATACTCGTGGCAGACACCTTAAACTCTTTTCTACGGAATAGCTCAGCTATCATGCCACTACAGGTGAGACTAGAGCCTGAGGTTATACAATATGCGGATGACACACTCATTATATGCGAGGCACATCCCACAACCCTGAGAGTAGTCACTCATGTCCTGGCTAACTACACGGAACTTACAGGCTTACGAATTAACAGGGCTAAGAGTAGTTTTGTTCCAATTGCAATTCCTCAGAATCTGGTTAGAGTGGTCAAGGAAATTTTGCAATCACCACCGGCAGAACTACCTATGAGGTACCTCGGTCTGCCACTAACGGTGAAAAAACCAAGAAAGATTGATTTCCAGCCGATGTTGGCGGCAGTCCAGCAACGTATCCAGGGATGGACGTCCAATCTCCTATCGTATGGAGGGAAAATCACGCTGGTAAAGGCGGTTCTTTCGGCGATGCCTCTGCATTACATGCAGGCTTTCCGATTACCGGTGGGAATAATCAAGCACATCGACAAAATGAGGAGATCGTTCTTATGGAAGGGTAATGACATGTGTAAGGCAATAAATTGCCTGGTGAACTGGGAGAGGGTCTGTCTCATGAAAGTCAATGGGGGCCTCGGAATCATTGATCTAAAGGACTAGAATGACGCCTTGCTAACAAAATGGTTATGGGCCATAGATAAGAAACCGGGGGGTTTATGGCCTACTACGGTTAGAGCGCTACATGGTGTGATGTCCACGACGAGCTTTGACACGGTGCCACAGGAGGCTTCCTTCTTTTTAAAGGATTTAGCTGAACTGAGACATTTTTACTCGGCTTCGACGGTACTCATTGGGGGTGCTTTGGAATGGCGATGGACGGCATCAAGAGGGTTCACATGTGCCTCGGCCTACAAGGCAATGCACCACACCGGTATCCTGGCAGAAAACCAAAAGAATATTTGGAAAATCCAAGCACCTCTCAAGGTCAGGATGTTCATTTGGTTAATGCTTGACAACAAGATTCTGACGCAGGAGGTCCTATTGCATAGAGGGTGTCAGGTAAACTCGGGTTGCCATCTCTGTCATACAGACAGGGTCGAGAGTAAGGACCACATCATGTGGGAATGCACATTTGCAACGAGATTCTGGATGGGTTTGATGGGCCAGTACAACATTGCGTTGAGTGGACCGGTGGATATTCTATCAGCATGGACTATGGCTCGGGCCTCTATGTCAAAACTCCAATATAAATATTGGTCGGTCATCTGGGCGGCAGGAGCATGGGGGTTATGGAAGGAACGCAACAGGAGACTGTTCTCGGGCAAGAATAAAGAGGCTCCGCGTTTAATTATTGATACAGCACTTGAAATAGAGGGTTGGAGGGCATGCCAAAGGCAGGGACCGAATGTGGGTTGGGGTTAGAATAACATATTAAATTAAAATAAATTGGGTTAGTGCGGTGCTGTACAGTGTGGGGTAAAATATGGGATAGTTTTCTGATTCATAAGCTTTCCTTTGTAAATACTTTCTGTTATTAATATATCTGTTGATGGCTTTATGCCGCCAACCTTAAAAAAAAACAAGTTTATCAACATAAGGTAAACATTTGTATAAAAATATATAACTTTTTAGAGCTTTAAATTAATGTCAGATTCAAATTTTCTGGATATATATATAGAGGTCGGCTAATATCAAAACATTTGTTACTAGATCGTGTAACAAACGCTTCGTTTTTTACATTTTCAAAGTCCAAACAGTCGATCTAAACCATTCAAAATTCAATCTATAATAAAATGTGATTGAAGACCAAATTTTACATTTTTTGAATTTTTTTTTTTACTATTTATTAAGTCAGTTTTAAAATTGTTGTTTTCAATGTTTCAAAAAATATTTATTGTTTATTAAAATTAGCGATTTTAATATATATATCACATCTAATAGTTCGGAACGACCATTTGAACTTTGAAAATAGAAAAATCAATTGGTTGCACCATGACTCCAGAACAAACGTTTTGATATTTGCTAACACCTCTCTCTATATATAGACACACACAATATTTTACAAGATGTGTTGCAAAATTAAATTATAATTTAAAATATTTAATTAATATGATACATCAAGTCTTCAATACATCATTAATTCATTATATATTGATGTGTATGATGAGCTGTGAGAGAACCCACGACTAGCATGCCAAAAAAGGCAATTTGGTTGGACTAAATGTTTTACTCACCATTATTAGTTTAGAAATCAGATAGAATATTTGATTTTGTTCCAATCTCATAAGCAAAAAGTAGTTATACCGAACGTGTTGAATTTTTTTTTATAAACCGTAATTAAAAAAAATTATGAAATCAATATAATTATTTTTTTTACAAAAACCAAAAGAACTGAAATGTTATTTTGGTCCGTCATTTTTTTCGGGTTGGGTTTATAGTTTTTCATATCAGCAGCCATATAAAATCACACCAGTCCGAACTGCCATTTCGGTCCAAAAAAAAACAAATAGTGGACCGAAATGACATTTCAGTTCTTATAGTTTTTGTAAAAAAAAAAAAAAAAATTAATCATGTTGATTTTATAATTTTTTTTAATTATGGTTTATAAAAAAATTCGAACGTGTTTGGGAAAAATGCCCAATTGGATTTAAAATATCAGCATTTTTTTTTATGGATTGCAAGTAACCAAACGAGGCTTCATTGTACAGGTAGTTGGTTTATAATTCAGAATATAAATACAAACAATCATTGGAGAAAAGAGAAATTTTTATTAACATTGTAATTTATGTACATTCTACTCGGGAAAACTAATTAATTTTGAAGTCAGTTTTAATCGGTGCTTTGAAATTTACAATGATTCATATTGAACAACGTTAAATAAAATATTAAGTTATATGAATATTAATGCAAAATAATTATTTAAGGCTAATAACATTTTTATACATATTTTTACTTTATTTGAGAAGGCAATGTCAATAGAGTTTGATTCTATAAAAATTACAAATAAATTGAGCTTTGGTTGTATATATCATATTAAAATTTTAAAGTTAGAACGCTTAGCATGTGAAGTAGATTTAAGATTGATTGGTTTGAATTTGTTGCTGAAGTTGATGACTTTCAAGGTAAATTTAAGAAAAAAAATTAATAAGTCATGAATCTCGTACAAACTTGTGTAAATTCTTTATTTGAAATACTAGATTCATGAAAACAAACAATTGAGTGGACAACGTTGTTAGTAATTTAAAAAATAGAATCGTTAATAAGTTTAGGTATACTTAGATTTATCTGGTATTAGTGAGTTCAGCTAGTATGACTTCAGTGTCATATGACACCAATTCTAAAATTAATTGGATAGACTTCAAATAGTTAAACCAAATTGTTTAAACCGATTTACTTTATGAGTCGTGTGTTTACATGCAAATTTTTTATATTTTCAAATTATTTTAGTATTAAATCAAGCGGTCAAAAATATTGAAATATTAACGCTTAAAATTAACTTAAAACTGACACATTTGACTGTTTGACTTAATACTAAATAAATTTGAAAATTTATAAAATTTGTATGTAAATACACAACTAATGAAGTATATCGGTTTTAACATTTTGGATTCATTGCTTGAAGTCGATTCAGCAGGTTTTGGAGTTGGTGATAATAGACTGAAATAGCACTAATGCCATACCAAACTCGAAATTAGTATATCTGCAGTTGATAGATGATTTTTCGAATTTTGCGGAGGGATGCAGTAAATTCCGCCTAAAAATAATAATAAGAGCAGATTGTGCGAACAAATACTTTTGACTATGAAAAGCAGTTGAATATTACGTTATACAATTTGGAGCAACACAATTAATTACTTTTGTCAAAAAGTTGAAAAGTTGAAAGATGAAGATAAAACCTAAAAAAAAAAAAAAATTTGAGTGAAGTTGGAGTGTTAATATTCATAAGAGTTTTTTATTTAATTTTGAATGATAAACTTTCCACATATATTGCATTGTTTTTTTCTTTTTATTTGTCCAAAGCCTTCATTATTATTCAGGACAAACTAATTGCACAAATTAGTTCGTATCATTACAAATACCAGAACATAAAACAGCTCATACAGGTACGTAAAATATTACAACTGAATTCTCTTGTACAAAATTGGACAAGAAAAAGCAAAAAAAACTAAACATAATCGTGCTTTGATTACTAGATAGCCTTCAAGTCAACGTGCTCATATTGATAAATAATGAGTCTGCATGGTTTCTTGTCATTAGCACAAACAGTATTGTTGAAAACAAGAAAAGCTAGAGGTAATTAGAGAAGTCTTTGTATTCATATGAGATTTTGTGTCTGATTTATTCTCATATATCTATAGAAGAGAAGACGGAGAAAGATCGAAGAAGAAGAATAAGGTGAAAAAGAAGACAAGAAGAGAGAAAAAGAATAACAAATAAGGGAGAAAAATAGAGAAAGGGAAGGAGGAACGAGACACTCTCTACAACGTCGCATCCAGCAAACTATAAACATACCTTATTTATCATAAATAAGATAGAACAAATTACATGCAGTAGAGATAGAGCGAATAATCACCACCGCATTTCGAAGGAGCGAAAAGCACTAACCAGATAAGCACCACTAGATTAAACATTAGTTGTTAAATAATATTATATATAATAGTGAGGCGACTTAGATTTTTAATAGTTGTATTTTTTTACTCCAGTGACATACAAGATAAAAATAGTTTATTTTCTTCTCCAGACACACTAGACATAGAGTGGAAAAAATGGTATGGCGGAGACGGTTCCGTCACAGAATGGAACGGCTACGGCACTGAACGGCACGATACATGTGACTGTTCGCGTGTCGTGTGCCGTGATTATCTTTTGAAAATTTGACACGGCACGGCTCGTCACGCGAAAGATTTGGTCACGGCACGACACGGCATATGGTCACGCGAGTCACTTATAATCAGGACCGTTAAGTCTTGATCAAATGATAAATCTTGAATAAACTAACCTAAATTATGAAAAAAATAGTTAAATATGAGAAACGTGACCCGTTACGTTTGGACACGGCACGCGAATAGTTACGGCGTGACTCGTGTGTCGTGACCATCTCTCCACATTTTAGTCAAGACACGGCACGGCACGTATGACTGTTCACTTGATCACGACACGAGACCAAAGTCACGGCATGGCACGTTTTGTCCACTCATATTGGAGAGCATAATCAAACTTTTGAATTTTTTTTTTTTTAATAAAAATTGAAGGTTAAGCCATCTAATACTTTTGTTATTATAATAAAGAATTTCTCCTATTTAGATTTCGAACTCATGATTTCTCAAACTTTGCGTGACTTTTTAGAATAACTCAATCGTTGAAATAAGCTCAGCACGAATCTCAAAGCTCAAATAATACTGGCCCCCTACGCTTCCACGAATAAGCACCGGACACGTCGGTCACGCAAATATTGAGATATCTCAGAGGATACGCACTCAGTCTGGCATCTGGCATGCAAGTATGGAACCGCAAAAACATGATATCGTGACCTGCGGGGACCACTCATTTATTATACGGTTCTAATCTTATCCCCTTTCTTCATACTTGTTAGTTGTTACACACTTTCTAATTAATTTCTCCTTTTTATACTGGCCCCGCAAGCAAGCATGCTGCATGCATCCCTCTCACAATCCTCAAATTAAATGCATCGGTTCAGTACAGCTTATACATTTAATCTGACCAATGCCAATGCGGCAATGCCCCAAGTTCACTTAATATTGAGGTATTAACAACGACAGAAATTGTACTTGGATAAAATTAAATCCCAGATTAAATTTTACAAATATTTTGTGAGAAGTTTCTAGAAGTAGGAAGGTCGGAACTTAAAAAAGTTCGTTCCTACATATTTTTGTCTTTAATGAAAATCCTGATCCAGTCACATAGGACTGGACTAATGTATTTTTCAGATCTGATTTTAATTAATCCGGTTCGAAGTAGAATTTGTGGAGTTTTTTTAATATTCGGACAGATTTTGATTTAACGGTTCTGATTCAAATTTAAATTTTGAGCTACTTTGGATGGGGTTCCGAATTTGGGAGTCACTCGTAATAGTAGGAGCGAAAACAGAGCAGATAGTGGTAAAACTATATTAATATCAAATTTTTTTATTTCTCGAATACGGATACGGATCAGATATTAGTCGGATACAGATACGAATAAAATTGAACCGGATCAGATATTTATTAAAATAATATTAAAAAAATACTGAAATTTATAATATTTATCTAATTATAATGGTGAATAACATAATTTTTTCACAGTATATATTAAAATATATGATATATGTCTACTATTCGGATAAGGATAATTAAAACGTAAAAACATAAAAACATATCAGTATCCATATCTATATGGATATTCGGATATCAGATATTCATATCTAATTTTTCAAATATAGATCGAATACGGACCACTTATAGTTCCTATAGACACCGGATTAACTTTGATCCGATTGAAATTAGTTCTTTTAACTTGACACAAATCTCAAAACAGCTATAGTTTCTATAGACATCGAATTAACTTTGATCTAGATCTAGATGTAATTAATCTAATTTGCTTGAATCAGGTACTTAGGAGGATATGGATTCATCCCGGATCCCGGTTGAATCCATATCACGTGAGCTAACAGAAACTTTTAAGTTTACATCCGGACCGTCTGATCTGTCTTGTTACGAACAATAAAGAGATTGGGGCCGTTCGGTGATAAAGGATTTAGAGCTTAAGGAGCGCTAAGGAACCGATATTTGGTTGTCTTAATCCGTAGGTAAAGAATTAAGCACTTAAGGAGGGGGTATAGGTGCCTTAAGGTCCAGGCAGGAGATTAAGATCCGGGCAAAAGGAGGCTAAATGAAGTGTTCTTAATCCACACTAAGGAATTGGTGTTTGACAGGATTAAGCGGCTAAAGAAGCTAAAGGAAGCGGATTAAGTCTTAAGGAGGCTTAATTCATGCTTGCCGAACAACTCCAATATAATTTATTTGGAACATATTGACCTGAATTCTCATCCGAACGCCCGGATTTTAACTTAAATAATTTTGTTACCTCGGATTATTATTCGGACGGTTTGAGTTCTTTGGGTAGAATTCAAGTGTTCTTATTGCATCATGTTATAAAGGGGATATGTCTAGCATCTAGGAATTTTTTTTTAAATTATAGTGAAAACAGAAATATTAAATAGAATATAAACTAATAATTGTCATTATAAAATCAATTATTTACAATTCGAAAACGCCGAGTTGATTCTAAGTAGTTTTGCTTTTATTTGGGTGCATGTTTTTGTATAAGCTTGTTGAAAGTGAAATGCTTGGGCAAAGAACTGAATATTTTAAGTTAGTACTATTTTTTATAATGCTATATTGCTATGTCAACAATTATAATTATATATTGTACTTCATTATTTCGAACTTTAATATTTTTTATATTATTTTAATAAATATCCGATCCGATCTGATTCAAACCCATATCCATTTCTATCCGTTTCTATCTGATATCCACTCTAGGGTCCAGACTCCTTAAACTAACCCAATTTTTGTATTTTGAATTAGGATCGTCCGATTCAAATCTGTTGTTCATAATCATCTCGGAATTCAAATCCACCTCTCAAGATGTGTGCGCTTCACTTCCAAATGGATGGTCTCAGATTTAAATCGAACAGTCCCGATCAAAAACCCAATTTTTGGGTTACTTCACTGGATTTGGATTTCATCCGGTTTCACCCAAGCTGGTATGGATCTATATCCTCTTCGTTACTACAGAGGCTGGGCATCACGTTACAGTTTGAGATTAAATCTTAGCCGGTTTGAGATTCAGGAGAAATAGGGGCAGTATTATCGGGCTTTGAGATTCGTGCCAAGTTAAAAAGAACGGTTCGGATCCAGTAATCGTAAAAGATTCCCTTTTCAGGTAATATTGGGATCGCAGCATATCCAATTCCGAATTCAGTTGCTAGGCCCAGACCTGCCACGCAATAATTAAAATATGATCGTTTCCAGTGCATCGATCAATCATTTTCTGACCGCCTTCTTTATATAAAAAAGAGGATAGGTTTTTTTTCTTCTATTTTCTGCACATAAACAAAGCATTCTCCACAGTCAAAACAATTGCAAATCTATATACTTATTTTAGTAAAGAATCATTCTAACTACGCTATTCTACTAATTTAAAATAGAGGGAATTTCACATATACCCCTCAAAAATTTCAAAATTACGTATTTCCCCCTCAAAAATTTGAAATTACATATTTTCCCCTCCAAACTTCAAAAACTCACAAATTTACCCATTTATTGTTTTTTATATTAAAACTCATTCCAAATTTATAAAATATCCATTTTATCCTTTATTGAAAGCATATAAATCTTATCATGCTCAAATTTGAATATAAACGGTTCCTCTACCGTCCGAATTGCTTTTAGATTTGTGCACACAAGAGCAGCACGAATCTTGATGCAAAAATACACTCATATTGAAGCAACATGCACAAATCTTAATGTGATACGCGCTAATCGAAATTGCTTTAAGATTCATATGTGTTAGATTAGCACGAATATTAAAGCAACTCGCACAAATCTTAATGCGATGTGCACGGATCGGACGATAGAGGAACCCTTCAAATTCAAATAATTTGAGTCTGATTAGATTTATATATTTTTAATAAAAGGTAAAATAGGTATTTTATAAATTTAGAATGAGTTTTAATATAAAAGATAATAAAATGGGTAAATTTGTGAGTTTTTGAAGTTTAGAGGGGGAAATATGTAATTTCAAACTTTAGAGGGGGAATATGTAATTTTGAAGTTTTGAGGGGTATACATGAAATTCCCCCTATATTTTATAAAGCTAAAGACACTACAAAGGTCAAAATCATTCGCCTAAAAGCTTGTTTTTTTTTTTTACTTCTCATGGACTTATTTGTATTAGAAAAAGAAACAAATCTATATTTTAATCATAAGGGCTAAGCCTGTTGATCTGTCACTGGTTTTTGGTTTTGGTCTGTGGAACTGATTTACTGTTGTGTTATTTATGTAAATTATTATAAAGTTGGGCTCCTACATTCTCTCTGTTTTTGTTAATAGATGAGGGAGGTTCTTGTAGTCATGTATATTGTCCAGGGTGGTTTTACTGGTAGATGGGTTACTGGTTTCCGTTTTTTTTAGTATCTCTGAAGTTGCGAAGCCGTCAGAGGACTCGAACTCTCAATCTTTGAATAACCACAGTTTTAAGACTTTTTTTTTTCAAGCCAACTGTGTTATTGCCCTTATTCTGTCTACAAGCTTTTAAATCTTAAAACTGACTAATTCAACTCTTAATTATTTTTGTCTCTAAGGCAAAAAAAATGAAAGATTCATTTTACTCACTACTTTTTTTCTCCGATTGTTCTCGTTAAATTTACCGACGATCTGTACCGAATTTTGCAAATCTAAAAATACAAACATTTTATACTCGATTTTCTCTTTCAAATAAAATCTCGGATAAAGTAATTTTGAGTTACATTAGCGTCGTTATTTTTATATTTTTAATGATTATTTATTAAGAGAAATAATTTATTTGAAAAATCCTAAATCCTAAACCCTAAACTCTAACATGCACCACTTCTGAATGGGATGGGAAGGTGCACCGATGGACAATGTGTTCCATTTTTGAAATTGAGGGCGTGTCTTTTCTTCACATTTCGGGAATCTATAGAAGGAGGCATCTTTTGGGGTCAGTATCCGTGAAGGATATTTGGTATACTCTCGTTAATTAAAAAAATACTTTTGAGACGGGATCAATAACTTAGATTCAAAATATATTTTTTTCAATAACACATAGGGAAATATTTTAATTTTTCTTACAGCCGCAAAAAATCCATCCTGAAAAATATTGATCCGAGTTATTTGTCGCAGTCTTTCTGATAAATCAATCAAATTATATAGTATTCCATCGATTTTCAAAGAAATATATAAAATATATCTAATATTTTAATACACAAAATAAATAAATTATAACATTTTTTGTTTAATTAAAAAAATCAGAAAAAACTAAAACTGTGGATAAAGTTCACAGTTTCATGAAATAAAATATTTTGAGATCTAAACCGCAATTTCCAGTTTCACAAAACCAGTTATTTGTTCTGCGGTTTTGAGAGGGCTAAAATTGTAAATTAAATTTGCAGTTTTGAGGCTTAAAACCGTGAATTAAAATTGCGATTTGGATATTTTTCAAAATCTTGTCAAAAGGGTGTAGAATTCGAATTTTTTTTTTAGATATTAATAAAAATTTCGGCATTTGGTGTATGTTTTTCCACCTTTCTAAATCAGATTTTCAAAGATCTTTTTAGGAGTAGGATGATTTGATTTCTTGAGCCTTACCTAGTCCAATTTTGTGAATTTAGCCTTAAATCCCATCCTTGAATCATGTATCGATTAATAGAGTGAGAGATAGTGCCAAGGTGGTTGTTAGATTTTTTTTCACCAAAGCTGGTTGCTACCTATAAGTTTTTGAGTAAAGTTGAAGGTCAAACCATCTAACAATTTAATACCCTTATTGTTATAATAAAAAAAATATTTCATCTGAATTTTGAACTCATAACTTCTCACATAGAGACCATGTACCTTTATCACTAGTTCTCAGTTGCTACCTATAAGTTTATTAGACTGTTACAAGGAATCAGCAATTTATAGTTATAAGATCATTGTTTTAGAATAGAAAAATACATCAGCCATCCAAAATAGCTTCTCGAACTTCATTAAAAATATTTGCATCTCTTATATTCTCTCTTTTATAAACATTATTTGTACATGTTTGATATTTAGGTTTGTCTAGAAATTAATTTAAGCATAAACAAGTTATTTGTAATCAAGGCGTCTATTTACCTTCACTTCTCGGTTGTCGTTAAGGGAAAACAATAATTAATCTAAAACAATATATTTTTCTTTTTTTAAGAAAAAGGATGTGAATTAAGTTACCTTCTATTATTTTATAACTTAGTTTTAATGTAACGTGATTCATAATTTCCAATAAATAGTAGGTAATAATTATTAGATAATGTTTATATAATTCCTTTTCACCTCCTCTCTCTCCATCTTGATCACCAAAGTTAGAGACAGATCATCTTCATTCATTTCCAAAATTTATGTGCTTATATGTAATTTTCCATATAATTTAAAATAAAATAATATGGGTATTTAAAATTAACTTTCATATTCAGCATGAAAATTTTGTATAATTCATCTTCAATGTGTGTTTGACTAATAACTTAGAAGTCTGACTTTTCTCCTGATTATAATTGACAATGTGGCATAGTCAAATGAACCAGCGGGTGAACGACAAAGAGTAATGTTACGGACTTACGGAATCGGTTCTGGTTGTTTTCGCATAGAGCTTCTACCTGTAAGTACTCAAACCTGTTTTGGCATGCCAAAGTCAAATTCTTTAATCAAACAAGACGCCAACTGCAATCAATGTTCAAGAAAAATAAACTATCAGTGAGAATGACACGAAGCATCCCCCACCGTAAACAAATTAAGAATTGCATGCGGTGTATATTATTTTGAAGTCTGCCTATAATCTCTTTTAATATGGCATGTTATTCATGTGATTGAAATATATTCAAATTTAGTTTGGAACTTCACAATCAACAAGAGAGAATATTTGACCTTTTTTTTTCTCTACCGTTATGGGATTACTTCAAAAGATAAGACAAAAGAACAGTATTCAAATTCATAGAAGTCAAATCATAATCGAACAAGTATTCCAAATGCAGATAACCAAACTAGAAGAGAGAGAGAGAGAGAGATTTCGTGATAATATCTCGAGGATGCTAAAGGTTACTGTTATCCTCGTCTTTTATTATGAAGATCATGTTGAGCGGTCCAGATTGACTGTTCGGACTTTAAAAACAGAAATAAAAAATGTGAAGGATATTTGAGCACAATATAATGGTGCATTTGAACCCTCTAGTTAATTTGGTTTGAAGTTTATGTGAGAACGGAGAACATATAGGACAAGAACATCAGTATTTTCTCCTTTCCTTTTCAGCCCTCGCGTTTCGTCATGTACATAACTCTGATTCAAAACTTCATTGCAATATCAGTATATCGTACTGATACTGATAGGAGCAATTGACAAGCCCAAGTTGTGGAATCAATTTCCTGAGTTCGAAAAGGGATTGAATTAGACAAAGAGCTATCAACAATAATTAAAGGCCCCTACGGAACTAAGCCTATTTTCCACGCTGGGCTAATTCCATGGACTTCTTGGGTGCAAATGTCAATATCTCGTACTCAACTATTCAACTGTAAGGTTGTAGTGACTTGAGAGTAGGTCCGATGCCCATCGGACCTATTTTGGTTCGACAGGCTCAATCACCGTTCAATATGCTTTAAGATTCGTGCACAATGATTTAAATTCCGTGTGTGTCTGCTTCAATTTTCGTGTGCACAGATCTTAAGATAGATCAAATAGTCATGGAAGTCGTTGAACCTAAAAGTAGGTCCGATGAGCATCGGACCCACTCCGTTCTCCATTGTACTCCATTGTAGTAATGCAAAATGTACAAGTTGAAGCGAAAACATGTACAAGTTTGGTGACTAATTCAATTTCCTCAATTGTACATCAAATCAACATTGCTTTAACTTGAAGTTACAATGAGAACGAACTATACACTTCCTAGGATTGGGGCCTCAGGTCTGACATATTGGAAACCTTATATTAATTAACCTTGACCTCGATACATCATAGGATCAACTGCAATGATGTGTTAAACTGATACAACAGATTTATCAACTAAAACAATCACCTAAATAAAACTACAACAAATTTACAGCATACAGAATTAAAAAGCTTATTATTATCGAAGGTGTATTATATCCAAGTTCAAGGAGGTAACCAAATAAAATAAATATATAAAGAGCATTTGCTGTTATGTCAAATAATCGTTTGCAAAAATGGTTTACATTACAATAATAATAACTTGCGTTGGTTTTCTAGGTTTTTTTTTTTCCTCTCTAAATAATTGTACCTTATAATCCGTATAACATGCTCCCAACTTCCTTTCAATAAATTTACAGAGGTAATACTGACATTATATACTATTATATACTATACCCTGATAAATGAACCATGTAATATAGTTTTGTTGTACTTAGAATGGGACAATCAAATCAGTAACTATGATAGCTGTCTTCATTTTGTATAATTAAGGATTCCCAAAATATTAGCGCATGGCAACTGGGAGAAGAATGAAAAATAGGTACTTCAGCAATAAAGAAGAACATCAGTTGCAATATACTAATTAGTGAAACTAGAATCCTAACAACCGGACAGATGCGGCATTTAAGCATTTTCTTCCTGTACAATTTGCCCAACAAAATACAAGGTGAGGTTTAAAAAAAAAAAGTGTATTATTTCTTGGCCTTGGAGAAGCGAAGGCACCGGTACTTCTCACCACCAACTGTTATCTCAAGAGCACCATCAAGATTGTCCTGATTGGATGCTGTACCCATTAGCACGCTCTTTTCTTTCTCTAGGTTTTCTCTCTCCATCTTCAGCCTTGCTTCTTGCCTTGCTATTTCTGCCTACAAAGAATTTAAAAAAATAGTCTCTTTAGAAAAAGAAAATGGGTACAAGCTTAATGATAAGTTGCTGCTGCACCAAAGCTGGTACAGTAGGCCCATAATATGTCAGAAACTGTGCACTAATTCAAATTATTAAGGATCATTTTCCAAGATAATTACAATGCAACCAAACAAAGCGCACTTAGATTTGCTTTGTTTATAAAAGAAACAAAAGGGCAAAGTGTAAATGTCAAATTTTGGTGGTAAAGACCTAAAGGAGCTGGACATCAAGATTTTTATTTTTCCTTCGTGAAGAAACAATACTAAGAAATATGAGAACATTATGCTTTATCTAACATGAAAAAAAGAAAGGTTTGACTGATGCAGTCTCTTTATTCTCTTTTTCCACATATAATTTCTTTCTTTAGCTTGTGTTCACTAATTGTACAGCACCCAACATGGCTGCATGCACAAAAGCAATCAACTCCCCCCACCCACAACAAACACAAAAAGGGAAGGAAAAAGCAATAGATGCCAGACAAAAAATCAATAACCCCACTGTGCAACCATTGGATTATTTGCATCTTGTATCATACAAATTTTGAATTTTGATAATCAAGATGCCAATTAAACCAGCTTGACTGGCCTAAAAACTTACTGTTGCTAATGGAAATAATTAACAGACCAATATTCTCCTGATGGAATAATCATTGCAAATTTGCAACACAAATTGTTAATGATAACTTGTCTATCTGTATGATAATTTCCAGTTCCATACGCACTGAGTATTACCTAAAGGTGTAGTATCTTATGTGATTGCATACCAGTATTAAGACATCAGTTTCCCCTTAATTTATATTTACTTTCAACTATAAAATCAGAAATTTTACTGATAACAGAGTATCTCAATACAGCACATCCATATTAGTATAAAATCTATGTAATTCTTTTTCAAGGCTTCAATCCTCATCATTTCTCACTTCCCCGTCCATTGTACCAGTACCACAAACCTTCCAAAGCTCTCTAATCACAAAAAGAAATAGTCTAAGAAATGAAGTGATAAACAACAGAAATTACCTCACGGCGGGAGAGCTCGGCCTTCCAGGCGGCCTCTCTCTCGGCAACTTCTCGTTCTCTCTCCTGGATGTAGCTCTGCATCTCCCTTTCCTTCATAATCCGATCCTGTATATCCGCATCTAGAGCCTCCTGTAGCTCTCGTACGAACTTTTCAACCACCGCCTTTATGCGGAGCGACATCACGCTCTTTCAATCCGAATCAAACCCTAGGTACAATTTTCAATTTGAGAGGCCGTATTGCATCAGTCGTCGACAAGCCACGGCTCATGCGATGATGGCAATGTTTCTCCGGCTAATAGGTGGCCCTGAAGGAAGCTTTGATTAGGGAAGAAGGAATGGAATTGGAGGCGGGTAGTGGTTTGAGCCCCGCAACGCCTGTCTCCACTATGGAGTCCGACTCTTTCTAATTCTTTCTTTCTTCCTTCCTTCCTTTTTGGTTCGTATCGAATAGCCTCTCGTTTTCGGGTCCGGATCCACTCCATTTTCGTATGGAGTATGGACGCAAAGGGTGAGTTCTAGACAGATCTGGACCGTCAGTTCAGCTCATCCGGTTCTTGAGGTGATATTCTGCCCGATTAGAGTCTGGATCGTTCGATTATAAACAGACGTTCGGGAGAGAAGGCCAAAACCTAATTCATGATTAGGTCCTTTCTAAATTAACTAGACTGACGTCGATAATTAACGGGCCCAAAAGGACAAAGACCAAATTTGATATATTTTTTTGAGTGAGTCTATGGTACTATGCATATCATGATTTAGTCTATAATACGGTTCAATTTTTTTTTTCAAAATCTTAATGGTCGATCCGAACCGTTGAACATGATTTCCATATGAATATGTACTTACAGACCAAATTTTATATATTTTGGAATTTTTTTACTATTTTTTAAGGTAGGTAGAAAATCGCTGTTTTTGGATGGTCCAGAATTTTCAGATCAAGGGATTTTCAATCTACCTTAAAAAATAGTAAAAAAATTCCAAAAAATATTAAATTTGGTCTGCAAGTACATATTCATATGGAAATCATGTTCAACGGTTCGGATCGACCATTAAGATTTAAAAAAAAATATATTGAACCGTATTACTGATCAACCTGTGATATGCATAGTACCATAGACTCACTCTATTTTTTTTCTTAGTTTCATTGTTTCTATGCTTGAAAAATTGTAAAATCAATATATATATAAATTGTTAATTTTTAAAATCTAAATAATCACTTGGTTTAGTAAAATATCATTTTAGTATTAGATCAGAGCAAAAAAAAGTTCCATACACATGAATTAAAATAAATCCTTGCTACAATGAAAATTATGCTTTGGTGTAATTGTCTTTTATTATCTAAATCTTCATTTTAGATGGGCAAAACCCAACATTCAAAAGTTCTAATTTCTCTAATATTTTGCACTCTAATACCCAGCATAGCTTAAAATCTTCAACTAAGTCGGCCCAACAAGTTTCAAGACTTGAGGCCGCTAAACCAACAAACCTACTGTGTCAACGGGTACAGTACTGGTCGAGGCATTTTCATATCTGTATCCATGATGATAACGAACGAAAAAATATTTATCTTTATCAAGTTTTTCGAATACGGTACGGATCAGTACAGATCGGGTAAACAGATAAAAAAGTGTCATTGACATCTCATTTGTCCTTTCGATAAAATATTTTTCAAAACAAACAAAAAATGAATGCAACTAATTTGTATTAAAAAAATTTAGTAAATTACAAAGTTTTATTGTATCATGTATTGTCTTGATACAAATATATATCTATATATAATTTTATTTTTAAAAATTATCTTATAAGATAACGGGTAACATAACGAAAAAAAATCATTACCCATACCCGATAAGCTAACAAAAAAAAATCTTACCCATACTCGTTTTTTCAGATACAATACGGATCAGGTAAATGGATAAAAGGGTATCATTGACACCCCTAAACACACCCACACATACCAAGTGAATATTTTGTTTAGACAGAAAACCAAGGAACCATGTGGTAGATTGTTTGTTAAAAGAAAAAGAGGTACAACGTTCTTCAACATATTTTGTTTAATCAAGCTGGTCGAAATTAAAACTAGCAACAGTATTAAGATGATCAATTACTCAGATAATTAGTCCACACTATACAATGACCTTGATTCACAGACTTAACATCTTGGAAAAGCTTATTTTCTCGTACTTGCTACAAGTTTGTAAAAAGGGGGCTTAGCACCCTTCAGATCCTGAAATTGTTACGTGCAATACTACAAATCATGCTAAGCAACTCACCCCCTTGTATTATTTTGAAGAATTATCTGATTACTGTAACTTCTCTCACAACTCCGCTTTGGTTTCTTCATCAATTGTATTCCCGTTATGGGAGGCAAGCTCCTTGATGATGGAGTCGTAAATTTCTATTCCTTTGAGGTACTCATCTTTGCTCAAGAACTGCAACATGGCAAAAAAATGTTACAAAGCTTTAGTTCTGCTGTGCCAGGATAATGAATCAAGGTTTTAATAAAAGAAAAGACAACGCTCCTCAAGCAAGTTGGGGTAGGCTAACAAAGGGGAAAAAATATAATGGGAAATTTCTATTTAGAACCCCACAAAACCTAAAAGATAACAGCACACACACCTGCATTAAACAAAATCAGTTTCATTTATGCCCCTTTAATGTTGAATATTTCACATGGAATCCTTCTCTTATTTCCAGAAAACTTCCAAACAGGCCCAGATTTCTTCCTATTTAACCAGAGCTAAAACATGGGCATAGAGGGGATCCTCAGGAAAATCAAGAGTCATGACATATTTTGAATAAATCATGGAAGTGTGTCTGGTGTTTTGGGATATTTTTTTTCTTCTGTGGGATAAACGAGATTACACAAGAAATACATATAGTCAGTTAGACAACCCATAAGAGCAAAAGGACAGAAAATTCACCTCATTGTGGTCATGAAGTAAAATTGGGGTGTTAGCCATAGGTGAAAATCCAAATGCAGGGATTCCCAATTCCCTGAAGTAGCGAGCATCTGTTGAGGCTGGGAATATTTCGGGTTTTCCAAGTTTGCCTCCTGCTTTCTTTACAGCTTTCCCTAACAGGTTCCACCAAGGGTTCGAACTGTCAGCCACCGTTACTGCCGGTTTTCCATATATGTCAAAGATTGGGACTTTTTGCTTGAACTACACGTCAATGAGAGAATACTTAAAATTAGGACAGAAAACAAATTACTTCAAGAATTAGAATAGGTAGCAACTTTCTAAATGAACTTAAATGCAATATTATAGTAGACAAGAAATGAAACAAGTGACCAAATAGAACAATCAAATGACGGTATCATATTAGACAATTTGTAACTAATGCACTGTGAAAGCCATGCATACCTAACCACTAATGTATGCATTTAATTTAGTTAACGCTATTCTGATATTATATATTACAGGAAAGCTTATACCATGAATCACAAAAGAAGAAACAGCATAGGTATAATCAAAACTAGAAAGACTTGAGGAGAAAAGGCAAGATCACATGATCTGATGTATAGCCCATTAATTCAATTGTCAAACTAAATCAGCATCTTTCATGAGTCAATAAGACAACTAAACAAAATAATAAAAGCCAGCAAGTTAGGTGTGCTAAAAAACTACCTCATAAGTCAGGTTACGTGAAGAAGGGGCCCACTCCTCAGCAATACGCCTCTCTAGTGCTTCAGGGTCAGCACTAGGTGGTACCCGAATGTCCAGACCAACCTCTGCTTCTGATGGCTGCAGATTCATCACAAACCCCTGCAAATACAAACGAAATAAACCCACAAAGCAATAATCAGATTAAAATTGGAAGATAGAATGAACAAATCTGTAACTGCTTAATGCAAGCATAGCAATACTATACCATCAGCACAGTAACCTACTGACATTGAAAACTTGTCTAGCTCTAAGATGCTCGATTCATGCAAAAAAAATTTACTTAATATGCCTCAGTTCAGAACAGGAAAACCAGAAACGAAATCTCTACAAACCAAAGGAGAATGAAAAAGAAGGAAATAAAAAGCAGCACAGTAACAAAGAAGCAAGAACTCACAGTCGGAGTAGGAGTGCCAGCCTTCAAGTAAACAAAATTGATTGACACAACATCGCCTTCAGCTTTAACCCCTGCCTTAACCAAATCAAACTGAGCTGTTCTAAACCGCTTAATAACCTCGATGCTCTTCAACAAATTCTCCATGGCACTCCCATCATACAGTTTGGCACCATGACCTGGCTCACCTTTAGACCTGATCACAGTCCACCAAGGGCTCCGCTCACCGTAAAAAAGCCTATACTCATCCCCAGGTGATGCAAGGCCTTCATCAAGCACTAGACCAATGTTTAACTTTTTGAATATTTCAGATTTGACAAAGGCACCTACACCGGCGTTGCCACCTATTTCTTCATCTGGGACAAAAGTGAGGTAGATATCTCGGGCTGGGGTGAACCCAGCTTTTTTCAGGAGGCGGATCGCCTCTAGGTATTGCATCCCCACACACTTCATATCCTGGGTATGTGCACATTTTTTTTTAAATAAAAGAGGTGTATTATCCTGGTGATATAAGTCCTCTAAATCTCTCTCTCCCCCCTTGCTCTCTTTGCATAAATTAAAGGAGAAAAAAGTAAGAGCTGGATGGAAGGTTTTAATTAACCGTCATAATAATATCTTAATTTCTGTAACTCTGTTGCAAGTTTAGCGCCAAGTAATGGATTTGAGCTGTAGTTTTGTTTGTTTAATTCTAACTTCAATGAAACAACAACTCGGTTGTTAATTATCAGCTATAGTCTATAGAACCAAGTTAAAATTATTGCTTTCACTTCTCAATAAAATTGAAACTCTAGCATACCTGAGAACCCCGAGCATAGATATGGCCAGACGAATCGAGGGAAGCAGAGAATGGGTGGTGGTCCCACTTGTCAGGTTCAGAGGGGACGACATCAGTATGCGAGTTCAACAAAAGAGAAGGCAGCGCGCTATTCTTTCCAGGCCACTTGACAAGCACCAGCGGCTTACCGGCGACCAGCTCGAGAATTTGCGATTCAAGCCCGATGTATTCAGCTTGAGAGGTGATGAAGGCGGCGGCTTTGGCGTAGTCGGGGGATGGCTGCGCCGTGTTTATGCGGAGGTACTCTTGAAAGCGCGAAACGGCAGCTGCGGCCTCGGAGGAGGTGAGACCACTGGGTTTGACAGCGGTGAGCACCGTGGCCAGGAGTAGGAACGCGAGATGAGGTAGGAACCGATTCATCGTCTCCGAGAGTGGGTGAGAGAGAGATACGAGTTGGAAGCGTCAGCAGTGGACTGATAATAATGAGTCATAACTCATAATCCCACCATAAAAAAAGAGAGAGTAATTTGTCGTGGCCTCGTGGTGTTCGTTTCTGCTGCTGCTGCTGCTCTCGAACACTTATCCTCTGCGTGTAACTCAAAAGCGATTCTTTTTAGTTAATGTATCTTGACCGTCTGATTTTAAACGGAGCCAATCTGATTTAACAAAGGCCCTTAATATTAGTGTGAATCTAGTCTGCACGGATCTTAAAGCTAATCGAACTGTCCAGTGAACTCTAAATATTCCCTTTTGAGTTAATGCAGAGGATTAGAGGATACGTGTTCGCAACTCTCACCCTGAAAATCAGAACTCTGCTATACTAATCTGGTCCGTCCAACCTAGAAACGACGATGAGATCCGGATCACTCTGTTGGATTTTAATCTCGGTCATATATGAATTCAGATGAATTCAGACCAAAAAATATATATATGAATTCAGATGAAATTGAAGAGTCCAAATCGTAAGGATATGTTATAGTTTATTCTTTTTGAGGGAGATATGATGCGAAAAACAGAAGGGAACTGCATTTGTAAAGGTTTGGGAATTGGAAATAAATATGCTATTATTCCAATGGAATAACAGGTCAGGTTACTGATCTCAATTTTTTTTCAATTTTTATGCACGAATTTCAATAGAAATCAACGATTGTTGATCGAAATAACAGGTTCATGTTAATTCATTGGAATAATAGCATATCTAATCGTTGAGAATTGGGATGCATGAGTCCCGTAATCTGCATTAACGTAATGTTTGAGTTAATTTTTTTATTCTTGTGATCATAATACATGCCAATCCAGCCCATATCTACAATGCACGGACTCTTTTAATATTAATGCGAATTTAAATTAAAATGTTCATATCAGTGTTGTAAAAAGCGACTGTTTAACTTGATTAGTCGGCTAATTAGTCTTTGACGGTGACCAAAATGTTACGAAATTGTCTGTTTTTCATTTGTATGGGCAATTAATTAGTCATTTTTTATTTTTATTTTCTACATTTATCCGTTAGTATTATACTGCCTTAACTTATTTGAGTTTTTCTAAATATAATTTCATAAAGTTTTATTAATCACAAGTATACGCATATAACTCAAAATTAATTTATTTGATAAGTTCGATGAGTTAAATTAATTAAATTTAATAATTACAAGTATATGTACGTAACTTTTATGAAAACATAAAATTATCCACAAAATTTTGATTAATCGGCTGCATACCGATTAATCGCTTGACGAATGACGATACCTCATCGAATGCGTTTGCAACGCTAGTCCAGATCTTAACTCAAAATTTGACTTACTTCAAAGGGTAGGAATTATGTGTCCGGACCCTCCAAAGTAACTCAAATAATGAGTTTAAACATGGGCCGTCTGATCAAAAGACTAAACTCTAAACTCTAAACCCTTAAACCTGGGCCGTCTGATCAAAATTCGGACTAATTCGGTATGAAGTAGAATGCATGAATTCTTTAAACTCGGGTGATATAAATTTTGGGATGCATAGCCTGAAGAAAAATAGCCTTCAAAGGTTTGGGATGCATTAATAATTAATTAACTGAATAATTTTGGCTTGAAAATCCAACTTTGGCACGTTTTTAGAATTTAGAGTCATGACAACTGCAAAAAGTTTTACATCTTGTTTGGATGGAGAAGAAGAAGGGAGGGAATGGAAAGAAAATAATTTTTTTTTCTCCAATCGTGTTTGATTGATAAAATTATGTTGGAGGTGAATGGTACAAGAGATTAAAGGTTTAATATTATATGATTATAGTTAATAGAATCGATTTCTCTCTCGATTTGGAGTCCGCATCTGCTGCGATTCTTCGCTCATGAACAGTGACCTGCGATTCCTGCTTTTCCAAATCCAACTGTTGAATTGTTCTGAGATTCGTGCAAGAAAAAATCAGCTGCTTTGAGAAACGTGCACGAAATTATTGGACGGTCAGATTTGGAAAAGCTGGGATTTTAGAGTTACTGTTGAACATTTTAGAATCGCAGCAGATGTGATTTTCCCGATTTGAGGTGTAACAGATGGAAAGAAATTTTGTTGCAAATATTTTCAGAAAAAATAACACAAATACCTAACCTTATATCTTACCTATATAATTTTCATCCAAGTTTCTTTGTTATAAATATACAACTACCACCGAATATTTCATTAACCTTCTAAATTTTAATTAATCAAACAAGAAATAGGACAGAAAGAAAAATTAAATTTATTTTCCTTCATTAATCATCCAAACATTAAAATGTTAAATATATTAATCTTCATTTCTATTCCATTCCATTTTCTTTTATTCTTCACCTTCCAACCCTTCCTCTACTCTCCATCCAAACAAGGTGTTAATGCAATGAAATGACAATTAAGCATTCTGTAAAGTTTCTCTTGTTATTACTTCGATATTTTTAAAGAGAGATCTCTATTTACTAAAAAAAAAAAAAGAGAGATCTCTACGCATCAATTTGTTGTTTTCATCGTTTCCTTCTGACTTGCTGATGTAGCTAACTTTAGTTACGATTTACGAATTGAATATATGTCAAATTAAGTCATTTTTTAAACAAATTAGAGGGAAAAATTTACAAAATAACTTCCTTTCTAAAAAAAGGTCAAACAAAATACCATCTCTTCAATTTTTTTGACAAAATGACCCTGTGGGATCCACTAATGTAAAAGTTTTTCCTCCTCTCATTTTACTCTCATCTTTTTAGAAAGAAGATTAATTTAGTAAAAAAAAATATGATCTATACTTTTTTGTTGTTGAAAACTTGACAGACAAATGATCTATAAAATTGAAGGTATATATTTGAAAACATTTTTTTAAAACACTTGACTGTGGTATCCTACATTTGGAAGTTCAATTTAGTTCGTGTATGGATTAGAACTTATGGCTCAATATTTAATTTAATTTTTGTATCCATATATCAACTTCAATTTAGTTCTTATATTGCTCAATTTAAATTGTATATATATCTGCTAAAATTCTTTGCTTAATGTTCATTTTATGTGTATCTTTTTAAATGTTCAATTTATATGATTTTTTAAACTTCTATTTTTTATTACAGGTAATTAGAAAGTTTGATATAAACATAGAAGGTTATGAGAATAGTTTACATTTATGATTTATATTTTTTAGAGATATATTATATTTTTTTGTACTCTTTTTTTTTGTCTATATAGTAATTTAGTCATGTTTTTAAATTTTATATATGTGAAAACTAATTGAAAACACGATATCGATGCTTTATATTTTTGCTCTATCTATACAACTTATGTGCTTTTCTATTGCATTGTATTGCATTTTTGTAATGAAGTTAGTTAATGAAAAATCAACATTTTATTGAATACACCCAACTAATACACTATACCACGAGAAAAAAAAATTATGACAAAAATTATATAATTTCTGTTTTTTTTTTCAATATTTTAAACATGTATGAAACTGTAAATCAATATTTTATTAAACACCTGGACATGAATTTAATTTAATTAATAATCTAATGAAACAATCTCATAAAAAAAAATTGAACAAATATAATTTTGTTGTTTTGTATGTCAGAATTGACCGGTACACTATACCACGAGACAAAAATCTTCTTATACTCTCCTCAAAAAAAAATCTTGTTATGCATGTTTTCAAATGCAGGCTGTCACAAGTCACAACCAAGTGTTTCCAAAAAAAAAATTATAAATATAAACCTCTGATTTTGTAAGTTTTTTTTACAAGTTAACCTTCTTTCTAAAAATGATGAGAGTAACATAAGGGAAGGACACACTTTTACATTGGTGGGTCTCACGTGGCTATTTTGACAAACAAATTGAAGAGAGGCTATTTTGTTTGAACTTTTTGGAAAAAAGGTTATTTTGTAAATTTTCCCCAAATTAGAGGTAATTTGTTTTAAGAAAAACATGAAGAAAGCTTACATCTTGTTTGGATGGAGAATAGAGAAAGGGAGGAAATAAAAAGAAAAGAAAACTTTTTGTCTAATTATGTTTGGTTGATAAAATTATACTGGAGGTGAAGGATGCAGGATGTAAAAAGTTTAACATTGTATTATTATAATTAATAGAATCGGTCTTCCTACTGATTTGGGTGTAACAAATGGAAAAAAAAATTATAACAAATATTTTTAGAAAGAATAACTCAAATACCCAATCCAACATCTTATCTGTATAATTCTCATACAATACTTTTGTTGCAAACCAACAACAACTACTAAATTTCTCATTAACTTTCTAAATTTTAATCACCTCCATTCCCTTCCTCTACGGATTACTTCATTTCTTTTTTTATAAGGAACAATAATTTTCAGCAGCAATATGATAGTTCCGCATTTTCTTTGGACTTGTCGATTCAAGGGTAAACAATATATTATGTTATTTTGTATGTGAGAATTAAGTCTTCACATCTCGTTACCAGATTTCTGTGGGAAAAATGCATCATTAATCAAATACATGAAAGCAGCGATAAACTTAATAATGAATTTTTAAAATCATCACATCGATTCAAAAAATAATATTTTGACTCTTATCGTTAATTCACTTTAAAATCATACATTTACACTAGTTTTAATACACACATAGAAGTTGGCTAATATCAAAACATTTGTTCTTAAACCATGGGACAAATTAATGCTTCGATTTTTACATTTTCAAAGTTCAAACAGTCGATCTAAACTGTTCAACATTCAATATATTTATTAAAATGTGCTTGGAGACCAAATTTTACATTTTTTTTAGTATTTATTACGTCAGTTTTAAAATCGTTGTTTTTTATAATTTAGAAATTTTTCACTGTTGATTAAAATAAGTGATTTTAAAATCGGTTTAGTAAAAAATAAAAAATCCAAAAAATGTTAAATTTGGTTTCCAAACACATTTTAATATAGATGTCACATCTAATTGTTTGGATCGACCGTTTGAATTTTTAAAACCGGAAAACTAATTAATTACACCACGACCATTTGATCACACACACACACACACACACACACATATATATATAGAGAGAGAGAGAGATGTCATACTTTGGGAATTAAAGTGGGTGTTTTAATTCACACTCATATCTCTATTTTCAAAATTTAAATAGTGAATTCAATCTTCTCAACATGTTGTCAATCATATTGAATGTACTTGAAGAGCAAATTTTACTAATAGAATTTTTGAAACTCAGTGTTTTTCATTTAATAAAAATAATAATAAATTCATAATAACACTGATTTTCAAAATTTCTAAAAATTTATAGTAAAAAATTTCCAAAAAATGTAAAATTTGGTCTCCAAGCACATTCTAATATGAATAACATGTTGAGAAGTTCAGATTGACTATTTAAACTTTAAAAATAGAGATATGAGCAAGAATTAAAACACTCACTTTAATTCTCAAAGCATGGTAGCATCACTCATATATATAGTTCGGCTAATGTCATAACGTTATAATTTTAGCCTAAGTTATAACGAGTCAGTTTTTGCAATTTAAAAGTCCGAACAGTCAATCCGAATTGCTCAGTATGATCTCCATATTAAAATGTGCTTGGAGATCAAATTTTATAATTTTTGGAATTTCTTTACTCCTTTTTTAGATAGGTTCAAAATCACTGTTTTGGATGGTCCAGAATTATCTGAAAACAATGATTTTGTATCTATCTAAAAAAATAGTAAAAAAAATTCAAAAAAAATATAAAATTTGGTCTCGATGCACATTTTATTATGGAGATCATGTTGAGCAGTTCAGATCAACTGTTCGGACTTTGAAATCGCAAAAACTAACTCGTTATAACTTGAGTTGAAATTATAATGTTATGACATTAGCAGTACTATATATATATAGAGAAGAAGAGAGAGGATTGGCTAATATATAAAGAGTACATTAATAAGTTGGAATACCAAGGGAGGTACGATTAAAAATTTATTAATTTAAACTTGTTTTTTGTGTTATTAATCGAGCGGAAGCGATTATAAATTATAATAATTTGGACGCGCAACAGCGTGAGGATTTGTTTAGGAAATAAAATATGAATTGAGTGGATGTGATTATAAACTAGTAGTGCTTCTGGCAGTGCCATAAAAACCAGACTATTAAAACAACAACTCTCCGATCTCAAGGTAACAATTTGTCATAATCTCACATACTCTTGTCTGCTTCGTTATCACTTAGCAGTAACGCATCATCAGATGGTCCAGTCTTTTAGGCCTCCCTCCAATTGGTTCACTTCATACTGCAGCTGTCTGATGAGTTCATCTGTTCCAGAAGTGCTGAGAACACTGGCGAGTCTAGCATGCAACAGGGGTAGGCATTTACCTATCTCTGTAATTTATTTTTTCTTTTAAATTAGATTCTTTTTTCGGTCTGCCTATCTCTGAAAAATGGATTTGTCTACCCTTGATCCAGAGCTCGGTCATGCCCAGAGAAAAATCAATAAAAAAAAAACCTTCGCCTCAACACAGAGGAGACGCCGAGACGTCTGTGCGCGATTTTGAATCATACAGCTTGATGCTAACCCAAACCGTTAATTTACAGACTAAGAAGAGATGACAAAGAAATACCATCAATTACTTTGAATCATGCAGCTTGATGCTAACTTGAACCGTTAATTTATTTGAACCCGAACCTGAATCCGAACTCGAACCAGAAACCGAAACCAAACCCGTTACTTTATTCGAACCTGAATCCGATTTTTGCCTACCCCTAGCTCAAATCCTAGCCTCGCCACTGGCTGAGAAAAATAGAAGCTAGCACTACGTTGATTTTTGGTGAAATCCTTCACTCCATATTTGAAGTGTAAATTTACTGTGTAGAGAGAAGCTTCCACATCCGTCTCCTTCCTTCCTCCTTCCATTAATGAAGTTTACCACTGTGTTTGTGGAGCACAGTCTTAATTAACCAGATATATTATTTTAAAGAGGGGAAATTTTACAAAATATTTTTCCTTTGAATTCCTTTGAAAAAAGGTGATACAATATCCTTTCTCTAAATTTTTCAACAATTTGAATTCGGAAAAATAAATTCTTTTTAAAATTTTCTTTATAAACTAAATTAAAAAATGAAATTTAGAAGTACGGAAATTTACAACTTAGAAATGAAAATGCTATCATGAACTATATATTTTCTAAATATTATATATTTTTTTATTGAATTATAAACACAATAATCATAATGCAATTACATAATATTCAAAATTTTAGAGATGCGAATTTAATAGTGAATGCTAAAAAAAAATTGGACTGTCATTCGTGTAAATTGTGTTTTGAATATATACTTTATAAATAATACTCTACAAAAACTATTTTTTTAATTATGAAATTTGGAATATTATAAAAATTTACAACAAAAATCGAAAATTAAATTGTAAAAATATGAAAAATTTGTTGAAGTGAGGAGGAACTAGATAAAGGGTGAGAAGGGTGAATATTTTGTTGAACTTAAAGAAGAGGATATTTTGTAAAATGTTATTTTTATAGAGAGGCTCAAAATGTACTAAGCCTCCTAAGTATATAAAGCACAAACATTTTGACGGGCAGTTTTTAATCTCCAATTTTTTGTTAGAAATGTAGTATAGGCCAGAATATTATGGGCCGTATTAATAATTAATATGGATCATATCTTAATGGGTTAGGCCCGAATTCTTATTCTAATCTGATCAGATCAGATAACGTTTTCTGAATGGGTGCATCTTAAGTGGTGCATCTGAACTGGTGCATATGTTTATAAATATAGTGCATCAATTCTATTTTCGAATCTAATTTTACACTAACATCAGAAAAATGTAAGAGAGAAAGAAAGAGAAAAGACGGGGCTGTTAATTCGGTACTAGCGTACCAAATTACAGAAGTTTGTCAACCTGTTCGTGTGGATACTGATAAAGGCGCATTTGCTGTTGCTGGTGCATGTATCCGACAGGAGAAAAAAGAGAAGAGACTGACTGCTCCTACGACTAGACAAAGATTTCCGCTGCGCGTCTAGTGGTAACCTCTATGTTAATCTTGAAATTAGTTTTATACTTGGATTCTGATTTCGGATAATGAACAAATTGAAAAACTGAATCGAATTGTTGCACTATAACCTATCCGAAAATCCAACATTTTTTATGTACGAATTTCAACAAAAATCAACAGTTGGAATCGAAATAACAAGTTATGTTATTCATTTAGAATAACAACATATTTATTTCCCTAGAACTTCCGTGCTAGAACAACCTGTGCTTCAAAAGACCATTAGCTGAATCGTTGTATGAGCATGTAAATTCTGACAACTACAGCTAGAGGTGAAAACAGAGTGAATAGTGATAAAATCATATTCATATCTTTTTTTTTTTTTTCTGGATACGGATACGGAGCGAATGTCAAACATATCAGACTGATACAAATTCATATTCGAATCAGATTATATATTTATTAAAATAATATTAAAACATATTAAAGTTCATAATATCTATCTAATTATAATGGTAAATAACTAAATACCATAAATTTTTCATAATATATATTAAAGTATGGTATATATCTATTATTCAGATATAGATAATTGAAACATAAAACCATATCAGTATTCTTATCTACACAAATATGCTGATATTGAATATTTACATTTAAGTTTTCAAATACAGATCAAATACGGATCGAATATTATTCATACCGCTTTCACCCCTAACTATTGCACATTACTACACTACTAACAAAATTCAGATATATGTGAACGTGGTTTGTGTTTAATGTTAGCTCCAGTTGTACGCATTTTATATTCAATGAGAACAGAACCCTCCATTTTTTAGAATGAAGGAGAGATTCATGGTAAATTAAGCCAACCCCTGGCTGCGCAAATTCAAAATTACAGGCTAGGGAAGCATACTTCTGACGCCTCTCCAATTTGCTCTTTCTTCGAGGTTAGTTACACCAATACCTTCATCCTTATTTAGGATCTTCTTTGAATAATTATTTACACATATCTGTGTGGCTAAACATAGACATTTATTCTACACGGTCTAATTAGTAATAAACTAATTATAACGTCTGTGACCCGCAACATGGTGCGACGTCCATGCTTCATTCTCCTAAATTGGTAACAATGCACACCCCCTGACCGAGTGCATATCCTCTGAGATATCTCAATTTTTACGTGACCGACGTTTCCTGTGCCTATTCGGAGGTAGCGCAGGGGCCCTATTATTTATGCTTCGAGATTTGTGCAGAACATTATTTAACGGTTGAGATTTTCCAGAAAAAACGCAAAAGTTGAGATATCTCAGAAGATGCGAATTCCACCTCACCTCCCACCCCTGTCGCTCTCTTTTCTGCTTAAAACTGAAAAAAAGGAAGTTATAAAAATAAACAAAAAAACAAACGGGAGAAGAAAGGAAAAACGTGAGAAAGAAATAGAAATAGAGATAGAGATAGAGAAATCTTTTGTGCGGCGATCATGTCCATGGCGAAGAAATTGCCTACAACGGCGCAGGATTCGAAGTTCAGCTGGGAGGAGGTAGCGAAAAAGCTATCTCTTTGGCATACCGCCACCTTCCGCCCAATCCTAACCCACGAAGACCTGGAACCAATCCTTGCCTCCGCCGGATTCTGTCCAGTCCGGAGCACCGCCGCGCCGTCGCAATTTCCTCCAGTAAAAGGAGATGTTGCTTCATCGACAGTGGTAACATGGCGGGAGTACGAGTATTGCAACGGCGCGGGAAAGGGTAGGGCGAAGAGCTGGAGGCCGAGGCCGAGGTTGCCATGGGGAAGGCTCGATGGATTGCATCTTTTCACTTACGAGGCGTTCTTGATCTCTCTGGAGTTTTACCTGGGGCCCCACCTTGTCCCCAACCTCTTCCATGTCAGGTAACGGTGTTAACTCTTTTATTATTAAGTTCATTGCAAAAGAGAAAGAAAAGAGAAAAAAGACGTACTGACGTTTGGCGTCGATTCCTACAATTTCGTGTTCTGTTTTACCTTTTTGCCCCTAAAATGCTTTGCAATTAAGCATTAATTAACCTTTATTCAAATAAAGCGAAGTTTTTAAGATTAAAATTTAATTTTAGCCGGCATGTAAAATTACGAAAATGGGCCCGAGTTTTCATTTTGGTCGCTCAAATTCCGCAACTTCATTTTTTTTTCCTTTTACCCAACATTATTCTAAAGAAAAACAGGATCTTCCTAATCCATTTATAAAAAGGTGGTCCTGGTTATAATAATATTTTAAGGCAGCGGTATAATACAGTTGGTGGTACCGTAGTTGAGGAAAAGGTGGAGCAAATGCTACTTGAGAATCAGTCAATATTTTATTTTTAAAAATCAGTTCTCAGTTGCTCTGCTCATGTGAAATTTGTCATATTTTGTTCCTAAACGCTACTTAAAAAAAGAAAAAAAAAAATTGTTTTTCATACTTTTTTTGAAATATGAATGCGGTAATTAAGCTCTCATACACATTGGAATAATAATGGACTGAGATTAAAAAAATTATGTAGCCGTTATGCTAAGCTGCTCTTGTAAAAGATGGAGCAGAGATGGTTCTTATTGCAATTTGAAGTACACATAATTCTACTTATATTTGAGAAAGTACAATTTAATCACCAAACATTATCTTACTGTAAGTTCACAAAAGCTCAAAATCCATCAACCCCTTTCTCTAGAAATGATTGTCATTTTTCAATTAGATCAAGTAGATGTGATATTATAGAGTTTTGTTTGTCATGCTAGCAGCTTACAAAGGCACTGGTTATCATACGGATATGTACAGCTTAATAATTCCACCTTTGTGAGGTATCTTTGTATACCGGTTTGATTATTATATATGATAGCTGCTTACAAAGAAACTAGGCTTGTCATGCTAACAAATTAATGCATTGTTCCATACATATATGAACAGCTTACATGTTGTCATTTTCATAAGATGTTTCATCTAGCAAATGTATCGATCCTAGTTTATTGATATAACTTTGGTTCTAGGGCAATGCCAGTGACCAAAAAGCATGATATGGCACTGGAGAAATCATATCGGCCAATGCGTGATTGCGGGATAGATGAAGAAGGTATATTTGTGTACAGAGAAGGCACACTGGATCACCTCACCAAGGCTGCATCGGGATACAGTAACAGTTTCAGTCTTATCAGCAACTCCACTTACAGCACAAGCAGTAATTCCAGCAACTGCACTGAGAGTGAAGGCGGTCTCAAGAAAAGGAACCAAAACGAGACTAGCAATGATGGTTCTCCAGATTGTTCTTCTCTGATTCCTTTAAAAGATCTTTTCCCCAGTACAAATATTGTTAGCTTCAGTTGAGCATCTGTCTTGTTGGTAGAACAGTTTTAGGAAAAAAAAATAATCTAATGGTTTAATAACGTAGTGTTAGTGAGGCCAGTAAGGCTTTTTTGAACTTGAGTTTCAGGATCAACTGAATCGAATTGTATGTTGAGGCAATTTTGAATAGTAAAATTTTCAGTGTCAGTATATTCTTATGTGCCTTAATTGTTCATTACTGGCGCCTAATTGTTCATTACTGGCGCCTAATTGTTCATGAGACTAAGGACATGGATTTCTATTTAAGCTCGGAATTTTCAATATGATTTATGGGCCTAGATTAGGACCATATAATCTACATAGGCCTGATAATAGGATGGCTGTATGGGGTTTTATTATGTGATTCGTATTTCATGGTAAATTCTTTCGGAGGTGATACAAAAGCCCGATAACAGAATGAGGAGGGTATGTTTACACTCTTTTTTTAATGATACCGGATTACATCTTATATTTTTAAAGTCTAAACAGTCGATTCAAACTGTTCAACATAATTGATACATTAAAATGTGCTTGCAGATCAAATTTTAATTTTTTTTATTATTTATTAAGATGGGTACATAAATTTAATGGTTTGAAAACATCGATTTTATAAAATACTTAATAAATAATAAAAAAATTCAAAAAAATATATAATTTAATCTGCAAGCACATTTTAATATATACCATGTTGAATGGTTTGAATTGACTATTTGAACTTTGAAAACTTTAAAATTGTAGGGTGTAATCCAATGTCACCAAAAAATGATGTAAGTGAATCTCTCCTCATGTACAATATACAGATCATCAAAATATGCGTACATTGTAAAAGTATTATGTCTACGTAAAATTTGTCTAGACTAGCAAAATATTGTTAGTTTTCTTTTATGGCTAAATTAGAACAAATTGAAATTTACTAGTTTGTTGAGGACAAATAAAGAAAATCAATGATCTCAAAAAGGAATTTACAAAATTCATTGTGCAATACCTGTTCTTATTTCTTGAAAGTGAAATAGCTCATGTAGCATATGGCACATAAAATTATTGTAGAGAGTATATGTTTGGTACCAGTAAGTTCTGAATTTTTTTTATTTGGATTTTAATCTTTGTCCTTTATTATTCTCCAATTCCTATTACAACTTTTGGCTTAAAAATGAACAGTAAAAAAGAACTAAACTTCATTATTAATTCATCTAGTAATCCTATTGCAGACCTGGATCACTAGCTTTAAATCTAATTTGCCTGAAATGAATATAAATTAATTAATTAATTAAAGAAACAAAGTTAGCTAGGTTGAATTGAATGGGTTAAAAAAATACCAAACTTGCCAAATGGTCTAGGAGCGTCTTGCAGGGACTGGATTTCACTTTTCCTTTTGGTTCTTTTCTTTTTGCCCTTTGCCCTTTTGCACTTTTACAATTTACCAGAAAAACAATTGCTGAAATCACCCGACATTCCTAACTGTATTCCTGACTTCCATGCACCAAAGATCCTCTTGGACTCGTCAACCCATGAGACCACCTCGCAACCCTTATCATCTCTTTTCATGCTAATTATTTTGGGACTTTGATCTTCTTTGCTCATCTAGGTTTTAATGTTCCTGTTACGGGTTACTCATGCCAATCTATATATATATATATATATGAAGTTGGCTAAAGTGCTACGCATAAGAATTAAGATGTAGAGAAAAAACATATTTTATTAGCATTTAAACTAATATTTACTAATATGTTTCTTAATAAACAAATATATAACAAAAAAAATAAAACAATATAGGGTGCTAAAAAGATGGAACAAGGAGATAGGCCTAAGATGTTATCATATCATATCATATCTCAGCCTAAATAATAATTTGAGACAAATTATAAAATATTTGATAACTAATCAAGATAAAAAAAGATATTGTTACTCTTCTATAGAACCATAGTGATAAAGTACGCGAGATATTCGTGAATTAATTCAACACAATTTATTTGTTTTTTTACCGGTTCCAAACCGAACTCCGAATAAAACGCAAAAAAAATATATATAATACGTTTTATTTGTGAATAAAACGCAAATCACGAATTATTCGTGAAAAAAAAAAAGCGAATTTTTTTTGGAGGTTCTTTTTTTTCTTCCTTATTGTAATTGTAATTGTAATAAATCATTCCTGAATTATATTCAAATCATGAATTTTTTACTCCGTCAAACTGAATTCGAACTATTAGTTTGTCACTATGTATAGAACTACGGATATCTGCACTACAAAAGGATGTATGGCAAGCACTACAGAATCGGGTTCAACAGCATCGCCTACACCTCGAATAGGCCAATTGTTTGTCTGTATATAGAATTATAGATAGGTACGTAGCTGTATCTTTGGGAAAGCAAAGGGGGCAAAAGATCTCACGCACCCACCTGGTTGAATTCCGATCGAATCTGATTGACCCGCTTTGTTGGGTTCAGATCCTCTCCAGTCGTACGGAAACACTTGAAATCAATCAAAGAGATTTAGACCAGTTTCGGCCATCTGATTCAAATAAGGAACCATCTGACGCTCTTATTTTTCTCCACCAGTTGGAGATGATCCGTTGCGGACTTTTTCCCCATTTCTTTTGAGTTTTACCCCTGTGACCAGTAAACAGTAACACGCTCCAGATCTCTCTTTACATTCGCAATCTCTCTTTACATTCGCAAGGTACTATATAAACACTTGCTTGTGCATTTCATCTATTGATTGATGCCACTTGCCTTCCTCTTCGTTCCTCTCCCCACAAGCAAATCAACACAGCATCGTATACCCAAGAAGAAAAAAAGGAAAATCAACACAGCATCAAGGTATATATGGAGGTATGGTTTTGTTATTAATTTTCTTTTTATTTTTTTTTATTTATGGCGATGTTTTTGTATATAAATGTATTGAATTTCTATATATAACTGATAAATTGAGCATTGTATCATTGAAACCGACTCCGCTACTCGCCAAATAGCAAAGCAGGACTCTGCTTGTCTAAATTGAACCATTCATCTGTATTGAGATTCGTGCATTAAAAAATTCAACGGCTAGATTTAGACAAACAGGATCCTGCTCTCCTATTTGGCGAGTGGAGTCAGATCCTTGTACCTAGTATTAATTCTTCTTCTTTTTTTTTTTTCTGTCAATACCATTCTTTTCTTCGAACATTTTTTAAGAAGACTATTTTTTCAGCAAATGCTAATGATTTAATTTTAGATTGCTCTCTAAAAAATCTTTGAAATTTCATTATAATTGCAGACAATTGAATTGAAGGTGGAGATGGTGGCCCTCCATGAGAAGAGGCTAAGAAAATGTCTTTCCAAAGTTAAAGGTAAAAGATGCCAACCTCATAATGTCATCCAACTACATACATATGCATGCAACTTAGTATTCATGAATAACGAGGACTTATCTTAAATTAATCATGATGAATTAATGAATTATATATCTCCTATCATAAGTTTGAATATCATAAGTAAATCTGCACAACTCATTCACATCCGTATTGTAAAATTTAAAGGAGAAGGGATTCAATTACAACATCTTACAACAATTCGATTTTGCAATTTTAAAAGTTCAAACAGTCGATCCAAACCGTTCAACATTATATCTATATTAAATTATGGTTGGAGATAAAATATTACATTTTTTTAATTTTTTTATACTATTTATTAAATATTTACAAAACTGTTGTTTTTCGACAATTCTGAACTACTAAAAAACAACAGTTTTGTAAAATACTTAATAAAAAGTAAAAAAATTCAAAATAAATGTAAAATTTTATCTCCAAGCACAATTTAATATAGATATAATGTTGAACAGTTTGGATCGACTGTTTGAACTTTTAAAATCGCAAAACCAACTTGTTGTAAGATATTGTACTTGGATCCCTCCTTTAGACAATTACTTTCGATAATGCACCCAATATTCTTAAAATTTATTTTGTACAAGATATTGGTGATACATTTTTCTCAAACTGTCAACAATACACCCAATATTTTTAAAATTCATTTTGAATTTTAAAAAATAATGTTAATTTTTTTTCTTATGCAATCAAATTGATTTGACCTCTTAATATATACAAGATATATATTCAACGAATTTTCAAACTTTTTTGTTTGAGCTTCAAAATTTGAAAAATAAGAGCTGTCAAAATTTACAAGACCAAAAACTTGGGGCATAAGTAGGCAAAACTCCTCTTTCAAATTCATATTTTATAATTAACAATAAATTCAAACTATTGATGATATGTACAATATTTTTAAATTCTATATGTACAAGATGTAAAATTAACATATTAAATTTATCTTATGCAATCAATTTTTTAGTTTAAAATTCTAAAACGTAAGAGGGGTTGTCATGATTTATAGTACCAAAAGTTTGATGTATAACATTATTTTTTTTTTAAAATTCTTATTAAAGATCAAAAGCAACTCGTTCAACGCCTTACACATCTTTTGTATGATTGGTTCTCCTCTTCTTCTTCTTTTCATCCTTTTTTGGTGCTTTCAAAAATTTGATGGAGGCCCAATATTTTTCAAATTAGTAATTAATTGATATCCACCTTGAAAACAATGAACTCAAAACAAAGGTTATATATATGATTGTAACACAATTTGTGATTGGAAATTAATGTAACAGGAATAGAGAGAGTTGAAATAGAAGGAAGCAGTCAAAAGGTGGTGGTAACTGGATATGCAAACAGGAACAAAATATTGAAGGCTTTGAGGAGAGTTGGTCTAAGAGCTGAGCCATGGTCTCCACACAATGAAATCTTAAGCACATATGCATCAACAAGTTTCATGTTTCACCAATATAGATTTTTTTAAGAAAGGCTAAAAGACATATATCACATATATATCCTCAATTTGTTAAGGCTTATAAATATATTGTTTTCTTTTCTTTTCTTTTCTCTTGTTAAAGTATGAACTCTTTTTTTTTTTAAGGGAAAAAAATATGAACTCCTTTAGTTTAGACTTGTTTCTCATTACATTACAAATTACAATTATTAACATGAAGCACCGCAACAAGCAAAAAAATTCCTTCTGTATGACCAAGAGGATTTACAGTTACTCTGCTTTATTTATGTACTAAGTTTTTTTTTGTTTTCTGTCTGTTTTCTTTTTGTTTGTAGAGACCAAAGCCTTCGTTAGATATGCAAGGAACATGTGTAAATACTAGTATCATGTCCGTACGTTGCAATAGAGACATATTATAAGAGAAAAAAAAAATTATACAAATTGACATATTTTCATAAAAAAAAATAGACTAATGAAAAGAATAATTATTCAGCAATAAAAATAGTAGACCAATATATTCCCATAAAAATGTAAAACACATTCTTTAATAGTATACTTATGAGGTTTTCTTTTATTGATACATAACAATTTTTTTTTGTATGTTACTTAACAGATAAACAAGAGAAAAAAAATCATCAAATTTTTTTTTATTATTATTTGTTGTTGTTGTTATATTATGACTCTTGTTATCATTAAAATTTATTCTCCTCTTCCTAGTATTTATATACATCTGTATATCTAAAATAGAGAATAAAATCACGTTTATTATTAAATGACAAATAACATTTTTTGTATGATATAAATCAATGGAAATGAATGAAGACATGACTTTGATTGTCTGGGTTTTCATTATAATTTTTAAAAAATTTGAGAAATTGATCCTGAATCATAGTGATTATTGAAATAATTTCCAGTTCTAAGAATTGTGGCTATAAAAAAATATGTTCATCTTCTAACATTGACAATTTTTTCTTCAATTGTTTGTTTGTTGCACATAACTTCATAATTTGATAGGTTTGTCAAAAACAAATGAGATGTCATACTCTACTAAATTTCCTTACAATTAGAGTATAATTTATCAATCAATTCAAAGATACATTTTAAAAATAGAAACAAATCAATATCAAGAGAATGCATACTAAATAAACTTGTAGTGAGTACGTATCTAAATAAATTTAAACTTCTATGCATAAACAAACATAAAAAAGATGCATAGAATAAAAAGAAGGCAAACTATTTAATCGAAGGGATGATATTCAATCTAAAATTTCATCTTTTAATCACAGCCGTTGGCAGATCAGGACATCTATGTGCTTTATATAAGAATAGATTAATCATCAACTAGAAGTTTAGACAACATGCACAAAATGAGAGAATTAGTCTCTGATCTAGTAGTGAAAACAAAATTCTTTGTATGAGAGGAGCAAAATTAAGAAGAGGTAACCGGGTGAATTGACCTCTATTTATATTTTATTTACTTTTTGTATTTATATATGATTTTCTATATAATTTAGAGTAAATTATCATTGTACTATAAAATTAACTTTCATTCTCTGTAGAAAAAAATTATATAATTGACTTCCATAGTTCAAAAATACGACTCTATCTTATATGAGAAGTCGCATATCAAAATTCAAATATTTCTTTTAATAAATATTGAAGTTGAGAGACTTGAATACTTGATCCAACCTTACTAATAAAACATACACAAGATGAATTTTACTTCTTTCCTCAATAATTGAAAAAAAAAAAGAAAAGCAAATTCCAGTTCAACTGATAATGTTCTTCTTGGTTGCATAATTGATGAATGACGAGGTCGTTTCAATTGAAATGTATAAATATCAAATGTAACACCACACAGTTCGCATCCCTTGAAAATAAACGAAAAAAAGGGACCGGAATCTCCTGAAAATCTTGCATAACATAGGTTCATCTATTCATCCATTTTCTGATCTGAATGGACGATCATGATTAATTGAAGCATGGAGCCATGGAGAATATTTGAATTTTCGAGAGCTAAATCTCGTCCACCTGTGAGTAGGAAAATCCTGTCAATATAGTCAGTGGGAGATCTACGTGTATGTCAGGGGTGCTAAGCACCCTATGATTTTAAAATTCTTAATTATATATATTAAAATTTAATTTGATTTTTTTATTTTATTTTTTTGAACTTTTATATAGTCTAGCCCTCCTCATAATTAATAACAAATATGTATTTGTAGTTTAGTGGTTTGAGTCCTTTATAAGATTATGGGGATGTCAATTCCCACTAACCACAATATTTTTGTCTTTTTCACATATAACATTGTATAGATTAGTTCTTTATTAAAATTTTCTAGTTCTGCTCCTGAATATAGTCCATCTATCCTGTCCATCCATTCATAATATGGACGATCATGACTAAAATATGGAGACTATTTGAATTTTAAGAAGACAATATTCTTCAAACTTCTATCATAACCATCCATATCATGATACATAGACCATGTTCAGGATTTTCCTGCCCATCTGTGGCAGGTGTAGAAAATTTGGTTCCCAAAAAAAAGATGCTCTTATTTTTAGCATCTAGTTTGTAATATTCAATGCATGTTTTCTTAATACTAATTTTGTCCTTATTAAATACTTTTTAGCTTAATTTTTAAATACAATTCACTTTAAAGAAAATATTTAACACATTTAATGAAAAAAATAAAATGCCTTTATTTTCGAATCATTATCTAAGAAGGAAATATTTGTAGATCAAACAACCTATCGTTAGCTATAGACATATAAAAAATATATTAAAAAAAAAACATTGAAAATAATTTTTAAAGTACCCAATAATGCAAAACGAATAGCCATACACTATTTTTTAAGTAAGATTGGAAGTCAAGTCATCTAACTGTTTTTAATATTCACTAAGATTCTCCATCCGAGTTCGGAACTTGTAACCTCTTATTCAGAGGTTACTCCCTTTGCCACCGGACCAAAAATTGATTCTCAAATAGCCATACAATATTAATTTCTTAATCAGATATGTAGCTTTTATTATAATATTTGTTAATCTTTGTTTGAATAAGCCAGTTGAATTTGATCAGTTTTGTTGTATGGTGCTCTTGCTTGATTTCCAAAGCTTTGAGCATATTTATGCAAAGAATACAGGAGCACCTCAATATAAAAAGAGAATAATGATTCTAGGGCAAAGAAGGTAATATAAGATTTGTTAACAAAATAAAAATCAGCTCAGAATCGGAGATATTTATTAGAAGGCAAAGCTCAAATTAAGAAAGAAATATAATCCTGAGTCCTCAATACAGTTTTCTGATGCTCAAAATAGCTCTCCAAAAGAAAAAGAAAAAGAAAAAGAAAAGGTAATGGGATGGACTTTGCACAAAACTCAATTCAAAGTCGGGCCCAAATTATTCAATCTGCGTTAAGACTTGTGCAAACGGCTTAAAACTTAATAAATTTAAACGGTCTCATAAATCTAAATATCTGTACAATTTTGATATTGATCAGACAATTTGAAGTATTCTCTAAGACTCAGCTCCTTCTGAGGTACGCAGAGGGAGAGAAAGAAATAATCATTGTGCAGGGTGAACGTGTATTGTTCGGAGGAGAAAGAAGCTCAGCACAGCGTTAATTTTTAGCGATAATTTTCACCTCCAAATCGGAGTGTGAGATCACTGTTCGAAGGTGAGCTTCACCCCCGATCTCTTCCCTTCTCCTCCTGCTTCACCCACAAAAAGTTAGGAAATGAAAAGAAAAGAAAAATATCTCTCGAATCTTGTTTGGTTGACAAAATTATGTTTGGGGTAAAGAGTACAGGAGGTGAAATGTTTTGCCTTACATGATTATAATTAATAGAATCGATTTCTCTTCCAATTTGGAGTGTAACAGATGGAAATAAATTTTGTTGTAAATATTTTTTTAAAAATAGCACAAATGTCCAATCTTATATCTTACCTATATAATTTTTATTCAAATATTTTTGTCATAAATTTATAACAGCCAACGAATTTCTCATTAATTTTCTAAATTTTAACCAACAAAATAATAAATAAGACAGAAATAAAAGTTAAACTTATTTTTCCTCAGTAGACAATAATCATCCAAACACTAAAAAATTAAATATATTAATATTCCTTTCTATTCCATTATATTACTTTCTATTAATTACCTCTCTTCCCTTCCTCTACACGGATCCGTATCCTCTGCTGCGTTTTTTTTGGAAGCACCCTGCTGCACTTTTTTTTTAGTCGTTCGATTAGATCCGAAGGTCCAAATAACATCTCACCTAAACAGAAGAGATAGAAAGAAAAAACCCAACCTTTCTCTCTCGACGAAATGACCTCCGCCTTCACTCTCGACGAAATGACCTCCGCCTTTCTCACCTCGTCGCCTTCTCTCTAAACCGTTTCATTTCTCCTCCACTAAATTTCTAACCGTAGTTGCTAGTTCAAGCTGCCTCCACCATAGCCCCTCGCTCCGCCATGGCCAAGGAAGTGTACCAGCTGCTTTGCGTGTTCCAGCTGCTGAGTGCTCAGAGCTCGAGAGGCGCCTACGGGGCCACCTTCTCAATTGGCCAAGGATTCGAAATGTGGCACGGGTCACTAGAGATGACGTCGATCCTTCCATTTATAAGCTTCTCTTAAGGTATACAAATTAAGGCTTCTCATTTTGTGTGGGCTAAATTAGACTTGCTAATACCAGTTTCACTGATCCATCTTTACAACATCATACTGGCATGCTCAAATTTGCTTTAGGGACGCAAAAATCATCAATTTAATCAAAGGTAATTCAAAGGTGGGCTGTCACCGTCAGTGACTCATTTTATTTTTAATTCGATGATTTGTTGTATTCATTCATCTAATTGTTATCAATTGGGCTTTATTTAGTTAGATGATTAATGTTCTTTATTCTTCTAATTTATTTAGGTTTCAATTTTTTTTCTGTTGCTTATATGATGTTTCCAAATTTTATTCATTTGTTTTCATGGTAATCATTGGAGTTTATTCAAGTTAAATTATTATGTTTAATTTAATGTTTTAATTAATTGGTTTAAAAATTTCAATTATATATTATGTTTTTTCTAAATTTCCCATTAATTATTGTTAATAATTAATTAATCATCTAACATATGAGAGAAAGAGGCAGGTTTATCTATTAAGTTTGTTTTAAATTTCAATCATCTGTGTTGCGTGGAAGAGACCTCAGATTATGAAAAGAAAGGCTTCGAATTGAGCTCGATGGACTACTCAGAACCCGGCACGCCAGATAAAAGCAAGGAGAAGTGAAATTATTAGCCTTCATTTAGTCCTTGGTATTGTTATGTTTCCGGTGCCTTTGTATGATTAAACTTGTAGCTACTTGTGAGGATTGAAATCTGCTGCGATCCAAAAAAGGTGAACAGTAACTCTAAAATTCCTGCTTTTCCAAATCTGACCGTCCAATCATTTCGTGCACGTATCTCAAAGCAGCTGATTTTTCCTTACACGAATCTCGAAACAATTCAATAGTTGGATTTGGAAAAGCAGAAATCGCAGGTCACTGTTCGTGAGCGAGAATCGCAGCAGATGCGGATCCCTACTTGTGATATATACTCAAGGCACTATTTGTTTTATTTTATTTGGTATTGTTATGTTTCCGGTGCCTTATCTGTGTCAAATCATAATCAAGATTTGTTTTCTCTATTCGTCATAGCAACAGCTGCCCCATATTCCATTGCTTGCTTTCGCATATCCCTCAAGCGATTTTTATGGTCTAACTCTGTGTAACCAATGCCTCTAATTCCACCGGATTGTCTACTATATAGCTCATGTGCCTCTTTCGGCCGAATTCCTGAACTATCAGCTAGATGAATGTCAATGCACGATACTTCAGACACTTTACGTTGACTAGGTATTAGATAGCAAGCTTCGGGCTTTTGGAGAGGATGGTTGTGTTCGGAAAAAAAATCTTTGACCTTGTATTTTTGGGATACTCTATAAAATTTTATTTTCAAACGAACTTGACAATTTGTTCGTGTCTCTGCTCGAGGGTTCTTCGTCAGATGATCTCGCTTATCTTTTTCTCGTGTACCTTCGCATTGGCACGTGAAAACATATGAAGTAATTATATCATCCTTTTTACTCTTATGACCACAGTCTCCTCTTACCCCAAAGCCATTTCTTCCACCATAATTCCTCCAAAACGTCCATGCTTCGTCTATTGTTTGAAATTCCATACCCAATAGAGATACAAAATCATCTTCTTGAGACTCCATTTCCTTCATGAACAATAAAATATAAAACAAATATTAAGCTTTTAGCAATTTTTTTTAAGAAAAATAAGGATCTAGAAACCAATTAGCATTTCCATATGAAACCAATTACAAGAGCCAAGTATCATTCAACCTAGTTGAATATGAAGTAAACAGGAAAAAAAACAACCTAGAATAAATAAAAACTGAAATATGTCAAAAGATAGGGTTTAAAATGTAAAAATTGCAAAACAAAATTAGAGGTGGACTTGATTCTTCACCTCTTTTCCTTGTATCCCGTTGAGAGGAAACCCTTCAGAACTGAGGGAAGATGAAGTTTGATAGGAGCGGACTTGATCAGAGAAGACGAAGTCCTATTATCCATAACCCTATTCAGGGAGCGGACTTGATCAAAGGCGGGAAGACAAAATGATTTAGGAAAAAAAATTTCTTTCCATTTTAGGTGAGATGTTATTTGGACCTTCGGATCTAATCGAACGGCTAAAAAAAAAGTGCAGCAGGGTGCTTCCAAAAAAAACGCAGCAGAGGATACGGATTCTCCTCTACACTACATCCAAACAATTTGTAAAGCTCTTTGGATAAAAAAAAAACCCACCCGAAGAAGAAATGGAATTACCGAATTAGGCTTCAAAATTTAGTAGCAATAGATTTGGTCGGAAAGGGCTTAAAACAATAGCAACCACCTTGGATCAAAAGAGGCCCATATCATTGATCCATAAGTCTCACGGTGGTATCTATGTCAATTCGGTTCGATGATAAGAAAGATATTGAAAAAAACAAAAACAAAAATTATGCAGTATCTTGACTCGTAGGCCCGATCCGCTATCGTTACTTGTTTCGATTGTGGTGTGAAGTGTGGACTTGATAGTAGGTCCGATGCCCATCGGACCTACTTTAGTTCGACGGGTTCAATCACCGTTCAATCTGTTTCAAGATTCGTGTGAAATGCTTTAAATTTCGTGCGGCTTTGTTTCAATTTCGTGCCCACAGATATTAATATGAATCGGACGGTTGTGAAGCTCGTTGAACCTAAAAGCAAGTCCGATGGTCATCAAATCCACTCCGTTCTCGGTGTGAAGAATTGCGAAGAAAAAATTTCAGGGAGAAAATTAGAGCGCTCGGAGAGATTAGCGTGTGGGAGTTTTATTGTGTTTGATTTACTTCCAATTTTTGGATTCAATGGGAGAACTGGCGGTAGAGAAGCACACAGAATACATCGTTTCCATTGAAAAGGTTTGCTCAATTGCTCTTTAAACCCTTAGCTCTATGCTTCAAATTCAATTCCTTCTCTTGTTGTTCCCTCTTTGATTTAGTAGCAGTCGAACTGAAACTCTTTCTGCAAATCTTACAGAGGAAAGATGATTTTGAATCCTTGGTGATGGAGCATCTGAGATTGAGTGGTGCCTACTGGGGCCTCACTGCTCTTGACCTCATGCACAAAATCGGATCTGTTAAACCTGACGATATTGTAACCTGGATCATGAGCTGTCAGGACAAAGATTCTGGTGACTAAACTGAAATTTCTAATTTCTCAGCTTAATTGCCTAATAATTTGGCATAGTTAAAGGTGTAAACTTTTTGTTGAATTGTTGAATTTAGGTGGATTCGGTGGGAATGTTGGTCATGATCCGCACATTCTTTACACGCTAAGTGCTGTGCAGGTTTTAGCCATCTTGGATCGCCTTGATGCCCTTGATGTAGAAAAGGTGTCAGATTGTATCCTTTTTAAGTGAAATAATATTGAAATGTGGCGAATCGCAATAGGTTGTTGTGTTCATATAACTGCATCATATGCTTTATTTCAAGCTCCTGTTTTGCTTAAGACAAAGTAAGATGTTGCTGGGCTTCAGAACGAAGATGGCTCATTTTCTGGAGATATGTGGGGGGAGATTGACACTAGGTAGGCTATTGATTTTTTATTTCTTTTCTTTTAGTTGTATTGTATCCAAAAATTACCGTACCAGATGGTATACCCCCTTTCAGTTCATTTGTAACAGCGGTAAACCAAATTACCATTTTAGGCTTCAGAAAAAAGTTGACTGGTAATAGATTGGTACAGGTCTGGTATCAAATTGTGTTATTTGTATGAGACCAGGTACATTGTATAATAATATTGCCCTCTATATAGGTTCTCGTATGTTGCAATATGTTGTCTATCCTTGCTGCACCGGCTAAGGAAAATAAATGTAGAAAAGGCTGTAGATTTTATTGTTAGTTGCAAAAATTTGGATGGTGGATTCGGTTGTATACCCGGTGGAGAGTCTCATGCTGGACAGAGTATGCTTCCATCTTTGTCTTTTCTCCATTCTTCATTATTTTTAACCATTCAAGATATTTGGCCAAAAACACACTATTTTTTCTGCTTTTGTGTATAGCACCCATGATTTTTGGTATTTGCAAAATATCAGTGAATGGGGAACAGTAAATAATGAATCTAACAAAATACTCTTTCCATACATTAAAGTATTTATATTTGTACAAAAATATTATTTTTTAAATGTTATTCCTGTAAAATATGTTACACTTACATTGGTTTGCATGTTGGAAAATAAGACAGGATAAGAGGGGAAAAGGAATAGAGGGGGATGGGTCTTAATTTAGAAATAGACTTGTTTCATTCGAACCTAATATGAAGTCAGGACGTGTTGAATTTAGGCTGCAATTATTAAAATACAGGCCAAGTGATCCTATTTTATTCTTTTCCAACATGCAGTTATTGCTGATATTGTTATGGTGCCTTTCAGAAATGCCACAAATCATGGGTGTTCTTTAAAATGCAGATAATAACAGTTTGCAAAATCCTTTTATATTGTTTTTAAACTGAATTTAGACCTGTCTTAATTATCTTAAATTTGCATTTCTTGGTGGCTTTGTAGTATTTTGCTGTGTTGGTGCTCTTGCAATAACAGGATCACTTCATCACATAGACAGAGATCTGCTCGGTTGGTGGCTCTGTGAGCGCCAATGTAAAGATGGTGGTTTAAACGGCCGCCCAGAAAAACTCACTGATGTAATCATTTCTTTTATTTCCATTGTTGGAACTCTTTCTTGTTGGGTTTACTGTATTTCATGGATTATGTTTGAATTTTGGAATAAATAGGTGTGTTACTCTTGGTGGGTTTTGTCCAGCTTGATAATGATTGACCGGGTGCATTGGATCGACAAAGATAAGCTCTCCAAGTTTATTTTGAACTGCCAGGTCTGGAACATGTTTTTTTTACTGATTAGCACAGTATTCAGCTCTATATCATACATGAATTTGAGTTTGGAAAGTCTCAGTACCATTAGCAGTAAGGATTTATTTAGTTATTCTTTTTCTCCACCCTTTGACATGGGATGCCAACCAACCAAAAAAACTTGTTACAGTGCTGCAGGTTGGCCCTGGTACTGGCATGCACCTGTACCTGCCGGTATGGTAATCTGTACCTTGTATTATATAGCAGCAATTACTTACAATATTTATTATCACAGGACTTGGAAAAAGGTGGAATTTCAGATAGGCCAGATAATGCTGTTGACGTCTTTCATACTTATTTTGGGGTTGCAGGTGCTCTCTCATACACTTTTTGTTATTATTTTTCATGTGAATAAGAGATCAAACTTTCTGATTAAAGATGATCAATAGGGCTGTCACTAATGGAATACCCTGGATTGAAGACCATCGACCCGGCTTATGCTTTACCAGTTGATGTCGTTAATCGCATATTCTTTCAGAAGTAGACCGGGCTCTGCTCTCTTCTTGTACAATTTTATTGCATGGTGGGAATATTTCTGAACTAGAAAGCGCAGTAGGATAATTAATTGTGAGATGCATAATATTTTATATGCTTCTCTGTCATGGAACTAACACTAGAGATGTGTTGGAAAAATATTGATTTTATTATACTTGTTTGGCCATTAGTTATGCACTTTTTTTGTTTTATCTATTAGCAATGCAATCTAATAAGATGTGTAAACCTGACAAAATCATTTGAGTGAGTCTATGGTACTATGCATATTATGGGTTGGTCCGTAATACAGAAATAATTTCTGTTTTCAAAATTCTAACAGTCGATCTAAATCATTCAACATTATGCTCATAAGAATATGTACTTGCATACCGAATTTAATATTTTTAAATTTTTTTTTACTATTTTTTAAGATAGGTAGAAAATCACTTGATCTGAAAATTCTAGACCATCCAAAATCAGTGATTTTCTATCTATCTTAAAAAATAGTGAAAAAATTCTAAAAAATATAAAATTTGGTCTGCAAGTACATATTCATATAAAAATTATTTTGAATGGTTCGGATCGACCATTAGGATTTTGAAAATGAAAATATTGATCTGTATTACGGACCAAATCGTGATATGGATAGTACCATAGACTCACTCAAAACATTTATTCATTTCCTGGGTTTTGACTTCTTAACCGCACTTTGATTTTGGTATAATTTTCATCTAGCTATTGGTGTTAAGCAACTCAGATCGACACTATCAACATTGTGTTGGCTACTTGCATAATTTTTCTTTGGCAACTTTTGGTCTCTTCATGCATTTGGCCTTCATCATTTATTCATTTGCTGGGTTTTGACTTTTGAACAATCAGATTTTCTACAGTGATTCGCTTATTTGGAAGCAACATTTCCTTTGTCAGTTATCCAGTCACGTTCAAAAATTTTAGTAACGGGTACAAAATGTTTACCTTGAAGCAACAGTTACCAACAGTAATGATACATAAAGAATAAGAGCGCTTTTAATTGCAGCCTTCTATGCAACAAAGAACAAACTAAACTCGAGAAATTATAATGAGCAAATACAAGAATTTTTATTTTTTATTATAACCAGATAAATAAAATATTCTTCATACAACAAGGTTAATTAATAAACATTGATTAATTAACCTACAGAAACATGAAGCTACTTAAGGTTTTCACTAGTTTGCACAATATATTAAGCATATCTACTGCTACACCTAAGTTGACATACCCACTGAATTCTATTCTTTATACTTCAAATTATTTCCAGGCCATGCTAGAAAAGGCAGGTTGACTACTATTATTGCTCTGGTTAAGCGGGCTACTGGGTCCACCCGAAGATTCGCTGAGAGTAGCCCTAGAGGGCGGGCTTGCGGGTCCCATTGGCCCTCCACCCGGCACAAGCTTATTAGGCATGGATCCAGGCCCTGAGATGGCGCTATGTTTTTTCTTCTCTTTCTTTCCATCTGCTAAAAAGCTCCCAATTATAACCTGTTAAGCACATGTCAGGCCTATTGTTAACTATCTGCAATCTTGATCTTGCTAAAGACAAAATAATAATGAAAGCATAAAATAACAAGATAATTCGTTGTGCCAACAGCTCAACAGATTAATACAAAGTTAACAACAAGCTAATGACAAACAAAGGTTATTTGTCCACTGTCTTCTGGCATGTGCTGAAACATGGTGACCCCAATTATAAATTCATAACAAAACTAGTATGAAGTACTTAACTGCCACAACCCAATAATTAATCTATTTGACCAGATCAGAAACATTTATTCATTGTTGACCACTTCATTCGTATGTGATTGCTCCAAAAGATTTCCGTGTACCAGACAAAACTCTATCAGCATAAGAAAGAATAATATATATACAAGGAAACCCTCATGCAGTGCAACACGCAAAAATTATAGCATAATATAATTAGCCCTAATAATATTTACATACATTTCAACTAAATAAATTATGCTAAATAAGAGAAGAAATGACAGAAAAGCAGACCTGGACAGGGGAAGCGGCTGTTAAAAGGCCAGCAACACCACCACCTAAGACTCTGCCATCGGGACCCGCCAATGAGACACTCAAACCCCCCATTCTACTCCTCTGGCCCCCACTCTCAGACAGTAGAAACGATCCCGATAATGACAATATCTCAAACCTACCCTGCAAATTCCACAAATCAAACATACAAAACAATCAGAATTCCCTATGATAAAATCAAAACATAATTATCGCATCCTCACATCAGACATAAATGCAAAAATTAAAGTAGAGAGTAGAGACCTCATAAGTTACAGTTCCACCAGAGGTAGCAGCTTGTCTGAGTGTTACATTTGAAATGGCACCATTTGCTGAAAGGATACAGACTGCTCGTGGTCCGTGCTGAGAAAAGGACATAATTTTTGACGACACATCCTATCAAAAAAATTCAAACAAAGCCGGAATGAAAATTTGACAATGGAAATATTGATATTGTCATGTGGATTTGACATTGCATTAATTTCAGAAATTAGAAAAGAGTACCTCTCCAGCTTTGACAGTAATAACATGTGGTGTGAATCCGATTCCAGCTGATCCTGAAAGTAGGCAGTAACATTATAGTTTAGAAAATTCAAATGTTTAATTCAGCAGGCTTAAAATATTTACATAAAAGGTAACTATGTTATCAAATTTATCACATTAAAAAGTTAAATCAGTAAGAAAAAGTTAATTAACTAAATTTCTCAGACTCATGAAGAACTACTTAACGAAGCTATAACAGTAGAATAAATACTGAATCCAACAAAAAGTATTATATTACACATACAAAGAGCATACCAAGGGGGGAGGCAATTTTTTGCTTCTTGTTAGTAGACCCCAGAGGCCTACCCCTCTTCTTCATCCCGTCAGGTGGAGCTGAAGAAACGGGTTTACCCGCTCCACTAGCCATAGGAGAAGAAAACCCTTCTGCAGTCTGACCCGACCTGCTCTGTTGTTGCACCAATCCAAGTGACATGCCCCCGTCAGGCCCGTACTTCCTCGGCCGTCCCCTCTTCTTTTTAACCACTTCTCCTCCCATGCTGATACTCAAGCCGTGTGAAGAGGTCCCATTGCCGCCGCCACTGGAGGGGACAGTGGTGGGACCGCTCGAGGGAGCGGCAGCACTGCCGCTTCCAGTGCTGGGTTGGAATGGAAGTGTCTGGGATGGGGATAAAACTGGCTTGTAAATGGCAGTACCATCTGATGCATAGGAGAGCCTCATGCTCTGTAAAGGTGATTGGCTTTGAACCGGATTCTTTTGCATGGCCATGGTAAAGTGTTCCCGACCTGAACCCGGTACCATTCCTTGCTCAGATCTCACTTCCATTAGAAAAATTCACTTGTGATGTAAGGATAACCTCCAAAAGAATTGGAACTCTGCTCTAGAATCAACGGTATAAAGCCGCGCACTTTATACGAACAAGTTTAAAAAACTAAAAGTGGAAAAATTCTGGATCATTTAACAGAATTATCCACTACAGTAGGTTATAAGCTACTTCAAGTGAGAGGTTGGGAAGCACCTAATGAGCTCTTTAATCTCTAAATTTCTCATGGAACTATGAGAAGCAACACAGAATTCATGGTATGAGAAAACTTAGAACAGAAAAAAGAGAGGAAAACAGAAACAGAATAGAGGAATAGAAAAAGAAAAAGGAGAACGAAAGTTCCAAATAGTAAAACTAAAAACCTTATCTTGTTCCTACACAAACCACAATCAACACCCAAAATTCACCCAATTTTGAGGCAAAAAAAAGAGAAAATTACAGGTCTCTCACTCTGCATATCATGCACAATTTTCTCCCCCTTTCCGAATTTCAACAGAAAATCCAGTAAATCACTTGAAAATTTCTTATAAAATAAATAAAAGACAAAAACAAAAAGTGGGGCAAAAAAAAAGAAGGTATTTCACGTGGGAAACAGAGAAAACCAATTGCCCTTTTTTTTATTCTGTCGAGTTTCACAAGCAAAAGAAAGTCAGATAGAAAGAATAGATATTTCTATTTCTTTTTTCCTTTTAACCCACTTTCATGTTTTTCATTTTTCTCTCGTGTATGAGTAGGGCCCTTAAATATTTCTTTCAGGTCCTTTTGTTATATTATTTTTTTTCTTTTTCAACCACTCCGATGTTTTCCATTTATCCCTCGTGTTTACACTATGTTTGGTAAAGCATGCCAAATTTGCTTTAATGCAATTATAGTTTTTTTCATTTTATTTTATGCATGTAATTTTGTTTTGTAAACCTTTACGTTTATTATTATTATATCTTAGAGATTTATTCTTGGTGATACTATTACTCATTCTGTTGTTGTCAGGAGCGGACCTAGGATTTTCGTCGGAGAGGGCAAAAAAATATCAAATTAGGATTAAATAGCTAATCGGGTACAAATTCATTAACTAATTAAGTACTTAATAAAAAATAATAGTTTAATTTATATTTTTCAATGCTCTGACTTTTAATTTCTGATATTTTAATCTATAATTCTAATTATTAATCATAATTGAAGAAATTTATTTTAATTTAACTCTAAATTTAATCCGAACTACAATTAAACATCTAGCAGGGGACAAAAACTTTTCCAGAGAGGAGTAGAGTCGATCGAAACGTCCCGACTTCCACTAAAACGCAAAATCTATGATGCACATGGGTCCGCCCCTGATTGTTGTCCCATGGATAATTTATGGGTTATTTTGAAAAAGGACTTCTGTTTTATTATTCTTTTCCCCGATTACAAGTCAAATTTATTAACTACTGAAATTAAATATCCACTTCAAATTATTTTGCACCGATGACAAAAAAATATCATGGTGATGTCAAGCGAATCATTTTTTCTTCTCGAAGGAGCTTTGACACGCTAAAATATCAACCCATTGCAAACTACTATTACAAAGTTGCAAAACAAATGAGATAAAATTTAGTGACAAAACCCACCCAAAAATGTTGCTAGGGCTGGCAAAGAGCCAGTGGTTACATCGTGACTCGTAGCTGATTCGGTCATTTGTTATTAGATTGAGTTGGAGTCTAGCTTGCTTGTTACTAGTTCGGTTAAGAATTAACAAGTTCAAACTAGAATCTAACTCCCTTGCTGGTTAGTGAGCTAACTTGGATACACATCAATTTGTGAATTTATATTAATTTGTGTGTATTTTATTCGAAACTTAAAAAAAAAAAAAATTAACTTATTTGTAAAATTTGAAAAAACAGCTTAGTCTAACTCAGTCCAAAAAAATTGTAAAATTTATTTTATTCTTAAAACGAGATCCAGCCAAACCCAGTGAGCCAGCTCACAAGCTAATTCAGTTCAGCTCGTGACGATTTTAAGTTTTGATTTCAGCTTGAACCCCTAAAGTTAGCTTGTTGTCACCCCTAGTTGCTCCCAGTTATATGGTGGCATGCTAGAGTGGAAATTTTGTGAACCAATTTATTTTTCCATTGTCAAGCCATGATCAAAATGGCGAGAGTGGTGGTCATAGCACGTGAATAGTTACATTATATAAGTCATGCTGTAATCAAACGTGTTGTGATCGAGTCGTGTTAGTCATGTATGATCATGTTTTTATCAGCATGTGTAGATATTTGAGTTCATATTATTGGATACGGTTAAAATTTGAAATATATGTATGTCATGCATGCTGTCCAACACACATGCTGTGATCGAATTTTTTTTCTAAATTATTTCTACCTCGACCATTCAATCAAGATCTAACAGTCTGTTTCGAATCTTGATTGGCGTTTCGTAACCATTTTGTGTCGTGTTCCGTGTCGTGCCTATAGCGACCCTCGTGTCGTGCCGTGTCTTTTTTCCAAGGACTGGTCGCGGGACATTAGCAGTCACTAAACACACGAATCATGGTACGTAACCGACACACTTGATGTGCAGTTTCATTATGTGACGGAGCCAACTCCGACATGCTATTTTTCTGCTTTATGATATGTGACGAGCCGAAAACTCTTCAAATTTTAATAGAAACATGAGAACTAGCATTTGATCTGGTGACAAAGATAATGTTCTCCGTGTGGAAGGTCGTAGGTTCGAAATCCATATGGAAAAATTCCTTGTAAATATTAAACAGTTAGATGGCTTAGATGGCATGACCTCTAACTTTCACTTAAAAAAATTAATATCAACATAGTAAAGTTAGAATTCACTGATAATAAATCAAGTTTATACAAGTGATAATCATCAAAATAATTTTAGAAAATTGAAATACAATATTTAAAGAAAGATAAAATAATTTAACGTTAAGTTTCACTATTTATAATTTAAAATTTGCATCTACATTATATTTCATAAATTTTCAATAGACGTCCAACAGTATTTTATATTGTTTTTGCTTGATTTAGAAGTATTTAATGATTAATAATATAGTACAAATGGTTGCATTTGATTCTTTTCTTGCCTGATTTAATTTCTTAAGTATATGAACCAAAGCATGATGATTGCTGTTTTGATAATTGCAAGCACTAGGATGTAACTGTATATATATATTCTGAAAGACTATTCAGGTTTGGTGCTAGCAATTGAGTAAAGAACAAGAATTAGCTTGCAAATCGAATAAAGTTTAAAATTCCTTTATTAGATTTATTTAACTTGTACTGCACGTGTAGTCGTGTAGAGGACATCATCCTCATCTACTGACTACTGGGATCTTCATCTGCAATTCTTACAAAGTCCAATAATTCTTCTTCAACAAAAAAAACTAGAAAACAGAATTTTTTTAGTTGCCATTAATTATATATATATATATATATATATATATATATATAAAAAGAGAGAAAGAGAGTCCGGTTAATGTCATAAGGTTATAATTTCAACCTAAGTTATAACGAGTCAGTTTTCGTGATTTCAAAATTCGAACAATTGATTTGAACTGCTCAACACGATCTCTATATTAAAATGTGCTTGGAGACTAAATTTTATATATTTTTTTAATTTTTTTACTATTTTTTTAATCAGTCCAAAATCGTTGTTTTGGATGGTTCAGAATTATCTGAAAACATGGTTTTGTACCTATCTACAAAAATAATAAAAAAATATAAAATTTGGCCTACATGCACATTTTAATATAGAGATCATGTTGAGTAGTTCAGATCGACTGTTCAGACTTTGAAGTTACAAAAACTGACTCGTTATAATTTGAGCTAAAATTCTAACATTATGATATTAGCCGTACTCTTTATTTTGTGTATGCGGTGTGACCATAATTAAAAAAAAATCATTATTTTCGGTAAATAGATATTACGTGCGCGCCCCACAGAGGTGGTACACGAGTATTATCTGAGTAACCAAATCAACAATTAATCAGTCGTTTGATATGTGTAGATAATACTTGTACGTCTCTCTTTGAGGATACGTAAATAATAGTTGTGTTCGAGATAAGAATGAAAACTTAAAAAAAAAAATGTCAATTCTACACATTGTTTTTTAAATGATAACAAAAAAAAATCGGACTAGTAAATATGGTCATTAATGGTCAATTAAGATTTCATTTTTACAAATTTTAAAATAAATCATGTTTCTTATACCCAAGAACATTAGTTTCTAATTAAATACATTGGATCCTTCACTTTTTCTTTCAAATTACCACTAAAATTAGGGGTGTTAATTGGGTCCGGTTTAGTCAGTTTTGAATTGAACCGAACTAGTTTGGACTAAACGGTTCGATTTTTTCGGTTTAATGGTTTGGTTCGTTTTACTATGTAAAACCAAATTATAACTTTGATTCGGTTCGGTTTGGAGATCTTCAAAACCAAAATTACTGAATTTTTATATATTATGAATTTGGTCCGGACCGCTCCGGTTTTGTTTCTTAATACCCCGGTTTATTTCTTAATATGCTTCAGTTTATTACAAAACAATTGTTTTAAATAAAAAAATTAATATATTTCGGTTGTAACCGAACATATTGAAATAAAACTTTGGTTCAGTTCAGCTTAGTTGCAAAACTAAATCGGTTCGGTTCGGTTCTATTTTTAAAACCGAATTATAGCTTTGATTTATCTAATTCAATTCAATTTTAACCAAACCAAAACAAACCGATGAACACCCCTAACTAAAATGTGTGACTAGCTTGTCTGGTAAATGAAAACACCTATGAAATTATAACCCGAAAAAAAAATGTAAACATTCTTACTGTTATTTTTTATAAGAATGGTAGTTACATGGACGATAACAAAGTATGATAGAAAACAAATTAAGAACCAAACTTATTGAAAACCAAGGTAATATTCGTCAAAGTTCATCAAAATAAAAAGTTTACACATATCTGTTATCCCGAAATTTTTATTAATACCATTTCAAATAAGATAAAACCAAATTACTACTAAAAATTGGAGAATTCCAAAAATATCAGGGCCGCCAATTCAATATGTGGTCTCATTAATGGAGGTCCACAGATTGAATTGGCAGACTCCTAAAACTCCAATTTTAGTATATTACAGTGAAATTAATGGACTTTTGAGAGTTCGCCAATTCAATTTGCGGATCTCCATTAATGGGGTCGCATATTAAATTAGCGGCCCTTTATTTTTTAATTCTCTATAATTTATGGTTTTCTAGTTTATTTTTTTTATTATGGTATAAATACAATTTTCGGTCTGTTATCATTAAAATAGGTACTCTTGAATCAAATACAGTGCTATTTGAGAATCAACCAATCAAACGTCAATAAAATCCTTTTTTTTTTTCAAATTGCATAACGAATGACTAATAGATTTGTAATTTGAACCAAACATCATGTATAACAATTTTAATTTATGGTTTTCTAGTTTATTTTTTTATTATGGTATAAATAAAATTTTCGGTCTGTTATCATTAAAATAAATTTGTCATGATTGTCAAATAAATTTGTCATAATTCAGCCTATTTAATAAATATGTTTTATCAAACACTAATTATAAAACAATAATTATATAAGTATATCTAGCGTACATCAAACTTTAATGACACACACACACACACACACATATATAAATATAAATATTATTAAATTTAAAAATTAAAATTGTAGACGTGTTCTCAGTTATTTAGATAGGGTATGTATTAATTATGTACGATGAATGATACATCAAAATTAAAATTGACTAAAATTTGAAACACACCCTGTCTATATAATTGTAAACTCAATTACAAATTTTTTTATTTTGAAAATATTTTTCAAATAATGTACCATAAAAGTTGGTTGTACACTATATTATCCCGTACAGTTTAATATATTATTCATCGGTATAGCAATAAATCCAACTTTTATAATAGGATAAATTTTGTTGAATGTCACTAAAACTTTGTCATTTGTTACGAACTAGTCATTCAAGTTTGATTTGTCTTTTTTTAGTCACTCAACTTTGTTATTTGTCCCAATCAAGCCACTCTATACTTTTCCATCCAATATCTTAACGGAGTATTTCTATTCCGTCCAAAATATTAACGGAATATACTCATTCCGTCTAAAAATACTAATAGAATGAGTATATTCCATCCAAGATACTAACGGAATGAGAATATTCCGTTAAGATTTTGAATGAAAAAGTATAGAGTGACTTAATTGGGACAAATAACAAAGTTGGGTGATTAAAAAAAGAAAAATCAAACTTGAGCGACTAATTCGTAACAAATGACAAAGTTTAGTGACTTCCAGCGAAATTTATCCTTTATAATACATCTATTCAATATCTTCCAAATTATTGTGTATACTAAAAAAAAATTAAATTTATTTTCATCATTGAAATAGGGTGTCTGGGTGTGTATCGAATTTGGATCAACTTAAAAGCCGTTTTTAACTTCAATCAAACATTTTAATATTTAAAATGGTTGAATTTAAATGGCTTTCTGATGGATTTCAAATTAATTAAAATTTAATATACGTCCTTATTAAATATGGGAGAATCCATCCATAATTTTTATTTTTATTTTATTTAAACAATGTTATTTAAGATATCAGATAAATGTGTTTTAAAAATTAGAGGTACGTTAGAATTATACCTTTTTTTAAGGTTGAATTATACTTGGTTATATAATATTTATTTATCTGCGCATATAGAAAATTGACGTTAACATCAGGGTGGAGCTATATTATTTTTTCAATTTGGATCTTATTTTCATATAATTTATAGTAAAATATTACAAGTAGTGTAAAATGACCCCATTTGCGGTAAGAAAAATTTATGTGATTGACTCTATTCACATTTGACTCCTATAACTTGAATGTCTGACTCGGTCCTGGTTAACATAATTTGATTCCAAGTACTAATTCGTTTTTATACTTAAATAATCGATCTACTGTATTTTATAACGGAAACTTTGCTAAATCGATGCATGCATATGCATCCAAATAATCCCTAATTGCCTACGGCATGTGATAAAATATAATTTCAAATACAATTATGACATCCTATGAATAAAAGAATAATTTTTGCACTCGTAGGATTGCAGGGGTTTTGACTTCTCAAACTCAAACATCGCTGTGACTAGCTGGGGCTCGAGGCCGAATATACCATGGTTCTGCCAATTAGATATTTTCATAGGGGGTGATTTGCACAGAAAAACATTATACAAGAGCAAGCTAAAGCAGAATATTGTTTAATATTTATCGAAAAATCGTGATTTTTAAAAATTCTAAAAACATAGCAAATAATTAAAAAAAATGTAAAATTTGATATGTAAGCACATTTTAATATGGATATCAAATTGAACTGTTTGAATCGGTTGTTTGGAAATCAAAACTAACAATTTATATTCTAATGTATAAGAGGACTTATACATTGCAATGCACCATAACCCAACTCTCTCTCTCTCTATATATATATTTTAGGATTCAAATACAAATACTGGTTTTATGCTCCAATTATGTTCTACATTTTTATCTCCGTTTTCAAAATTTAAACAGTCAATTCGAACCGCTCAACATGATATTAGTATTAAAATGTGTTTCGAGAGCAAATTTTATATTTTTGGATCTCTTTTTATATTTTTGAAATAGGTACAAAATTACTATTTTCAGAAAATTCTGGATCATCCAAAACAGTGATTTTGCACCTAATAAAAATATTTCAAAAAAAAATATTTGATATCTAATAAAAAAATTAAGAGGTTGGCTAATATGCAATCGATTGTTCCTGAGCTCCCGTGCAACCAAGTCGTTTTTCGATTTTCAAAGTCCAAACGATCGATCTAAACCGTTAGATGTGATCTCTATATTAAAATGTATTTGGAGACCAAATTTTACATTTTTTGAATTTATTTTACTATTTATTAAGCCTCTTTGAAAATCGCTGATCCAACGGTGGTTTAACCAAACAGTAAAAACAGAAGCCACCGTTGGATTAGCGATTTTCAAAATAGTAAAAAAAATCTAAAAAATATAAAATTGGTCCCCAAGTACATTTTTAATATAGAGATCACATCTAACGGTTTAGATTGACCATTTGGACTTTGAAAATCGAAAAACGACTTGATTGTACGGAAGCTCGGGAACAATGCATTGTATATTAGCCATAAAATATATATATATATATATATATAGAGAGAGAGAGAGAGTGACTAATATGATTTCAGTTGCATATGGGCCGAAGTGCTTACGGTCCAAATTTGAAATTTCAAAATCCAAAAAGTCGATCCGAACCGTTAGATGTGTTCTCCATATTGAAAAGTGCTTGGAGACCAAATTTTACATTTTTTTGGAATTTTTTTGCTATTTATTAAGCCACTTTGAAAATCGCTGATCCAACGGTGGCTTAACCCAACAGTGCCACCGTTGGATCAGCGATTTTCAAAGTGGCTTAATAAATAGCAAAAAAATTCCAAAAAATGTAAAATTTGGTCTCCAAGCACTTTTCAATATGGAGAACACATCTAACGGTTCGGATCGACTTTTTGGATTTTTAAATTTCAAATTTGGACCGTAAGCATTTCGGCCCATATGCTACTGAAATCATATTAGTCACTCTCTCTCTCTCTATATATATATATATAAATAAATATAGAGTAAGGCTACTATGCTTTGCAAATTAAAGTGGGTGCTTTAATTTGCGCTCATATCTTTATTTTCAAAGTTCAAATAGTCAATCCGAACCGCTCAACATGATCTCCATATTGAAATGTGCTTGGAGACCAAATTTTACATTTTTTGGAATTTGTTTACTGTTTATTAAGCCACTTTGAAACTCGCTGATCTGGTGGTCCAGAAATTTTTACTGTTCACCCTGATTTTCAGATTTTCAAAGTGGCTTAATAAACAGTAAAAAAATTCCGAAAAATGTAAAATTTGGTATCCAAGCACATTTCAATATGAAAAACATGTTGAGACGTTCGGATTGACTATTTGAACTTTGAAAATAAAGATATGAGTGCAAATTAAAACACTCACTTTAATTTGTAAAACATGGTAGTCTTACTCAATAAATATATATATATATGAGGTATGGTTTTACAATATTCTCACATGATATATACATTCCACGTTGAAAAGGTCATGGTACAATTATTGCCGCTTTTAATTTACATCTCTCCTTCGCAGATATATCACTCGCCGTCACTAGCTTCATAAAATACAATAATTAAGCAGTACCTAATTTTAGAAAATGCGTACCCTAATACATCATCTAAACTGTCTTATATATATTTATCAAATTTTAGAAGATGGAAACGAGATCTAACTTATTATAGTGATTTTCATGTATGACTTTTTCAAACATGACACTATGCTCGTGTCAAGCTGGTGGAAATTTTTTATGAATAGAAATTATAAAATTAAGATTTACAGAAATAGAAAAGAGTATCTTGATTATAACAAATATAGTAAGACCGGAGGCAGGACGACATCTATTTATGGATCATAGTCAATTACTATGATTCATGCTTTTATAAAAAAAATAAAAAAAATATAAAAAAGAGTACTCTTTCTGCTTTCCATCAGCGGTCTTTAATAAAATAATAATAAAAATATGGATCTTAGTCATTAACTTTGATTCATAAATAGATGGATCGTCATTTTTATCTCCGATCTTACTATACTTGTTGTAATCAAAATACTCTTTCTATTTTTATATATTTGAATTTTATAATTTCTATTGATAAAAAATTTCCCAAGCTTATCCTGAAAAATAACACCAATCCAATTTTTTTTAAAAAGGTTTCCTGACAGAAGATAAGAACGAAACAATTAATTTCTTCTTTTGCTTTTACAAGTAGGGGCCCCCTTTTCCCCGAAAGAAAGCCTAATTTGGCGAAGAGGAATCTGATAAACTTAAAGCAGCTCAGAAAAAGACAACAGACAAACTGACAGACAAATTTTTTTAATAAACCCCCAAAAATGTAAAAAAATATAAAATTGGTGGGAACGCCGTTATAACTGAGCACTTAGGGATGAAAACGGAGCTAGTGATAAAACTATATTTATATATTTTCTTTTTAATACCGAGTGATTATCAGATAAATACGGATATAGATTCAGATTAGATTGAATATTTATTAAAATAATATAAAAATACTAAAAAATATTAAAATTTATAATATTTATCTAATTATAATGTTGAATAACATAATTTTTTTCATAATATGTATTAAAATATATGGTATATATCTACTACTCGGATACGGATAACAGAAACGTAAAATCATATCAGTATTCTTGTCACACGGATATTCGGATATCGAATATCCACATCTAAATTTTTGAATATGAATTTGGATATTATCCATGTTGTTTTCACCCCTACCGACTAGTGAATTTTTCGCTAATATATTCATTTCATGCTATTGAAAACTGCTTAATATTACATGTCTAAAATCTCATAACTTATCAAGATAAAAAAGTATCACAATAAAAAAAAGTCAAATTGTAAAGAAATTTCTCTACAATTTAGAAGAAAAAAAATGTATATTAAATTTGGATAATGTGAAAATTGTTTGTTAAAAGAATGAGTACCGTAAATTGAACTTTTATCTTCTCTCAAGTCCCATACAACAATAAAACGAGTCATCAAAATTGTACAAAAATATTGGTAATTTTAAAATTTTTATCTAATAATTGTTTGGTTAGTTGTCATAGTTGTCAAATAAATTTATTTTCAATATAATGTATTCCTTTTAAGACAAGAATAAACTTATGTGGAGAATGAACTTATATGAAAGTTCTTTTTTTCTTCGTAATAAAAGTTTTTTATAATTATTTTTTATATTTCCTTTCTATACAAAAATGAGTTGCTGTTGATTATAATAAGAAGAGCAAGATCATATTGATAAATATTCTGTCATTTTTTGTTAATACAAAATAATAATGCCATGTGACTTTCATATGGATCTAACGCATGGATCAATTTACTATATTACCAAGGGTTGAAAACTTGAGATCTATAGGTTAAATTTATTGACAAGTGGTTATAGGATTAATATCTGATCAAATATTTAAAATTTGTTGTATAGTTTAATTTTTATCTTAAAATCTTAAAAGAAGTGTTGCTTCTGTATCCCAACGTAGAGAAGGAAATACGTGACACGCCGTGACGTGACGTGACAAACACGCCGTGATTTGGTCACGTGACGTGACGTGACGTGATCAACTTTTTTTTTCACGTGACGTGACGTGACGTGACCAAAATGGTGGAGGATGGTCACGTCACGCGAATGGTCACGTCACGCGTAGTCACGCCGTGACCATGCGTGACGTGATCACACGTGACGTGACATGTCGTGACGTAAATTAGTCATGTCAATTTTTTTTATATTTTAATTTAAATTGTTGAAAATTTAGAAAAAAGATATAAAAAATTATAAAATAAGTAAATAATGTTGTAAAGATTATTTTTTTAGGAAATATTGCATCTGACATTACTTTAAAAATTCAAATTACAAACATATATTAGACTAAACTAATTAAAGAAAATAAAAATCAGTACTACATGAGTACCAATATCACTGAATTTACACTAAAATAAAAATCTGAATACTCTATACATATAAAAAAAGTTGGATACTCTATGTTTCATACCGTGACGTGACGTGATCACGTGACGTAACGTGACGTGACTGGTTCACGTGACGTGACGTGACGTATATTTTCACTGGAATGTGGTCACGTCACGCGAATGATCACGTCACGCGTCACGCGAGTCACGTCACGTAATCGACACATGTGACGTGACGTGGCGTTAACGTGACGTGGCGTTAACGTGACGTGACGTTCCGTGACGTGACTAGTCACGCCGTGACAAATTTCCTTCTCTATTGACCCAACGTGATAGCTGGATAATATATATACCATTTAAAAACAAAATTATGAAATCGAGATATCTACAGTAGTCTTAATATTACACACTGAAAATTATGTCTCGGATAATTTCTTAATTAAAAATTAGAAAGGATATATCTGAAAAAGTGTTAAACGAATAACTGGTGGGAAAAGCATGGGTAGAAATCAATAGCTGATCTTGACATTTCTGATTTCTCCATGTCGGTACTTTTTCTAAGAATAAAAATAAAAGGAAATTTAAGGGTACTATGTGTACATTTCCAACGCAAGTTAGGTCAAGAAGCAATAAGATGCATTAAGCTTTTAGTTTTAGTTTTAGGTAGGTAAGTAAGAGAGTTTGGGTTGAGAAATAAAAAGTGAGAGTGATAATTTGAATGAATGAGACAGACGCAAGAGAAAAAAGAGAGAAAAAAAAAAGATCAGCAAGAAAGCCGACATTTTTATCAATATTCAACATTAATAATTATTAATATTTAGGCCACTATCAATACGCATGTCAACAAACTATATTTTGATAAATAGTGAATAGTTGTCAGATTACTAATTTAAATTTGAGGAGAGTTCCAATGCATCCAAAATTCTATGCTTCCATTTGCATATAATTCTTTATCCCCTTTATCTTTATTTTCATAGTCCGAATATTTTAACATGATCTTCATAATAAAATATGTCTAGATATCAAATTTTATATTTTTTATATTTTTTTTACTATTTTTTAAGATAGATATAAAATCATTGTTTTAAGGAGATTCTGGACCATCCGATAAAGTGATTTTGTACATATCTTAAAAAGTAGTAAAAAAATTCTAAAAAATATAAAATTTGGTCTCCAAGCATATTTTATTATGAAGGTCATGTTGATCGGTTCGGATCTACTGTTCGGACTTTGAAAATGAAGATAAATAATTGGGTGTAAATGGGAGTATAGAATTTTGGATGCATTGGAACCTCCTCTTTAAATTTATAAATTATTGATTTTTTTTTTAAATAAAAAATTATTAGAAAATTGCCTCTTTCCCTTCTCCTCTCTTTTCTGGTGAGATTGAGTGAATTATGAGTGACAGCAGAGAGAAACAAAATATTTTTAGTGCCCTTAATAAAAAAAAAAAATTGTCCCAGACCAACTATTTCTTAGCTGGTTTCAATTTTTATTAGAACCAGCCATTTTTTAGTTAGTCTGAACATTTTTAAATATCCAACTAAATTGGATATATTTATTATTTTGTATTTAATGGATATTAATAAAAATGTCGGTAAATAAAGATAGGGGAGATAATGAAAAGACAAGTGCTTCCGGTTTCCCATGTGACTACTCTACCCCTCTCTGTTCCTGTTGCCACCTATTGCGCCAAAAAGATGAGAACAAATGTAAACAGACCCACTTTTTAATTACACTTGGAAAACAAATTATTTTAACTTGTCGTTGAAGCTCTTAAATATCTTAAATTATTGAATAAATTCACCACAAGTGTAGAAGGAAATGTTTCTGCCGCATTTTACAACCGTTCAGATTTTATTTTATTTTTTTGGTTAAAAATTTGTAGTCAGTTTTATTAATATAAAAGTTACAAATTTTGCTGTTACATAAAATGAGACAACAAGTATTTATTAATAGCATACAGCTGTAAACAAAATAAAAACGTATGTGCATCATATGGATACAAACTAAAAACCGTTCAGATTTTATTGGACTTGGATATTTTTATTCTGATAATTGTATTTATGTGGGCTTTTAAACTAATAAAATTTTATAATAAAAAATAAATTAAAAGAAGAGATTCATATAAAATAATTAAATAACCAAGTAACTGCTATAAATTAATTGTATAAAATAAATTAAATATAATGTGTACAAAGAGATAATAGTGGATTTAGTACTATAGCACGAATTTTGATTTCTTTTAAAATAGATGCAGATTTAATTATAAAAAATAACATCTAAGAGATGTTGGCATGTTGCAGTATATTGGACTCTTTAATAATATAAAATAATAATTTGTAAGACAAGCTTTGAGATTACATTGAGATTGCAACTATGGTCAGAAGATAATCGCACAATAATCAACGGCATCCGTATTGATGCACACACTCGAATTTTAATCAAGACGTCAGAAAAGGTAAGCCAGATACAAATTTTAATTTGTACAGATTCAAGTTTAATGATCTAATCTATCAATGTGTATAGGTTTCATACTTAATATTTACCTACAAATTATAACTAGTTTGGCTAGTATGATATCAGTGTCATTTTAGTTTATATAACACCAACTTCAAAATTTACTGAATCGATTTCAAACGGTGAATCCAAACCGTTTAAACCGATCTACTTCATTAGTTATGTGTTTATATGTAAATTTTAATGCATTTATTTTCAATATTTTTGACCGCTTGATTTGATACTAAAATAATTCAAAAATATAAAAATTTGCATATAAACGTATCACTCATAAATTCATAAAATAAATTGGTTTGAACGGTTTAAATTAATCGTTTGAAGTCTATCCAATTAATTTTCTGAGTTGGTAAATCAATTTATGCCAGTCGGTAAATGTTATCCATTCTCACAAAATATGAATGCGCAAAAAAAAAAAAAAAAAGATAAATCATGTATGTACATACTTTTACATTTTCGACACATGAATATTCGTGCTAGAGACAACCTCTGCCGCATCGAAATTTATACACCATATCAATATTTGCGATAATTTACAGGTGATTTTCTCCTCACGATCAATATCATTTCCCAAAATACGAAGTACGTTAGGCTACGGTAGTCAATATTGCATTTCAGATGAAAAATATGTATTCATCTGTCCTAATTTCTAAACAATTCGTATGATTTGGGAGATATATTTTCATTTCATAATTGTCGACGGTCAAGAACGCCCTAACCAGTACCTAGATTGGGAAAAATAGCACGGTGGAGTCGGCTCCGTTAGGGCACGGCACGTGTGACTGTTCTGTACTGTGACTCGTGTGTTCCGTGCTGTGATCATTTGCGTGCCGTGACCATTCGCGTGCTGTGATCATTTTTTGAAAATTTGGCCTGACACGGCACGTTACGCGAAAGATCCAATCACAGCATGGCACGTGGTCACGCGAGCCACGCATAGTTAGGACCGTTAGGTTTCAATCAAATGATGAATCTTGAATAAACTGACCTAAATTATGAAAAAAAGAAGTTAAACGTGAAAAACACCACTTATGTTTAGACACGGCACGCGAATAGTAACAGCGTAACTCACATGCTATGACCATTCCTCGATATTTTTGTCATGATACGGCACGGCACGCGTGACTGTTCACTTAATCACAGCACGACACGGCACAAGACCAAAATCACGGCACGTCACGTTCTTCCCACTCTAGGCAGTACCAGGAAATAAGGCTACTTTCTTGGGATGTAGGGCCCACCTGACAGTGACGCTCCAGAGAATGAGTCTTGCACACCGAATCCGTATACAGAGGATCTAAATTTTTCCCATCTCTAACCAGTTATCAGTAACCACTGATTATCCAATGGACAGTGTTCACTGAAAAATGGGGAGAAAAGAAAAGAAAAAAAAAATAACAAGGAAATTTAGAAAAAGAAATGGCAACTGTCTCTTCTCTTCGCTCTCCCGCCTCTCTACCTCCTCGCGCCTCTTCTCTCAATTCCTCGGCCAGAGGGCTCCGGTACGATCACTCCTCAGTCCGAAATGTGGCCTCCAATGCCACACTCCGGTACAGCTCTCATCTCATTTGATGCGTGCGCATGTGTGTTTGTTTGTGTTAGAGTTTGGGCGGAGGTTGCTGACTATTCAAATTTTTACTTTCTCAAAATAATACAGGGGCGTGTCGTCGGTTGGAGTTCAAAGGAGAGAAGCATTGTTTCAAGTTCTTCTCTCTGGTGCTTCTTTTGCTTCGTTATTTTTAACTAAAGAAGTTTCTGCTGTTACTGGTATACATCACTTGTTCGAATTGATATGCTCCTCTTTTGTTTTTATCAATACTCTGAATAGATTAATTCTTTTATTGATTTATTACGTAACGATAAATGGTAATTAGATGTGCAGGGAAATTTCAGGCCGTATGCAGATGAGAAATTTAAGTTTAGCATTATGATCCCTCAAGGTGATTTGAATTTATAGCTTAATGCTGAGCTTGTACTATACCATCATTCATATCACTAAATTTTAAGCTTGTGCTGAGATAATCTTTAGCATTGATTTTATCTTTTCAAAATCAGACTGGTCTGTAGGTGCTGGTGAATCTGATGGTGTGAGGTCAATTACTGCATTCTATCCAGAAGAAGCCTCGGATTCAAATGGTACCAGTTTCCCTTCTCATAAAATATCTGGTATAAATTTATTATTCCATTTTTGTTATATACTTGCCCAGTATTTTTTTAATATGCAGTGAGTGTTGTGATAACAAGTCTCAGCCCTGATTTTACCAGACTGCAGTCTTTCGGCTCTGTCGATGATTTTGCAGAAAATCTGGTAACAATCTTCTTTAATTTTTTTTTCCCTTTCCTTTTCTTTCTATTTTACTATTTTGATGATTAGAAGCTTATGCTTCAAAACAGATCCAGACCTGACATTTTTACCCTATATTTATGGGACTCGGAATAATGGAACCTTGAACTGGGAACAATTTTGGTATGCCAGGTAAGTGGAATTGATAGGAGCTGGCAAAGGCCTCCAGGGCTTGCAGCAAAGCTACTCGACACAAAAGCAGCAAACGGTCTCTTTCTAATTACCCGCTCAGATGTTCCTAATAATTTTTCATAATGTTATTTATAGTATAAACTGTTCTCTTGGAGTTAGGGGTGAAAACAGTATGGATAATATCCGATCCGTATTCGAAAACCTAGATGTGGATATCCAATATCCGAATATCTGTGTGGATAAGGATACTGGTATGGTTTTATGTTTCAATTATCTGTATCGAATAGTAGATATACACCATATATTTTAATATATATTATGAAAAATTTATGTTATTCACCATTATAATTAGATAAATATTATGAACTTTAATATTTTTTATATTATTTTAATAAAGATCCGATCTAATCCGGACCCGTATCCGTTATCCGCTCCGTATCTGTATCCGGAAATGATAAAAGAAATATGGATATGGTTTACCACTATCCGCTCAGTATCCGCTCCGTTTTCACCCTTACTTGGAGTATATCTATTACTACTAGTTCTTATTTTTCTTACATGCCTAGGTATGTACTACTTGGAATACACACTACAAGATCCTGGTGAGAAGAAAAGACACATTCTCTCTGTCGTTGGATTGGCAAAAGATGTCTGGTATAACAGGCTCTATACAGTTACAGGACAAGTACACCGTTTTTACCTGGCCTCAATTTTAATTGTCTTCATTTTTTTTCTTTCTTTTTCTTTGGTTTTCTAATAGCTTATTTAATCTTTAGTTGACAAGATGAACTTGAAATTTAACTTGCTGTTTTCGTTGCAGTTTACTGAAGATGAATCAGAGAAATACCAATCCCAAATAGAGAAAGTGAGTGTTGGGCCTTTTTGTATCCTTAAATTCACCGACTACTTGGATCAATTTTCTAACGCCACAGTAGCAACTATAGCATAACTATGACTTGCAATGTGAACCGAACCACTGAATTCGAATAGCATAATACAAAGAGTAAGGCTTAGGTGCTATGGTTAGCATAAGGCCTTTCGTGCTACAGTTTCAAAAACTTGTCTCATAAACTTCAAATTTTGATCCAAGTAGCTCAATAAATTTGTTATATAATGAACTTGTAGAATACTAATTTTTACTAATTTTTATGATTCATAAAAGATGACAAAAAATAGATTAAAAATAAAAGAAAATTGCTAATGTTTTAGGCCATTTTTTTGCTATCTTTTATAAATCATAAAAAATAGTAAAAATATTCCAAAATAATAAAAATTGATATTTTACAAGTTTATACGATTGATTTTTGAGACCGTAGCACGGATCGCCTTATGCTATCCATAACACCTAAGCCTTACTCTAATATAAAAACAATCTCCTCAAAATGTCACATCGTGACTTGGCGTGCTGTACAATCAAAATAACTTGTTCGGATAGAATGCCATAGCTCTGCCACAGGGACAACTATGGCTGCAGATGCAGACCCTACTTTGAGATTTTTTTTAAAAAATAGAACTAATTTAAATGATTCTAACAAGAAATAAGCACAGAACAGTTGGATTTTACAAAAACAGATCGGTGGAGGTAGAAACACAAACAAAAAAAAATCCAACTACTTTGTGAAGCTGTTTTTCTCCCTGGATCGGTTTTGAAACAACTGCTATGTGCTTGTTATGTTAAAATCACAAAAAATAGTTTTATTTAAAAAAACAAAAAATCCTACTTCGATCCATGCTTTACCAATTAGTTGTTTACTCTGTTGGCTGTCTGTTTTTCAATCATTAAAAATTTAAATGAGATACCAAGCAAAACATTGTAACCCTCTTTAGACGGTAGGATAGCATTGGTATACCATTTTCCTTTTTTGTCATAGTGTGGTCAGACACCTGAATATACTGTTACTCGTGTTAATATGCTACCATCTCATGTTGAGGACTTGTTCTGAAAATTGTTTTTGGCATCAAGTTTCTTCTTTATGCTTTGTAATTTTTCATTTCATTTCTATTTTGTTTCAGGCCGTCTCTTCATTCAGATTGACATGAGATTTTTCTAGGGAATATCGGGCATTCAATTTGTAATTTACATATAGCAAATTACAGCAACAATATTCAATTTTTTTTCCCCAACCAATGCCAAAGAGAAAGGATGATTCCTATCTAAATGATAACAATACAATAAATAATACTCCTGATGGCCTGATCTTGACTTTTCCGTATATATATTGACATGCTCTTGTCAAGCATTTATCTCTGCAAAGATAACAAAACTCGACATTCTCCATAGATGATTCACTACATTAGTTTAGGCTACACTTGCTAAAGCATCACCAACAGAAACAAGAATGGTCACGCTAGAAGTACACAATTACATGATTAAAAAAAAACAAAAAACTCAATTTCAAACAACAGAAGAAGGTACAGCACAATAGTATTCAATTGGGGAAAGGAAATAAATCACTTCCAGACAACACAATGAATTATAAGCTTGCTAAGAGAGGCCTCCAGCTTATATGTACATGCAAAACATAACAATCCATCTCAAGTATGATGTCTGGCTTCAATAATATCTTCCCAGAAGCCGCCTAGAGTAAGATGAATTTCCACAAACAGGCGAAACAAAAAACAGAAAAATGATGCTTCCGAATAAAAACTTCAAAATCAAACTGCTTCTACCATACCTTTTTTTTTATTTTACTTTTCTCCTTTGTGCACGGAGGAGGGTTCAATTTTATGACGAGGCTGGAGTTTCTAGAAGGCGGTACATGGAGATCTCTTGTTGCTTAAAATACCGTCTGTCTTCTTCATCAACAAGAACTAAGTTGAGGTAGTACTTTACACTGAATTTGTTGTTGATGTTGCGATAAGTTGGTGTAAGTTCATATGGGCTAAGGAATAGCCTAATGGGAATCGACTCTCCTGTAAATAACATTGAGAGTATGTTGCTTATTAATAACAGAACAACAAGAGCAAGAGCCTGATGAAAATGAAAAATAGCCTTCCTCTGGTACATTACATTGCCTTAACCTAACAGACAGGTATTAATTGTAAACAACTCCAAAAGACTTCGAGTTGTTTCAAGCATGAAAAATGTCAGCTCGTATTAACTAATGAGGCATATTAGGTAATTCAAAACAAAGATATATTCTTCAAAAGAGTGCTAATCATCTCCAAGATACACTATTCAAATAGTGCAAAACATAATAGAGTAATCAGAACTAATTTTCTGGTTTACCTCTAACAGGAGCTCCGTCCATTAGTTCAAATTTTGCTAGGGTTTCAGTCTCAACATAAGTGTTTGGACCAGAGCCAGTAGACTCCCTCCGTCTAATCTCAAGCTCCATATTCTTTATCTTAATCCTAACCAGTAGAAAATATATCTTCCCTATTATAACATCTTTCAAGTGATACCTGCAATAACATTATGTAAAACATATGAGAAAAATACGGCTCTGAAAATAGAGAGAAAGAGTCTAGATGGGGAAGAACCGTACTTGCTTTTGCTGTACTCAAACTCAATATGGAGGCAATCTTCTATTCCAACTTCCATCTGCATAGTTTAACCATTTTTTAATAAAAAAGGAATTGAACAAAAGTCCATACTCTTCCATCCCATGGAAAATGTAGTTTGAAACAAAATTTCCACCAAAATAAACAATGACTTTTGTCATCCAACTTCCATCTGCATAGTTTAACCATTTTTTAAATAAAAAAGGAATTGCACAAAAGTAAGTCCATACTCTTCCATACCATGGAAAATGTAGTTTGAAACAAAGTTTCCACCAAAATAAACAATTACTATTGTCATCCGATCACCAATCAAAAGTTTAAGAAATATATTAAGAGCAATGCACTGAAAGGTTCATAAAAAATATTGCAATACAGCAATATAGTACAGAGATTTGCATCACACTGGAACACAATACCTGTGTAATACTAAGATACTATTTATAAGATTATCTTAAAATGTAGAACTGACCTTGATGCTGTTGTTCATTGTAGGCACAGGAGAGTAGTTCCTCACCTGATTAAAACAACAATAAAATTCCAACTATTTAGTCAAATCGACTCCACCATTTTATGACCATATAATGTTTTTCTCATTGGCATACGAACTAACCAAATTTCATAAACCAGCTTTTGTATTATTCAGTATATAAAAGACAATATACTTACACAAAAATCACGGTGTTCTGTTATATTGCTGACATAATTGCGACTTATCGTCACCCGCAAGATGTACCTACCATAAAGGACGAATATTGACTTATAAGGATATAACAAATCAAGGTGCTGTTGAATACCCTAGACAAAAAAAGAAAGAAAGAAAGAAAGAAAGAAAGAAACAAACCTCAGCCTGACATTGGTCCCGTTGTATGACTCATATGGCATTTCAACAGATGAGAACTCAAAGGGGTATGTTTTCTTTTCATAAATTTCACCAGGCACATCCAACTCACGAACTAGAACATCATGTTATACAAACAGAATTAGAGATAGGCTGTCAATCGTTGTTAAAATCTGAACACCCTAGGCTACATTACATATGTACCAATAGTTGGCTTTAAATTTCCAATACAAATTGTCCCATAGTATACAAAAATTGTAGATCGTAAAGGCATTCGAACAATGATCACTGAATTATAAGCTAAATAGTTGGTATACTCATGCAAAATTTTGTAATTTCAAATTGATCCACCAAAGCTTGAAAATATGATTCTCCCCAGCAAAAATTAAGATTATCTCATGTTTACCCATATTTTAGTTCAAAAAAGATCGATCCTAGTCAAAATACAATTAACCTAAGAGTAAAGTTTGATTAAATACCAAAATCACCATATATCCTATGAACTAATGAAATCTTTCACCTATGTCAATGTTGAAACTAATACAGTTACTGGACTTGTGGTACTATGAAAAAGCAGGAGATCTCAGTATCTATATGAATATTCTAGTTTTATAGTGATTAGGGGCTGAAGGCACAGTAACAATTTTCATATTTAATGAAATTTCAATCATAACTTAATTGCATTTTTTATCAAAAGGGTAAACGTGAAAGAATATAAACTTTTAACAGACGAGTATCTTATATTTAAGCTTTGATGAAGCAAATTTCAAATTATGGACGATTTGATGGGCATACGCAATTACCCCTTAGGTAAGTCATAAAATAATTTATAACATTCAGAATGAAGCAAAACTATTGAACTTTTGACTTGCTATTTTAGTTGAACCAGTTACTAGACTAAAGATCTATATAGATAATTTACCCAAGGAGGTGAAGTCATAAAAGTTCCCTCTATCAAAGTAGAGTTCTGCAGTATAAAGAATAAAGTTAGAGATTAATTCGTCAATAGAGAAGTTCAGAATTCAGAAATGAGCCAGAAAACAAATAAACCTTCACTGAGAATAAAACTGAATAAACAAATGCAGACAGTAATGATTCACAATTAGCACGTAATTAAATGCCATACCTATCTGGCCAACTAATTCAATCTTCACACCAGTGTGTTCAACCTTCTTGCCTTGAACAGGTTCAATAGAAACCTGAAATAATTGACTGGTAAATAACAAAAAAAAAATGCCAAAAAAATTAGGAAACACAAAAATAGCAGATAGTACCTCTCCAGATACATTTTCCAAGCTTTGGAAAATCGGTACCATGGTTGTCTTTCCATTTTCTTTCTTAATTGATACCTATGATAATATTAGAAAGGTAAGCCAATGAAAGCAGGAAATAAAGTTTGACATTTCGCTCCTGGATATAAACAATCTACCTGCTTTCGATTTTTCCCATCTGAAAATGTGATGGTGATGTTGCATGGTGGCTTGAACGCTCCAATAAGATAATTCTGCATAGCAATTATGCATCAACAAGAGACGCTTTGTAAAACTTCTCAAAAAATGAATCATTGAAAATGCTATACACCTCAACTCAGTCTTAACCAGTTAAAAGATAGGATCTACGCTGTAGCCTGAATGATCTTACTCTATGCCAAAGGCTTAAATCATTTATTATTTTCCCGGTTTGAATAAGTCCAATTTACATTAAATTACTTAATTAAAGAGAAAACGATGTGGCAAGCAGAGGTCACAAAAATTACTAAACAGATCACATCGAAAATTGCTAATGCACAGCAAGAAAGAGGGCGGTACATACCATGATTGAATCGTAATCTTAACCAGAGCGTCAGTAGGAATTTGCTGAAATAGAGAAAAATACAGATCACAACAATTATCCTCTAGGTGCGAAGAAATTATCAAACGGACGAATCGAAGTGATGACGCAAACATACCTGAATCCGATCCAATGTAAAACCGGTTTAGAAAAACCCTAGATCGGGAGTAGTCTCAAAGACACCGGGATCGCGCGATCAATCGGAGAAAGCTCGTCGGATTCGACAAAGAGGGGAGGAGACGAAGCCAGACGGACCCGTACTGCTCAGTTTAAACGGGTTGATGTGATAGTCGATTCGGTTCATGCTGATGTCTTTCCTCTTTACTAATTACTAATAAGAGCGCAGTGAACGGACTGGATCTGATCAAATCCACGTGGATGGCAGTAATGGTGTCCTCGGGTTTTAAGATGAGTTTCTATGAGGTCGAAGTCCGTTGACAATTTTGGGGTGCAAACGGGTCGGAACATTATCCGTATCCGAATGCGTATTTGAAAATTATATATTGATATTCAATACAGATACATTCAAACAATAAATATACAATATATAGTTTAATATATATTATGAAAAAAATTGTGTTATTCATTGTTATAAGAAATGAATATCCGTATCTGTTTAATATCTGACCTATATCTATACTAATATTCGATCCGTATCCGTATTTAAAAAAATAAAAACAGATACAAATATAATTTTACCACTGTCTGATCTGAATATGATCCGTTTGCACCCAATTGACATATATAATAAAAGTTCTATTTGAACTCCCTATTGACATGCCAAGACCAAGACAGGAGAGCTTGACTGGTAGTTGGGTTTATATAGGCCGTAACAGACTGATCCCCAAAGCCATGGTACAATATTCCTGGTACTAGCCCATTTTGAGATTAGGCCCATTCCTTATGCGCTAGCCCATTTTAACATGCTGAATGTTACGCTGCTGCTAGATAATAAGATAAATATTTGCAGAGTAGGGTTAAAAACTTAAAATGCACAAGAGTTGATAAATCGTGTCTTGTCGTGCTGTGATTAAAATATTAAGAGGAAATTGTGCTAAGTGAGTTACGTTGTGATTAAATGTGAACATGTGATGTGACAAATGCGTCGTAAACAGTCACTTTAGTCATGTTTTATCATATTTAACTATTTATTAGTAATTTCAATTTATTTATTAAAAAAATCAGAAATAAAAAAAAATGTGGAACGATTCTTTCAAATATTAAAATGAAGAATTAATGTTATTAAAAGCATGTCGTGACTAGACATGTTGTTTTCCTTATTGTGCCATGATCAAGGTGATTTACATGTCATGTCATGCTTTTTTTTTTTTTTTTTTTTTGCTAATAACCGGTCACAGCACGCAAACTACAAGTGTGTTGTACCGTTCCATGACAAAGCCGGCTCCGGCATGCCTTTTTTCCACTCTGAAATGCACTATTGGTTTTGTACTCCAATCATGCTCTACATTTTCTTATCTCCGTTTTCAAAGCCTCAATCGAAACCGCTCAGCATGATCTTCATATTAAAATGTACTTAGAGACATATTTTATATTTTTTTGGAACTTTTTTTACTATTCTTTTAGAATGGTACAATATTATTTTTTTTAATGGTCCAAAATCATCTAAAAATAGTGATTTTGTACTTTTTATATAAAAATAGTTATAAAAAGTTAAAAAAAATATTAAATTTGATCTCTAAGTACATTTTAATATAAAGACAATTATGTTGAGAAGTTCAGACTAACTGTTCGAATTTAAAAAATATAAAGAATAATTGAAGCACAAAATTAATAATGCAGTTTAGCTCTATTTATGTTGTGTTTGAACTTTATTTGAATATTTCTAGGAAGTAAGAAACAAAGTTATTCTTCCCAAGAGATAGGAGTAGGTCCGATGGACATCGGACCTACTTTTAGGTTCAATTAGCTCTAGCACCGTATGATTATCATTGAGATTTGTGCGCATGGAAACTGAAAAATACTTGCACGGCTTTTGATGAGTTCGCACGAAACTTGATGCAATCTGATGGTCATTTCACCCACCGAAAAAGCTAGGTCCGATGCCCATCGGACCTACTCTCAACTGCCTTCCCAAACAGGGAACAAGTGTCACTAATGATGATTGTGGAACTCCTGGATGGAAGTGTAATAATGTAATTGATTGTTGGTTAATGCTTGCCTGATTCCTCAAACATTTTTAACAGTACATACATCTCAACAAATTAGTTGCTTCTTTATTTAGCAAATAACTTGAACCATTACCATCATCGGACTCGTACCAGTGACTGTACCGACAGTGCTAGATCAGTCTACACTAACAATTTTTAGTATATGTCAATTAAACTCTTTGCTTGTGATAAATAAATTAAGCTATTCTAATGCATTGCTTCATGTAACATATTCTAGGTGGCTAGACAAATTTTGTGAGCAGATTAAATGGTGTCAATTTTGTTGACTTAATTTGATACCATGAATTAAGTGAGCTAGATAAAGTAATTATTAATTTCATAAATTTTTAAATTCAAATGGTAAAGTCATGCCATCAAATTTAAACAACTGAGATACTGGTAAACCAAGCTAGCTTACCTTTAAAAATAAATAATCCTTTACCTCAAGCCAAATAGAAACACAATATGGTGCTGTGGTCAAAATTCAACAAAGATTATTAGACAAATTTTGTGAGCAGATTAAATGGTGTCAATTTTGTTGACTTAATTTGATACCATGAATTAAGTGAGCTAGATTAAAGTAATTATTAATTTCAAACATTTTTAAATTCAAATGGTAAAGTCATGCCATCAAATTTAAACAACTGAGATACTGGTAAACCAAGCTAGCTTACCTTTAAAAATAAATAATCCTTTGTCTCAAGCCAAATAGAAACATAATATGGTGCTGTGGTCAAAATTCAACAAAGATTATAAGAGTCATTTTTTACAATTATAATATTTTAATGAAAAGAAAGTACAACTATTCCAAGAACGTTTGGAACGTTTGGATGGGGACTAGAATAGTTAGAATAGTGAAATTTAAGAATAGTAACGAGATTAGAGAAAAGATAGTGATTTTCATATCAGTGTGAAAATGGTGCTATTCTGATTAGTAAAAATGTTGTTTGGATTGTACATTTGGAATAGTGAATAGCTGTAACTAATAAATAATAGTATTAACAAGATGCTAATTGTCACGATGTAGAGATAACATAAGTGGTGTAAATTTTGTCATTTTGAGACTGTGTCGGTGATAATCTGAGAAAGAAACATTTTCTTTTCTCTCTTCACATTTTCGAATAATAGCCATTCCAACATTTACAATAAATAGAGAACAACAACTATTCTAACTATTTCGAATAACAAAAATATTGTTTGAATGCATATTGCTATTCCGAATAGCTTCCTATTCTAATTATTCTCACTTCATTCAAACATACCCCCAATTGATAGTATGCCGAACATATGTAAAATGAAGTAGTAGAGTTGTCAATTTCTAATTCTCTAATCCTCTTCTTTCTCCTATTTCATGTCTCGCCGAACAATTTCATGTAGGGGTGCAGACAGATCAGATAATATCCGATCATATCCGGATCTGTATTTGAAAATTTGATACTGATATCCAATATCCGAATATCCATGCGGATACGGATACAAATACAGATATGATTTTGAATTTTAATTATCTGTATCTGAATAATAGATATATACCATATAGTTTAGTATATATTATGAAAATATTTATGTATATATCTATTGATATCCAATATTCATATGTATCCGTCTAATATCCGATTTGTATATGTATCTGTATCCGAAAAATAAAAATGGATACTGATATAATTTTATCACTATCCGATCTGTATCATGCACCTCTAATTTCATGTCTTGCCGAACAGGCACACCAATATACGGATATACTGAGTCTGTAATCTGTTTAGACTTGAGACTAGGCACACCAATATACATATTTATATACCCATCTGGTGAGTGGTGATGCTCCGGGTCTAAACATTAAATTTCCTTCCTCTTATTAGAGCTTCTCTCTCACTACACCGTCTGGAATTCTGGATAGATAAACCGCTTCAGACTAGGCCCGCGGTCGTTTAAGAAAATTCGAAACGGGGAGATTTTGACAAAGATGGCAAGTCTCGTCGGGCTTAGGATCCGGACATTTCCCCAGCCGCCGTCTCTCTGCCTCCGTTCCCGCTTCGTCTCCTTTCGCCGGAGATGCTTCGCTGTGGCTGCGGCCTCTCCCTCCAGCAGCGAGGTCCGAGTCCGATTTGCCCCTTCCCCGACTGGAAACCTCCACGTAGGCGGCGCCAGGACTGCTCTGTTTAATTACCTCTTCGCCAGGTCTGTTTATCTGCTCTGGCTCCTACAAGAGCACAGACTACATTAATTGAACTTCAGTCTTATATAATTAATTCAATTATGGGTGCTTTAGGTCCAAAGGTGGGAAATTTATACTTAGAATAGAAGATACGGATTTGGAGAGGTCGACTAAGAAGTCAGAGGAAGCAGTGCTGAGCGATCTTACTTGGCTGGGTCTCAATTGGGATGAAGGTGATCTCTTTATTTCCATTGTTTTATCATGATATGCTCCTTCGTTTTTTCAGAACAGTTTAATGTTTAGCTTCAATATATACACTGAAATTGATGCCCAATGAATTAGAGATAAAAAACCATTTTCTATTTTAGGCCCAGATGTGGGTGGAGATTACGGGCCCTACCGTCAGTCAGAAAGGAATGCACTTTACAAACAATATGCTGAGAAGCTGTTGGAATCTGGTGCTGTTTACCGCTGCTTTTGTTCCAATGAGGTGAATTTTTCTTGTACGGTGTTAAGTTGTCAATGGCATCCTCCAGTTATTAGTTAGTCTTACTTTTCTATTTCAAGTTACTGGCAAGTTAGAGCAGGGAGTTTCTCAGGAGATTATCTGTTGATATAGTTTCTTTTCCAAATCGTGATGCCTGTGTTGAATATCTTTGCCTAAAAATGACAACCATTTTTTGCATAGGAACTGGAAGAAATGAAGGAAAGAGCAAAGCAGATGCAACTGCCACCTGTATACATGGGAAAGTGGGCCACAGCATCTGAGGCAGAAATAGAGTCTGAGTTGGCAAAGGGGACCCCTTTTACGTATCGCTTTCGTGTTCCCACAGATGGCTTCCTCAAGATTAATGACCTAATACGTGGAGAAGTATATTTTTCTTCTTTCAATTCGACAACATATAGTGCCTTATATTTATCCTCTGAGATCAATAAAACAGTCACAAGTTAAGAACTAACCACCCTGCAAGGGCCTTTTGCAGTTGGTGTTGGTTGTGCTTTATTGTTCAAAGTCCTCCTCCAGAAATATGCATTATGATATTATTTGTAATTGTGGTCTTTTGCAGGTAATGCCAAATATTTAATCTTGCTCACAAATTAAGTAATTTGAGATTTTGTATCTGTCATGCAACTGTTAGATTTGTTGTTGTCATATAGTTTTTACCAAACTTAGTGTAATGGTTCTATAACTGTGGTGCTAACTATTGACCATTTGGCTAACTCTGTTGAATTTTTGCCCTTAGAACAAATTAGATTTACATCATGCAATTTTTTTTAGATCTTAATATAAGTTTACATGAGTTTTTTTTTTGAAGAAAAATAAAGGTCTAGCCCTTATTTACTTTATTGATCATAAAAAGGTTTCTAGATGAAACCAAGTACAAAAGGCAAGTATCATTCAACCTAGTTGAATGTTAAAAGAACAGGAAAAAAAACAAAAGAAAAGAAAGCAACCTAGAACAAGGAAAAACTGAAATAAGTTTACATGAGTTAGTTGTACTCTGACTTGATTTGCAAATTAGCAGCAAATTACTGTCTTCTGTTTGACTTCAACTTGGTTTTAATGGAAGGGTGCTATTTTAAGGTCCAAAAGCTTATTTAATACGACTTGATAGGATGTATTGCTGGTGAATGTCTCTTTATTTATAGTAATAGCTGATAATGTTGATAGTTTCGTGAAGGTCAACTGGAATTTGAATACACTAGGAGATTTTGTCATAATGCGAAGCAATGGTCAGCCTGTGTACAATTTTTGTGTCACAGTTGATGATGCCACCATGCACATATCTCACATTATAAGGTAGTAATTTCTATACCCTGCCTACTTGCATGTGCTAATATAGTTCACCTCCATTATTGTGCTTATTAATATTATCTGTTGTTTGGTTTATCTTAGAGCTGAGGAGCATTTGCCTAACACCTTGCGGCAGGCACTCATTTACAAGGTCAATTCCCCCCCCCCACTTAACACACACACACACACATTTTTAGTTTGCGAATTTGATATCCAAAAGTATAGCTTTCTAGATCTGAAATAAAAAACTTAGATGTCTAGGATTTTTTGTTTTCTTTGGAAGGTTTGACAACAAATTTTTGGATGAATCCCTCTTCTTGAATGATTAGATGTCACATACTAAAGTTAACCCACGAAAGCCTGCATTTTGATTTAACTTACACATGGTTAGTAGAAAACAGATGATTCTGGAATTGGAGATGTATAGTAAGTAGATTATGATTAAATAATTTTTTTTAACTTACACATGGTTAGTAGAACACAGATGATTCTGGAATTGGAGATGTATAGTACATTATGATTAAATAATTTTTTTTAACTCTCTGTCCCATATGGACATAATGTTAGCTGTAAGAATTTTACTTTCCACAATTTTGTAAGATTTCTCATATTAGTCCCCTAACACTGTCCCCATTGTTGCTCCAAATGCAAGCAAAGTTCTTTGAGTTGAAGTATATTGTAAGGTTTTTTATTTTTCTTACTGGCTTGAAAATGACACTTAGCCTGTAGTTAACACTTAGCAGCAATAGTAGGGTCTTTTGTAGATAATTGGGAAAAAAATAAGACATTTTACGCATTTGATACTTCTGCTAAAACCATTTAAAAGAATGAATCCACTTTAACCATCTGAAGGCAAATGCGGCGATCTGGTCAATCTAGTGTAGACAATAAATTGTGATTTTGCAGTGTCATTGTGTATTATAGTGTCAGTGGATGTGACCTCTTGTGGAAAACTGGTATGGACTATACCTGATGAAAATAAGCAGCTAGTAAATAAATAACCGAATATAAAGCTAAAAAAAAGAAGCTTTAACTGATCCAGTCCCAATCTCCTATAGCAGCATAGTGCAAATCTGTCAGTTCCAATTAAAGTCAATTTTTTTATTTTCAATACCCGAGTAGAAGAGACCTTTCAAATCCACACAATTCTTGTTAGCTTCATTTCTTTGTTTAAAGACTTAAACCTATTTGAAATATCTTTTCAGGCGCTAGGGTTTCCAATGCCAACTTTTGCTCATGTTTCTCTAATTCTAGCCCCTGATAAAAGTAAATTATCAAAACGCCATGGTGCAACATCAGTTGGTCAGGTACCTGGTCATTTTAAAATAATCCACATGATTTTACAGGTACCTTTAAATTCTGTACCTGATTCTTATTAAAATCTTTAATTGTAATGTGGCACGCAGTTCAAAGAAATGGGGTATCTGCCTCAAGCCATGAATAATTACTTGGCATTGTTGGGATGGGGTGATGGCACAGAAAATGAATTCTTCACTGTTGATCAGCTTGTAGAGAAGTTCACATTAGAAAGAGTCAACAAAAGTGGTGCTGTCTTCGACATTGTAAAGCTAAAGTAATAGATAAAAAAACCTAATAGAAGATCTACAAACCTTCTATCTCATGATAACTTCCTCTTAGGCCACTTATTTTGAGTGATTATTAAGAAACTTTTTTAATTCATTGATTAGATGGATGAACGGGCTACATCTGAGATCTCTTCCCCAGGATGCATTGGTCCAGATTTTCGAAGATAGGTGGAAATCTGTTGGCATTCTTGTTGATTCTGATGGTACTTTTGCAAAGGTACACTTCAGATTGCTGTTAATCATGGGTTGAGATTGCTGTTACTTATTTGGAACATGTTTTTGTGTATTTATGTTTTCTTCTTCTTCTTTTTTTCTAATCATATGCATGTGCAGGAAGCAACAGAACTGTTAATGGATGGGATTGACCTGATACCTGAGGCTGACACGGCACTCTCAAATATGCTTTCTTATCCACTCCATTCTACTCTTAATAGGTATTATACCTTTAAAAAAGTTTTGGATTATTAATAGGTTAACCAAAATGTGTCCACATATGACCTAAACATGCATTTAATGTGCAGTGCTGAAGGCAAATCTATTGTACAAGATAAGCTTTCTGAGGTGGCAGCTTCTCTAATTTCTGCATATGATAGTGGGGAACTCTTAGAAGCATTAAATGAAGGAAATTCAGGTTGGCAAAAATGGGTCAAAAGCTTTGGCAAATCTCTCAAACGCAAGGTTGGTATTTTTTTAGCAGCATTTGTTTCCCTTATCTTTGTTTTGGCAGCATTTGAAAATCTGTTTTTTTTTTTTTTTTTTTAGGGAAAAGGTCTATTTATGCCGCTTCGGGTTTTATTGACGGGAAAGCTCCATGGTCCTGACATGGGAGGCAGCATATCTCTTATATACAAAGCGGGTCAATGTGGTGCAGTTAATTTGCAATCGGGTTTTGTTTCTTTAGATGAAAGAATCAAAATCCTTAAGGAGATTGATTGGGATTCATTGAACAAAGAGCCAGAAGCACAGCCTGAGTCAGTTGCGTCTGGGGTTCACTGAAGGAGTTTTGGTTTTAATGAATCATATGTTTTATTTATTTTTTACATCCGAGTTGAATGGAAGAGGCTTGTCGTGGTATCTTTGTTTCGGCATTCTAGTTAGGGTTTTCTTTTCTTTATGTGGTGGTATCTCTTTGTGGTTTTAATTACATTTGTTGAACTATGTCAACTGTAGATGATTTGAGAATATCTCCTATCAATTTCTGCACAGAGTCTATGCGCTGTATAATAGATACCGATGTTAAAGAAACAGTTGTAATACTTTTAACTTGTCTTGTGTCGATGTATGTATCAGTCCATATAAGACTCTCTGCAAAGGTCTCGCGAGTTGCTTGCAGCAATAATTTATGCCGATTAGATTAAATTTGCTGTATACTATTTTTTTCGTGATGAATTTGCTGTAGACGTGCTAATTACCTCTATTTTTTTCGTGATCAATTAGCACAAATCAGAACTTTTACATGAAGTTAAATAGTTAACTGCATTTTAAGCACATCTGCGACTCTTTTGTAATTTGACAATATCATTCGAAGCAAATGCATTTTCAGAACTTTCTAGAATCAGATTTTATTTAATGCTAACCTGTAGTTGCAACTAAGTTGCTGATTCTACTCACGAAATGGGCATCTACGGTGAGGAGATTGGGGGCGGGGGGGGGTTTCTCCTGTTCTTCAGCATACCGTCTTTTGCACCACAGGAGGTCATCTCTGACAACCAGGCCCTATGGAAACTGAAGGCTCCAATGAAGATTGAGGTTTTTGTTTGGCTAATGTTGACTAACAAAATTCTTACCTCTTGTGAGGTGTTGATTGGAAGAGGGATTCCAGTGTAGAATGGATGTCGCCTGTGTGGCGCAGGAATTGAGAAAACAACGGAACATAGCATATGATATTGTTCCTTTGCACACGGGTTTTGGAGTAATCTCCTGGCTACATACAACATTAATGTGTCGGGAGGTATATAAATTCTGAGGGCGTGGTTGAAGTTGGACAACGGTCTGACGCGACTGCAATGAGCTTTTTAGGGTGTGGTCTGGGCAGTGGGTGCCTGGACGCTTTGGAGCGAGAGAATATGATGTTATTCTCTAACAAAAGGAGACCAGTGAATTTGTTAATTAGTGATACAACACTTGATATCTCGTTGTGGGTCCGCTTTGTTTAGTTTTCATGGGGGTGAAATGAATGAGAGCGCATATTGTACGCTACTAGCAGCTTTGTTCACAAGTTAGCTATGGTTGGGCTAGACTAGAGAGTTCTTTCGGTTTCTTTGGAAGATTCTTTTTTACAATTACGTAATTATGTAATTAAAACTTTTTAATCAATATATTTGTTAGTGGCAAACTTTGCCACTAACTATAAAAAAGAAAAACTAAGAGCATCCACAACTGTGATTTCTTTTAAATTGCTAATATAATTGCTGGGATGTACTACAGTTTCCAAATTAGCAAATTTTTTTTAAAAGAAAACGTTTTCTTAATGACATGCTGGCTAATTGATTGGTTTAAATTCTTTCTTTCTGTAAATGAGTCCCTTAATTATAATTCATAATTAATTTCTGAGATGAAGTGATTTAAAGATTATGAATCCTATTGCTAAACTCAGTGTGCATGTGCGTCATTATACGAGTTTTGCTATGGTACTTTATTATAAGTAGTTCAATATTTTTACAGCCCACTAAACACATTCCGTGCCGTACATCAGCCCACTAAGGCCCATTAATCATGCCACTTGTTTTTCTCGGCTAGGGATGCTACACGGAGATAAATTCACATCCAGTGCAATACCTGAGACGCAATGAGTAGATCTGGACCATTCTTGTTACTTGGAACGAATCTCAAAACAAATCCCCCCAATAGTTTCCACAGGCATCGCCGCATCGGATTGAGTTTGGCCCGGTTTGATTAATCTTGACCGTTGTCTGTTTCATTGTATCCCTCCAGTACCTGAGAGACACACTCACACGGAGATCGGCTATAATGTCATTGATGTGTAAATCGGGCGACCTCTCGGCTGTTTCTTGTGTTAGCAAATCGGGTCCAGTAAAGCTTGGTCCACAATCTGTATGAATCGGAGACGGAGACGAGCTTGGAGGTTGTTGTCTGGCGGGGCGGAGGTTTGAGTTCGCCGATCTTCTTATCTCTTCTCGATCTGATCAAATGCTTGGCGTTAAATCTGACTCGGCTTCGCTGACAAGAATTTCTGTTCTCTGACGTAGCTTCTGACGATTGCTGGGGAGATTGAACCTGAGCAAGAGCGTCTCCGGTGAGTTTCAGTGGCGGTTGGGCACTTCGGTGTGGCATGCTGATTACCGTAGGCGGAGGTGCTCCGGTTGTCTTATTCTTGATCTGGTACGATGCTAACACTGAGAACTAATCTGGTTGTTGTTGTTGTTGTTTTTTTTTTTTTTTGGAATAGACAGAATAGAGATTTAGGGAGAGGAATAGATCTAGACTGAGGGAATAGAGAGGAGTAAGGAGGAATAGAGAACAATAGAAGCTTATTTTTTTTGATAAAAATTTTGTTTTCAGATCTGGAATAGAGGGTTCTGAGGCATAATTCTGAAATAGGCATTAGCCTAATTCCAGCTCTTCCTAGAGCTCTGATACCATAAAGGATTTTAGAAAAGAGAGAGAAAATGGATTCTTTCTATTATGATTCAACATATTACACTTGGCTGTTTATATAAACTACAGCTCATGGTTCTATTGTAATTACATCCATCTCATTTATCTAACTACTTACAGTTACAAGATCAAATCTAGTCTAACTAATCTAACTGCTCTAACTGTCTTCATGCCTCTATTAGCTATTGATATCGAATCCTCATGAAATAAATTAGAAGAAAAGTCGAAAGTCAAAACTGGAGTTTAGTTCTCGGAGGATCTATCATCTAGGTTTTTGTGCTATTTCCATTCTCTGTTTTAACTTTTGAGCTAATCTTGTTCTTGCATTTCGACCTTGGTGCATTCACATTAGCCTGATTGCCCCCAAACTCTCTATCCTGATCCATTTCTTGACTACATTTTTCTAGGTACGAACGAGTAGTGAGGGTGTTGTCACCAAGACGATGCTTTCCCTTCGCACAGTTCAAAGAATTTGTGCAGCTATTGATGCAGTTGCCATTACTTGTATTGCTGCTGGTATCTCCAAATCAGTGAAAAAAAGAGACATTGCCAACTACACTCACTCTGCAAATCACAATCCCGAAAACTTCCCCACAATTGAATCTTGCAGAGCTGCCCTCTTAAAGAAGGGTAAGATTCAGGCCCCAAAACCCCAAACCAACAATGATCTGGGCCCCCAAGATAACACCAATGAGCCCGCAATTATACGAATGAAGAAAGAAAGGGACCCAGAAAAACTGTTTTCCTTGTTCCAATCGAATGCCCAAAACAGAATCGTGGTAGAAAATCGTTTTATATTTGAGTATATGGTATCCCGCCTAGCTGGTGCCCAACGGTTGGACCTAATTCAGCAGATTTTGGAGTGCCAGATAGGTTTACCCCAAGGTCGAAGAGAGGGTTTTGTTATGAGGATTATTGCACTGTATGGCAAGGCCAACATGCCAGACCATGCTGTCAAAACTTTTCAGGAGATGCATTTGTTTGGTTGTAAAAGAACTGTAAAATCATTCAATGCCACACTTAAGGTTCTCTCTCAAGCCAGTCGGTTTCATGAGTTGTGCCAACTTTTTGATAACGCCCCTCAGATTTATGGAATTCAATTGGATGAGATATCTTACAATACACTTATCAAGGTCATGTGTGAGATGGGTAGTTTGGATTCAGCTTACATGGTCATGTTGGAAATGGGTAAATCAGGTGTCAAACCCGATGTTGTAACTTACACTACTTTGATTTCAGCATTTTATAAGAAAAGCCTACGCAAGATTGGTGATGGTTTGTGGAATTTAATGAGGCTAAGAGGTTGTAACCCTACTCTTGCCACATATAATGTTAGAATACAATATTTGATTAATCGGCATAGAACTTTTGAAGCAAATTATTTGGTGCGCACCATGCATAAATCAGGGATAAAGCCAGATGAGGTGACATATAATCTCATAATAAAGGGGTTTTTTATAATGGGTGAAGTTAAAATGGCTAACAATGTGTTTTATTCGATGAGTAGAAGGGGTTGTGAACCGAATGGGAAGATTTATCAGACAATGGTACATTACCTTTGTGAAGAGAGAGATTTTGGTTTGGCTTTTAGACTTTGCAAGAAGAGTATGGAGAGGAATTGGTACCCCAGTGTGGATACAATAAGGAAGTTGCTGAAAGGACTAATAGCGGTCTCAAAAGATATAAATGCTAGTGAAATTATGAGATTAGTTGTCAGAAGAATTCCTCGGTATTCATCTGAAGAAATTATGTCATTTCAAGAGATTATGTCTCGAGAACATTAATGAGGACTGAAAAAGGTACTGGAATGGGAAGGCGAACTACTACCCCAACAGGGGGTGGATGGATGACTTACGTTGAGAGGCGTGCAAGGCACCGATCACAGTGTACCGATAGATACCTCAAGCAACGACACTCCTACGGCCCAGCAATCTACCTTGACACCTAGTTCCCTCAGGCCCCAAATACTAACTACACATCACCACCCCCGTCCCCAACCTCAAAAGCTATTTATCCCACCACAGCCCTTACCCAACTCATTCCCACAGTGCCATTTTACAACGCCCAACTCTCTAGAAGACAAGGAAGAGACAAACAACCCTGACTCATGCCCATGTAGCCCTGCTAATGAAGCCGGGCTGGCTCATGAACAAACGAGTTGGGTTCTTGAATGAGTCAAACTGAGCTGAGCGCAATTGAGTTGAGTCCAAACTCGGCCCCAACCCGAAATTATTCATCCCTAACTGAGTTGATCTGATCCAAGCCGAGTTGCCCATTGAGTCTAATCATTCCCAAGCTGCTCGCCTCCTCGTCAGATCGCCAATCGTTGACGGTCTCGCTGCTTCGTTCCCAAGCTGATAATAAAAACTCGGATCTTAGTTTTAACACCAAAGCTACCCAAAGCACAGCATGGAGCTTGGTGATTTCAGTGAGGATGGTGCAAACTCAGATTGAATCTGAGGTAAATTAATTTGTTTGGTTTAATTTTGTAATAGTTTGGTATTCGGAAAAGTTTTGAGAAGCATAGAAACAACACAAGTTCATTATTATTTTGGAGAGAATTAGAGAGCTGACAGGATGTTTTCAGCTTCGTGCTATGTTCCTGTCTTAGTTTTAACAACGGATCAAGCTAATAATAAAAACTCGGATCTTTTGAGCTTAATTAGGAATGCCTACTTGATTTGATTGCAACCCATCAAGGTTATACCATGAACTGATAGGATTTGAATGCAACCCATTATGGTTTTCCATGTCAGAAATTTACTTATATCTTTTGTGTCTTGATTTTTTCTGACAAACAGTTTGTGGGTAACTTGTTTTATAGCCTTGTAGTTTGATATTTTTTCAAAAATGTTTTGTACTGTCAACTCTCATCCAATTAAGGTGCATCCAAAATTGAGCATAATTCCAGTTTGATACTGTCAAATCTCATCTCTTATTTGCAAATCTCATTAAGATAAATCAAAATTTGTAGCTGATTCCAAGTCGTGCTGTAATCTTACTTTGCTTGAATACTTCTCTGGTCAAATGGGTTTGAAATGGGATTGAATAGAAATGAAGCTTCGACTTCATTTTTGCTTTACTCAAAATTGAGCATAATTTTGATATGTTTTGTTACAGATATAATTGTATATTAGTAATTGATGAGCTACTCAGGTTAGTTTATTTTTTAATATTATGGTTTGGACTTATGAGGTAATATATTTCAGTGCAAGTTGTACTGGTACAGTGAGCAATTAGGTTATTATTATTTGGATTTTATATTTCTTGTTTTGCTCAGGTTTGCTTCATCTTACATGGATTAAAAATGTATAAAGTTGTAGCGGGTAAACCTATAGCCTCTTATTTTTAGGGCACAGGTTTTTGGTATGTATAAAGTTTTGTTTCCTCATATTTTAGCAAGTTGTACTGCTTAGATTAAATTTGCTGTAGAAATTTTTTGTGTGTTAATGAATTGCTGCCGACATGTTGTCCGAGGACACATTAAAATTTAATCTAAGTGTCTAATCAGCTCATAATTAGCATGATTAGCCGAGATTTTACAAAAACCATAAGAAACGGGTTGCCAAACCGTTCCCTGTCCCCAGAACGGTTTGGCAGCCCGTTTTTGAGGTTTAACGGGATGCCAAACTGTTCTCTACAGTAAATTTTTTATTTTTATTTTTTATAGAGTTTGTTTAAAAAAAAAATCAGATATTTTGTTTGATTTTGTATATTAACAATAAGATTAATGGAACAATTTTAATGTATTTTTTTGTGTATTTTTGACCATTTTATCAAATCAATGGATTGATTTTCTATATAAAAATCAATAAATATATAAAAATCAATGGATTGGTTTTCAAATTTACGTATTATTTTTTTAAAATTTACTTTTTTATATTTTAAAAACAAACAAATTTAATCATTTACTTGTTATTTTTTATTAAAACTCATTTTAATTTAAAAAGTACTTATTTTTTTGTAAAAATATAAAATAAGTGTTTTATTTATGAAAAAATATTTTATTATTCTAATTGTTCGATTTTTTAAAATAATGATAATAGATCATTGATCTATTACATGAAGGATTTAGAAGTTTCTGTAATCATAAGTTTTGAAAAAAAAAAATAGAGTCGATTTTTGCCATAAAAGCTGTTAGATTATGGAAAATATGTCTATTAATCATTCAGATACATTATTTCCTAGAAAAAAGTATCCAGAGATACAAATTTTTAGTATTGTTATTGTAATTCACTTTAACATTTTCTTTTAATTTTCTTCACGGAAATATTTATTGATTTTTTTATATAAAAAACCAATCAATTGATTTGATAAAATGGTCAAAATACACAAAAAAATATATTCAAATTGTTCCATCAATTTTATTATTAATATACAAAATCAAACAAAATATCTGATTTATTTTATAAACAAACTCTAAAAAAAAAAAAAAAAATACTGTAGAGAACGGTTTGGCAGCCCGTTTTTGAGGTTAAAACTCAAAAACGGGCTGCCAAACCGTTCTGGACTTATGTTTTTTGTAAAAACGGTTTGGCAGCCCGTTTTTGAGTCAAAAACGAACTGCCAAACCGTTCTGGACTTATGGTTTTTGTAAAAACTCGGCTAATCATGCTGAAATCCGAATTTTTTTTTTTTTTAATTATGGTTTATAAAAAAAACTCTGAATTATGTCTAACAATAAAAAAAAAATTCATAGATATGCGTGAAGCATTTGTATCATTAGCAGAAAATGTTATTTGTACTCGTTGATACAGCCATACAGGTTAGAACTTGACCAAATCTGATCCTAGAAAGATTTAAAAATGCATTTGCAGTATTATATTCTAGTTTTATTAGTAATCAGCTCATGCCTAGAATGATAACATCAAATTACAAAAAAGTTGCAGATGTGGTTCAAATGTAATTAACTATTTAACTTCATGCAAATGTTCTGATTTGTGCTGATCCAAATTGATCAGATCAGATTGGATCATGCAACCAAGTTGCCGACTGCATATTGCTCATGTGTTATATATTAATGTAGTCAAGGCATTCGTTGCTCAGTGCACGTCTAATAATTACACAACTTGGAGATTTGCTTGAGATGTATCAACTATTTGAACAAGTTTGAATGACAATAAATCATATAAAGTCGCAAGTTAAGGACAAGTATTGTTAGACTGTATTCAATATATGAAGATCAACTTGAACGGTTTGGATCGACGTTTTGAGCTTTGAAATTAAAGATACAGATATGAAGTAAAACACTTGATTTACTTCGTGAAGCACCGTAGTCCAACTCATTCTAAATTTCTAATAATCAGTTTGAGACTTGATACATGTCTCAAAATCGCAAAGATGTAAACATTTCTCAAAATATTGTTTTCTTTTTCCTATGCGGAGAACCCGGGTCACGATAATCTGCAAATAGATAATGTTCATATTGTTTTCACCTCAACTTGTTGGAGTCTTTGGAAGCAGCGTAATACGAAACTTTTCCAAGGGAAAGAAATGCCGATGAAGATTTTGGAAGAGGTCGCGGTGCAGGAAGCAAGGCTGTGGATGAAATTCTGCTAGGAGAGATGGAAATTTTCTGTATCATTGTTTACGGTTGTTAGTTTTAGATGTCTGATGTAAATTTTTCTTTCAGCTTTTTATTTTTCCAACTGGCAGCCTGCATACATTTAAAAAAATATTAATATGGTCAAAATGCATTTAGTGCTCATATAAAGGTAACAAAACTGAATTCGGTCTTTATCATTATTTAAAATTAGGAAGAATTTTCTCACAAAAGGAGGTAACTAGATAATTAGATATGAAAGAAAATGATTAGAACATATTTTGTGCGTAAAGTGAAGTTTGATTCCGAAGGCCCAAGCCCAAATACAAATGGGCTAGGTTTTGAAGAGCGCTCCTCCATGTGCTTGAGTTGGTATCCTCTCCAATCAGAAGTATTTCGTTAGAGGTTCTGGAAATCTTTAACGTCCGTTTCTCATCGAACTGTCCGGATCATAAAAATCAAGATTTTACTTGTACCGTTGGATTATAAATGAACAGATAAGATAGGCTAGGATGGTTTAATAAATTTCGTGCCACTGGAGAGGATCCGACATCCCTTTGCTTTGAGAATTCGAATTTCAAACCATGTCGCCGTTTCCGGTTTCCCCAAATTTCCCAACGGCTTTCTTCCCCAAAGCCCAAACCCTTCCCATATATACAATCTCACCATTTATTAGACAGAGAGAGAAAAGAACAAGATAAAGAAAGAGAACAAGAGAAAAAAAGAAAACAGGAGAAAGAGAGTAAAAATGTCCCGGGCAATGGATCTGTACGAGAAATTGGAGAAGGTTGGAGAGGGAACCTATGGAAAGGTTTACAAGGCCAGAGAGAAAGCCACTGGGAAGATCGTGGCTTTGAAGAAGACTAGGCTTCCAGAGGATGATGAGGGGGTCCCTCCCACCACTCTACGTGAGGTCTCCCTTCTCCGCATGCTCTCTACTGATCCGCACGTCGTCAGGTGTTTGATAAATTGCTCCTTGTTTTATTTTCATATTTTTTTGCGAGTTCTTTAAAATATATCATTATTTCTTGAATCTTTCTTTGATTTTTCTATCTGTGTTAGTAGGAAAATCGCCTAGAGGTTATTTGTACTTTGAAAGACTAGGTTTTGTTCTCAAGATTTTAGTCAGGTTAAATTGAAAAATTAGGGATCTTGATTTTTGAGGGTTTCCTGCTTTGACCCATTTTTGGGCAGATTGAATGATATCTTTTGCAACTTCAGTTCAGGGTTTTCAACCTTAAAAAAAATCTTTAGTTCAGGGTTTTACAGTAAAATAGATAAACACAAAACAGATGTTGATTTGTGTTCTTCAATTGAGCTTTGACCAGGCTGTTAGATCTGAAGCAAGGGACAAACAAGCAGGGCCAGAGCATACTGTACCTGGTATTTGAATACATGGATTTGGATCTGAAGAAATTTATTCGTAGCTTTCGCCAGACACAAGATGTCATCCCACCGCGTACCACTAAGGTTCCATTTCTAACAAATTCTATATTGAAGAATTTTAAAACTTTTGACTCTTTATCTCATACTATACAATTGTCCCTTTAAATTCAGATCTTGATGTATCAACTTTGCAAGGGACTAGCATTCTGCCACAGCCATGGGGTGCTCCACAGGTATGATCATTACTTTTGATTTATATACTTGTTCTTTCAGATATTATTGGTCGAATTTTAGAATTCCCTTGTCTTACTTTATTTATTAACAGGGATTTGAAACCACACAATTTGTTAATGGATCGCAAGACTATGATGCTAAAGATTGCAGATTTGGGTCTCAGCCGGGCCTATATTTGTCCCCTCAAGAAGTACACCCATGAGGTATATTTTATCTAACTTGAATTTATTTTAGTTTTGACTATGTTTTAACACAACTAACTCAGTTTTTATTTGTAGATTCTTACCCTCTGGTATAGAGCTCCTGAAGTGCTCCTTGGTGACACACGCTACTCTACTCCAGTTGATATATGGTCTGTTGGTTGCATATTCGGTAAGAAACTTTGTTATTGACCTATCTTTTCTCTCATGACAACTATAGTGGGAGATAAATTTAACCTTGACCCCATGCCAGAGCTTGGAAAAGTCAGTAACCAAAATGCACCGGTCTCTAGTCGGACTAGACATGACTTGTCCTGAACTGTAAGGTAAACTGGCCGTATAACATGAATGATGTCCTAGATTTGACGTAGCAGAACCTTAATCAGACCTGAATCTGTTAATTTTGAGTGACATAAATCTTGTTGGCCTAATATCTGAAACAACACCGAACTGAAATGATTTAAACCCAAATTTGATTGGACCCATCTAGCCTGTTTGCCACCTCTATAAAAACCTATTTTTTATTATATTTTTAACATTGTTGCTTTGAATGACAGCTGAACTGGTGACAACACAAGCACTGTTTCAGGGAGACTCTGAACTCCAGCAGCTACTTCATATTTTCAGGCAAGTTTCCTCCTTTTGATATGACTGAGAAATTGGCCTAAATCCATCTATTTTCTTAATTATTTTCTGGCGAGTTCTTAAATTGTAAGCAATTTCAGGCTGCTGGGTACACCAAATGAGACTGTGTGGCCTGGTGTGGGCAAATTACCAAATTGGCATGAATACCCTCAGTGGAGCCCCAAAAACATTGCCACTGTTGTGCCAGGTCTTGATTCAGAGGGTATTGACTTGCTTACTGTAAGTGCCTCTTACCTTGATTATTTTACTACAGTATACATTATGTACCTGCTATTTCACTGGTATTAAATACAGTTCTTTAATTAATGCAGCAAATGCTACAGTATGATCCTAGCAAAAGGATATCAGCAAAGAATGCTCTGGATCACCAGTATTTCAATGATCTTAACAAAGCTGCGTATTGAGAGATTTATACCTCAAGAGTCATCTAGTGCAAAGAAGATCCTCTCTTCTTTTTAGTTTTTAGCTTGTCTGATGCTGTTCGCATTTATCTCTTCAAGCATATCTTTTGCTTAGTTTTTCATGTTGTGGATTTATGTCTGACATTGGTACTGTTATGGGTGCTTTGTTAATTATATCTTACTGTTTTGGATATTTTGATTGCAGTTTATTAAATTGAATTGTGTCATATTTTTTTTTCCTCTTGTTAATCATGACAGAAAATCACGGTGCAAACTGTAAATGTATTTAGTATGATTGATAAAGTTGATTAATTCTCTAAAAATTGAAAAGTAATTATCAAAGTACTGACTACATGGTGCTTTTAAATAAATATTTTGGAAAAGGCAAGATGAAATTCAGCTAGTTGAGAGTACTTTGAAATACTGTACCATGTAGATTGTAGATTACTAAATTCATTAACTAGTTGAGAGTAATGAATTCAGCTAAACCAAGATGAAAATAACTGAGCATTCTGTTTCCTTTTCCCATCTCCAAAAAGTTGTGTCATTGTGCGGGGCACATCATAGGAATTCACATCCTCTCCAATATTGCACAAGTGAATCTTTTACAATTAGTGAATCCGGACCATTCTTTTTAGCTTGGCACGAATCTCAAAGACCAATATTACTTGCCCCCTGTACTAGCCCGAATCCGAAAGCGGTGAGATTTAATCTCAAACCGTAAAGTGAGGTATGCTCTACAGTATTGGAGAGGAGTTGAAAGGGGCTTCCTTTTCCGATGCATACGCAGACACGCAGTAGATTCCCTTGGTTCATATCTGGGCAGCACAACCGTCCATAATTGGGCTGCTCAGTTTGGTACGGGCCCGCGTTGTTTGATAAAACAGCCTGTTAGAGAGTTGAACCAAGGAGAAATTTCAGAAGCCCATCAAAAGACAAATTGGGCCTTGAACAAATCATTAAAATATGTAAAAATAAATGGCGAGAGTGGGATTTGAACCCACGCCCTTTCGGACCAGAACCTTAATCTGGCGCCTTAGACCAACTCGGCCATCTCACCACATTTTGTTATTCTTTCTAACAGTTCTTTATTTATACTAAATATTAAATATTAAAGATTAACATTACGCAATCTAATCCGGACCATTCTTTTAACTTAGCACGAATCTCAAAACAAAGATTGAGTTTTGTTTGGCTGCAATTAATCTGGACCGTCCGTTTTTTAAATCGCACCTCAGGTACACGGACTCCAAAAGGTGAATTCAGAACAGTTAAGTAATCAAGTAGAGAAATGGATCTGGATTTGACCTCTCCTAAAAGAGAGATCTATCATCTATCACTCACAGCTTCCTCCTTGCCTTCGGGTCCATACCCCGAACCTCAAAATAATCGTCCTATTATTTCTATTAGAGCGTAATTGTTTTTTGGAATAAGCTGTTTGTTATCGGTTGTGGGTTGTTTCCTTACAAATGAACATCATAATTTACTTTTCATTTTTGTTCATAAAATCATTTTCCGCAGAAATTACTTTTCCTTGCAAATGAACCGAACCTTTAATACATTTAGATCAACATCATGATTGGGAGAATATCCCATTTTTATTTACGTATACTCTCATGTACTACCGAAAGCAAATTGGTAGTGCCAGTTATTGACTTCTCAGTAAATTCATGCTTTTGATTTCTACTTGAAATCAATTATTTTAACATGCAGTGCAAAATAGTTGATATTGTTAGGTGGCCTAAGTAGAGGGAAATTAAATACCTAGATCTTTCCCATTCTTATTTATGCATTTTGAATCAAATTTAGGAATTCACCGAAACAGCAGATGAAATAGGTAACAAACTTCCTCGATTCATTTGTTGAAATCATTAGGGATAAGAAATCTCTTTCCCTTAACTGTAAATGTATTAAATCAAATTGCTGTTACTCCAATATAGTAGTAGCTAATTTGAAAGCTAAAACAACTGAAATAATCGAACCTATCTATTTTTTAGGGGTATTTCATAAAATTGTGCTTCATATTGTTCATTGCTTCTTTCTCTAAAAATTGAAAATCAATTGGATCAAAACCTTTGGTGCTAATTACTCTTATGATTCTTCCAAAATTTCCAGCTACACAGTACTTCTTAAGTCAATTACACTGTAGATCACTCAACTTATTAACTAGCTGAGAGCAATCAATGAATTCTTCAACTATTGAGCATAAAATTATGAAACAGACCACATAAACAAGGTCGACCACAAAGTGAGTGCGACCGAAGCAAGGGCATAAAGCCATATAAAAATAACTGAGCATTCTGTTTCACCAGCTCCAAATAGTTGTGTCATGGTGCCTGCCAATAAAATGTAGCAAAACTGAGCCAATTAGGCAAATTATTCAACTAGTAAGAATAAATTATTTCAACTACTTATTTGGTTACCAGTGCTTAATTTTTTTGCATGTTTAATCAGCGAGAAACTTAAGTGCATAATTTAACGACTAATAGGTAACATGGTTACTAAAATATCCTTTTTTTAGATAATATGATTAGAAAGAGTTGGTGGATAATCAGTGTGTACCGATATTCATTGCTGGGGGAACTGCATACTGCAATAGAAGAACAAATTGGTACAGTGGATCTGGATGTATCAGGCCTAGGTGCACCGCACCTTTTACTATTACTACACCCAACAAGGGTAGGATTACATAGCGCACCAATATAATCCAGCCAATAATCCAGCCACTTATGCTTGATCTTCTTATTCCTGGACAGATTATTATTCAAACAAGTCAATTATTTATTTTTCATTATAATTTCTTGTTTAATGTAACCAAGGGTTTGGAGAGCGAAGGTGAAGATGAGGAACCTCTGAGCAGATTTCCTCCCATGATAAGAGTCAAAGAAGGAATTGCTCCATCACTGGATTACAAAACAAGGGGAAAAAAAACATTAACAATTTTATATTTAGCTGGGCTTAAATCATGAAAAGGTACAAAAAATAGTGCCATAGCTGATTTACCCTAACAACGTAGCTGATTCCTGAATCATGCGAAGAGGAGCACCTTCCCCTATCAATGCTTTTCGGACTGGAGAAATTAATCCAATAGCAAAACCAACTATCTAAAAACAATTGAGAGGTCAGTACTGAGCAAGTTCTTTGGTTCTCCTTGTTCGAAAAGTTTACTTGTGAGCATATTACCACTCCAATTGTGGAAGGCGCCAGCAGTTTCTTTAAATCTATTGATTTACAAACAGATGAGATGACTTCTCTTGTTTTTTTCCATACTGAAACCTACAAAAGGATTTCCAACCTTAGCAATGAACAAGGGGAACTAACAAGAACAGCATTGTCTGATCTGAATGCTCACAATTGATGAAAATTCTCAAATCATAAAGAAAATGATATAACATGGGTAAAATGGATGAACCTCTATCTCAGATGATGACGATGGTGACTCTGCATCAGGTATAGGTATAACACTATACACTACATTAATCAACTTGTCGGTTTCCCCTAAAATTGGCTGACCTTCTGATTGCATGTGATCATTTTTATTATTTTCTTCTGTGTCTTTTGAAGATATTCTAACAATGTTGTACACAATTGACCACAAAAAGATTGCACCTAGCTACAGAAAAAAGATAAGTATGTAATTACCAAACACATGCATTTTTGGCATAAAAAGGGAAAATAAAAAAGCAACTTGCAATTTTGTCAAAAGAAAGATTGCATCAGCTATTTTCCGGAAACAATTTAATAAATAATCGAATAACTTTCGCTTGGTTTGTATACAGTGCTCACTGCTCAATATACTCACAGCCATAGAGAGAGAGGCATATCCCAGTCCGTATGTGCGGCACACATCATGATCTCCAAAGGGGCTTCCTTGTTCCTTGCATATGGCTGGGATTATAATCAGAAGTAGATTCCCTAAATTACCTGTTCAATTGTTTTCTGCAAGTTTATTCTGAGGAATAACATCAATTAGCATGCTTAACTCAACATGCTTGATTAATTATAAACTAGGCAGATACAGGATTAAATTACCAGCCGCACAACAGCCCAAAATTAGACCTCGGAGTTTCTTAGGGGCTTGTGTTATTTGAACAACAGCCCATCCGAGAATTGAACCAAGGACAAATGTCAAAAGCACATTTACTGGCATGAACCACCTGCTCATTTAACAACATTTACATTGTTAAATGGTTGTATTTTTTTTTTTTTTTCAGAATAGTAGGATTGAAAGACTGATTTGGGACTAACAAAAGGGCCATGCTTTCCATAGTGATTGTCTTCGATAAATTGGTCGCAACAAGTGCGGGATTAAACACATAAAACACCACCTGCACAGGAAATTGTTTTTCTTGGTCAATATAAAAGACTTGTTCTATTTCAGCAAAAAATAATTATAAATTGTATTAGCCATTAAAAAAAGAAAAGACTGAGAAGACATTAACCTACATTGTTGAGATGCTTGCTGCATTCTTTGCTCAGAATCCCAATGCTATCTATAGCAAGAAATGACCCGACACCAGTCACCATTAACACGTTAAGCACCGGCATCGATGCCGTAACAAATAGTTGAAGTAAACCCATTAACTTTTACTACTGCACCTCTCTCTGAAAGCTAGTGAAAAAGAACAAAGTTTCTGCATCCAAAACAAAAACAACTCAGTCGCTAAAGCAAGTGTATGAAATGGGTTTAATTTGTTTTGCACAGTATGATAATCTGTGGTTAATTTGTTTTCTGAATGCATTTGAATGTAATTTAGTCAGTATTGCATCTCATGAGGTGCATACAAGTTGTTTGATGCAATGCCTACAAGAGATTATGCGTCTGTGGGTGTCAGAAGGAAGAAAAGAAAAAGAGAAGGAAAACCAAACCAATTGTATAATAAAAATTCATTTAAATTTTGATAGAACAAATAAACTGACAACTTAACATTCTGGTCTCAACTACCCATAAAAATAACTCAACATAAGGAAACTCTAAATGCTAAAATCATATAAAAGGTTAGCTATTTTGGTACATTTTCTAATTGGAGATTTAAACATGATCTCCCATTCAAAGCTTCGTCCACAATTCCTTAACTATTGATTTGATTAAAACCAAAGAGTAGAACTAGGGTGCTCCTAAGTTCACAAGCTCCTTTGTGAACTCAACTCTAAAACCTATCGGATTAATTTCAAACGATGAATTTAAACCGTTGAAATCCTTTTACCTTACGAGTGATGCGTCTAGACGTGAAAATTTTAAAGTTTTGAATTAATTTAGTATAAAGTCAAGTGGTCAAAATCAAAATGTTTATAAATTAATTTTAATACATTCATTTTTTGAAAGTCTTTGACCACTTGACTCTATACAAATTAAATTTCAAATTTTAAAATTTTCACATGTAAATGCATCATTCGTAAGGTAGAAGGATTTCAAAAATTTAGATTCGTCGTTTGAAGTCAATCCGATGAGTTTTAGAGTTGAGTTCACAAATGAGCTTGGTGAACTTAGGAGCACCCTAATTCTACTCCAACCAAATGCCTATTTTTTCTTTTCTCGAAACAACAAAAATAGTACATAAAAATAATATAAAAAACAAACAACAGAGAGTATAACAAGCTTAACTGCTGACAATTGAGGCACTAATTAGAAAAAAAAAACTACAAAGGAAGAAAAAGAAAAGAAATCATCTTGTTCCTCACAATTCTAGGCGCAATGTAGAGGCGGATGAGAAAACAATGCAAGGAAGATAACATACCGTACAATTTGCAGCTTGTGCTTTCTAGAATGGCATAAACCTTCTTTCTTCCTTCAATTCCCTACAATGCACTAAACTTGTGGGGCTCTTCTTCAAAACTAACTGGTGGAGATGCGTGAGAAGGTTACTCTGTCTATCTGAAGAGAGCGAAATTTAGGAATGGGTCAGTGAATCCTCAAAGAAGAGAGGCGTAGCGACAAAAGCGTGCGTGATATCTACCTCGATATATTTAGAAAGCGATGGGATCGGGAATCCGGTACCGACCTGGCCAGTTCTGATTTCCTCCGAATTCAGATCCAGTGCAATACCTGACTCAGTACAATGCTGCGATCCTTCGCAGAGTGAATCAGAGGCGGAGCCAGATTTTCAAATTATGGGATCAAATATATAAATTTTTTTTGTGAAGTCAGATTTTTAAATTATGGAAGTCAATTATATAAATTTTTTTATAGAGAATGGGATTATTTTTACCATTTCATGATATTTTATTGTAAAATATAACAAAATTAGTAAAAAAATAATTTTAAAAATGGAGGTCAATTGACGCCATACCAGCTTATTAAATCTGCCTCTAATGCGAACAATATCCTAAAATCTCTGGTTTTTTAAATCCAACTGTTGAATAATTTTGAGATTCGTGTACATAAAAATCAGCTGTTTTGAGATACATGCATAGAAAATATTGGACGGCTGAATTTGAAAAAGCAGAGATTTTACGGTATTATTCACACTGAAAGGATCGCAGCAGATGTGAATCCAGTACAATGAGATCTGAGTTGTCAGTTTTAATCTAACACGAGTCTCAAAACAAACCTATTATATCTCATTAGAGAGTGAGTCTATGGTACTATGCATATTACAGGTTGCTTTGTAATACATATTAATATTTCTATTTTTTAAATCTTAATAGTTGATCCGAACTGTTCAACATGATTCTCATATAAATATCTACTTGCAAATCAAATTTTATAGTTTTTAGAATTTTTTTACTAATTTTTAAGATAGGTAGAAAATCATTTGATGTGAAAATTCTAGACCATCCAAAAACAGTGATTTTCTACCTATCTTAAAAAAAAGTAAAAAAGTTTTGAAAAATATAAAATTTGATCTGCAAGTACATATTTATATAAAAATTATTTTGAACGATTCGGATCGACTGTTAGAATTTTGAAAATAAAAATATTAATCCATATTACGAACTAAGTCGTGATATGGCATAGACTCACTGCTCAATAGATATATAATTTCGATCGATCGCCAAGAGCTAATTGTACTCGGTCAAGTACTCGAGAGCTGTTTTTATTTTGTGATTTTATTATTACATTATGAGTGATCCTATGGTACTATGCATAGCACGGATGGGTCCGTACTACGGTTCAATATCTTCGTTTTCAAAATTCTAACGGTCAATCCAAACCGTTCAACATGATTTTTATATGAATATGTACTTGCTGACCAAATTTTACATTTTTTCGAATTTTTTTACTATTTTTTTAGATAGGTAGAAAATCACTTGATCTGAAAATTCTTGACCATCCAAAAACAGTGATTTTCTACCTATCTAAAAAAATAGTAAAAAAATTCGAAAAAATGTAAAATTTGGTCAGCAAGTACATATTCATATGGAAATCATGTTGAACGGTTCAGATCGACCGTCAAAATTTTGAAAACGAAGATATTAAACCGTAGTACAGACCCATTCATGCTATGCATAGTACCATAGACTCACTCTTACATTATTATACCAAACTCTCAAATTTTCATCACCAAATATCTCCCAAGTCTCAACTCACAGTCAATTGAGTATTTTAATTGTAAAGTTAAACAACAAGTGTGAATTCTGTAGTTAAATGTCTATTTTATAGAAGTCAAGTGCACATTATGAGGTACTTAAAAATACGTCTGAGAATTCAATATAGCTGATTATGACAGTTGAAAAATTCTTTTTCGACTCAATGAATTTGCATAACAATTAGTATTTTAATTAGTTAGCTATAGATAGCTTTCTCTTTTCATATCTCAAACATTAAAATATCCTTCACAATTGTACAAACACAGCTACAACCGCTATAGTTAACCCATAATGATGTATTATCATTACAGTAAAAATAATTGTCAATAGTTTAGAGATAATTATCAATAGTATTCAATAAATTAAAATAGACAATTATTTTTTTAAAGCTAAAATAAATATAATAAAGTATGCAGCCGCATGGAGAATATTTGAGAGACGAATTTATGGAGTTACTGGAATGTTTATTATAATTTTTTTATTTGGCATGTTTCACGCACGTAGGCATCCCGTTAATTATTGAGAGAGCACATCCAACGCAACTCAAGAAAACGACAAGTTCACTGGGGAGCGGGGCGGGAGTCTATAAAATATTAATTGGGAGTAGGTCCCATTTCTGTCGGACCTACTTTAGTTTGATGGGTTCATTCATCGTCTAATTTGTTTTAAAATTTGTGTGCAATATTTTAAATTTTGTGCATGTTTGTTTTGATTTTCATGTGCACAGATTTCAAGATGAATCAGACAGTTGTTAAACTCATTGAACCTAAAACTAGATCTAATAAGCATCGGACCAACACCGTTATCATAAAATGTAGAATAATAAAATGTATGTGTTCCTGTTTAGGGCTGCAAACGAATCGAATCAAATCGAACTTACCTCAGTTTGAGTTTGGCTTGAATTAATTTCGAACTAAGTTTGGTTTGAATTAATTTCGAATCAAATTTTTTACGAAATCAATTTCAAATTATTTACGAACTTTTTTATGACAAGAAAGAGTGATCGTAGTTGCCGAGAGCGAGAGATAAAATTCATCTAGGATTTCAGAATTAAGAGCGAGAGTTACGACTTACGAGTTATGACTTATGGCTGAATAGTCCTATGTTTTTAACTTTTAAGTCATCAGCAAACATAAGTCATCAGTAGAAATCAACAGTTCACATTACTTTGATATTCGAACTAGAATAGTCTGCGAACCTATTTCGAACGAACCATGTCCAGTTTGAGTTTGGTTTGAATTAATTTTAAACTATTTCGAATCGAATTTTTGACGAACTTTTTCAAATCAAACTCAAATTGAATCACGAACTATGAATTTTTTGTACAGCCCCATTGCCTTGCTTAGTGAAATTATATAATTATAAAATATAATCCTAAAGCCGACGGATGATTTAAAAAAGAAAAGAAAAGAATTATAAAATAACCCCTCAACATCCGTCGGGTTCGTGTTATGAGTCCGGATTTCCCATATCAAATTTTTTTTTGAGAATTCTGTTATGAGGACAGTTCAAATACATTCAAATTTGTATGCTCCTATTTACTTCTAATTTTTATCTCTTTTATTTTTATTTTCAAAGTCTTAATAGTCGATTTGAACTGCTCAACATGATCTTCATAATAAAATATACTTGGAGACTAAATTTTATATTTTTTTACTATTTTTTAAGATAGATACAAAATCATTATTTTAAGGAGATTCTGGACCATTTGATAAAGTGATTTTTGTATCTATTTTAAAAAATAGAAAAAAAAATTCTAAAAAATATAAAATTTGGTCTCCAAGCATATTTTATTACGAAGGTCATGTTGATCGGTTCAGATCGACTGTTCGGACTTTGAAAATGAAGATAAATAGGAGCATAGAAATTTGAGTGCATTTGAACCCTCCTCTTCTGTTATAGGAGTTTAGAGATGTTCATCGGTTCAATTCAATTAAAATCAAAATAAATAATTAAATCAAAATTTTATTTGGTTTTTAAAAATACAACTGAAGCGATCTAAATAAACAATCGATCCAAATAAATTCAAATAAATTTTAGTTAGTTCGGTTGAGCCGGAATTCATGGAATAATGAATTCAGGAAGAAAAGATATAAAAGAATTAATAAAAAATAGAGAAATGTTCTGCCCCCCGAGCTATCATACCCGAGCGTGTCCCAACTAGTTTAACATAAAAAATCTTCTAATTTTGTCTAACTTCTATTTTCAACGCTCATATTTGAGTTTTAAAATTTTATTTATAATATTTTACAATGCCACTCGCAAGCATTTAAATCATGAATATGTGTAGTTTTAACTCCTAACTATTTTTGTTTTCAAGTCAAAAAAAAAGATTCCTTTCACTCACTATTTTTTTATTTTTTTTTCTCTGATCTCTCATTCATTTTTCCGACGATCCGTGATGAATTTTACGAATCTAAAAATACGAATGTTTTCTACTCGATTTTATCTTTCAAATGAGATCTATGAAGAAATACTTTTGAGTTATTTTCAAATCGTTTGTTTTTTTAAAGTAAAGCCCATGAACACTTTAAATTTTCAAAATTTTAAACCTCAGTCTACAACTATTTAAACATCTGATGTCTTACATTCAAGCATTTAAACCTCTGATGTCGATCATATAGTATCACGTATTTAAACCTATGTCTACAACCGTTTAACATAGTTGTGTCAATAATTTAAAGTCGTGTCAAATATTTAAATAGTTTTCATGTTAGATTTAAAAAATTATAGACTGAGATTTAAAAATTTGCGAATTTAAAATACTCATGAGCTTTACTAAAAATAAAATCAAAACAACAGCTTGAGAAAAAAATTCAAAAATATTTTTTCAAGGATCTCATTTGATTTGTATGAATATTGAAAGAGACACGTAGGTATATTGAAGTGAATCGGACAAAAGCACTGTCCATAAAATCTGAATTGGATACATCAGATCTAAACTGCTCTCTTTAGTATGTGGTTATGTGGGTCTCATATGCACAACCCAGAGTTCATTCGTAGTAAAATTTGAAGCGTATGTTACAACAAGAATCTCTCACTATCTGCGTACTTTTTAATGTCGATATTGTCGTGAATCCTTCTGTTAGTAATAGCTATATTCTCGAAAATAACAACTTATGTCGGCTTATCCACACAAATTGTAGCATCTTTTTTGTAGTCCTTGATATGAATTAAAGAGTTCTATAGCCACTCCAGTTATCCAATTAATGAATTAAATTAGAGTAACGTGTTTTGATAGGTACGGTATGAATGAAATGTTGAAATAAGTTAATCAAAAGTGAAATGCATCCACATCCGCTTAATTTTTGGTCTAATCAGTGTCAGGTTCGTCTGATCATAAATGCTGGCGGAAAATTCAGCAAGGCTTGATAGGTGCAAGCATGTTCAACATGTGGCGTGGTTTTACTGTGTCTGTGTGGGCTGCACATTGATTATATGTATCGAAGCGTCTGATTGTATGTGGCCACGAACACGTGCAACATCATGTGGTGACACGCAGTTGTGTATTTTCTTGCTGTCTTGCAGTGGGCACAGGTAACATTTTTATTTTTACTACATTTGAAATGGTTGTTATTTTTTGAAATTGTGTTTTGAATCCGAATTTGAACCTGTCAATTTATTCAAACATGATTTTGAACCAAATTTTGTCTACTCCGACTCAAATTCTCGCTTCACCATTTGTGGCGACATGCAGTTGTGTATTTCCTTGCTATCTCACAGTCTCGCTAACCAACTCTAATGTCGTCAGAGTTGTGACCAAATATTTCTTCAAGTACAGACATAAATTTGTGTATTTTTTTTCTTTTCATACACACACACACACACACACACACACACACACACCATGGAATATTTTACGTTATTTAAAATCGGAAATAGCCTCAAACGCTATAAACGAATTAGCAAAGAAAAACTGTGCTTTGGATGCACAAATTTTGGAGTGCAGAGAGAATCCTGTTTGTTGAGAGGTGGAGATCTGAATCCGAAAGGCAGGATAGGGATAGCTTAATTAGCAGCCAACATCGGTGGCACATAAAAAACAGAGGTGGAAATGTTGAAATAGAGTCGTATTTTGGGTTGATTAAAATAAATAAATAAAGCGAAGTCAATATATATTCAGGGTGTAATTGTTACTGTTTTGTTTTCTTGCTTTTCATTTTGATAAAACTTTTCCAAATTTTGTTTTCCCTTGCGATGCTATAAGCCTATAATGCGTAGGCATTACAGGTTACTACAAAGAATTAAGTGAAAATTCAAATTTTGTGTAATTGAATTGATAAATTTTAGTTAGCGTTGATTCCTAAAAAAAGGAGAAATGAAGAAAAGAAGGGAAAAACGATAAAGAGTTAAATATGGAGAAAAGAAGAGGAAGTAAACAATTAAAAAGCAATTAGAAAACAAAAAAATTTGAAGAAATATTGGGAGAAATAATAAATAATAAATGGACGAAAAGGGTTGCAACATTTTTTATATTTTTATTTCAAGTCCGTAGGCAAATTACATTAAGCTTAGCCTCATCACATAAATGATTCCTGCTGATATGGGTGCAGTATAGATAGCTGTTTTCCTTGAAAGCCTTCCACAGGTGCAAAGACTCATTAAAGGGGATCAGAATCTGCTCCTTTTCTTGAGAAAATGAGCATTCTTCTTTTCTTTCATCTGGATCGTTCAAAATTCATCATACGGTCTCAATTACTTTTTATTTTAATATCAATTTAATCTATTAAAATGATTCAGATTTAATTGAAGCCGTGTTTTTGATTCTGAACGATTCAGATAGAAGAAAAGGAGGGTGCTCCTTCTCTCGAGAAAAAGAGCAGATTTTGTTCCCATTAAAGGCTCTCCAGTCCATCTCTTTGGGAGGCTGTTGCTGCTTGCAAGCTTCTGCAATGGTGAGGTTGTCAGTGAAAAAATTACAGAGGTAGAGGCCCCACTGATTGACACAGCTGACCGCCTCCTTTAAAGCAATTACTTCAGCTTGGACAACTGGGTCATAAGATCTGTTTGGTACTAGGTTCATAAGCAACCGGGTCCTACAAAGAAGCACAGACTAAAGCAATGTTTCTAAATGTGACCGCATGGACTGCATATGTGTATGCAACCAGCTACATCATTAAAAATGTCCATACAGACTACATATAGTATTATGCAGCTTATCCGAATATTTTATTATTTATTAAAAAAAAATCTAAATTCATTCGGATTCAGAAAATTTGATTAATAAAAATAAATTGGATATCCAGTAATAATCGAAGCTAATCTAAATTCTCATCCAGACAGAGTTCAGTTGAGTTTATTTCTCAAGTTAAATAGTTAATCTCCAACTGCTTTTATAGGCAGTAGAGCGATGCGTTTTTTTGTTTTTGTTTTCAGGAGCTGCATTTCTTTTCCTTGTTTCTTTTGCTTGTGGCCTTGTGGGCTGATTGGGCTTCGTGTCTATGCTTAATTTTTGAATGTGGCCTTTATAACGTTGTAAACGCTTGACTTTATATATAAAGGTGGTCTTTTATAACGTTGAATGTAAATGATTTCTATGCTTAATTCTTATAAGAGGAGGCATCAAGTTACAACAATTTTGAGTTACAATAAAATTATAACAATAATTTTTTTTTATTTTCAAAGTCCGAATCGTCGATCCAAACTGTTCAACATGATTATCTAAATAAAATGTGTTTTCAGATCAAATTTTACATTTTTTTTATTTTTTTACTATTTATTAAGATGGATACAAAATTCAATAGTCTGAATTTGACTAGTTTTTGTACCCATCTTAATAAATGTTAAAAAATTCAAAAAAATATAAAATTTGATCTGGAAGCACATTTTATTTAGATAATCATATTGAACGTTTGGATCGACGATTTGGATTTTAAAAATAAAAAACCGTTGTTGTAACTTTGTTGTAACTTGATCTCTCCTCTTCTTGAGGTTCTTATAATTTGAGGATTATAAATTTTTAAAATCGTATATATAAGGCTGTACTAAAATCCATATATGTGGCAGCATCCCATAAAAAATTTGACGAATCAAAATTTGATTTCAAAATTCATTTGTTTCGAAATTCGTGCAATTCAAAAATGAATAGTTAAATTTGAAAAAACAGGAAACTGCAATCTAAAGAATCGCAGCAGATTTATTTCCATAAAATAATTTAAAGAGTGGAAGGACATCCAAGATATGAGTTGTTTATAAATTGAGATGACCGTCCTTTGGATTTCAAACAATTATTTACTAATTTTTTTATTTTGTCCATAAAACAAAGTTTAAAAAAAAAGAGTATTACACGAGAACAAAAATGATTTTCAATTAAGAGAAAAAAGATTATAAGAATAAGATGGTGGATAAATATTAAAAATTTGAAAGAGTCAATATGAGTGACGTTATGATGATATATATATATTATAGAATCCGTATTAAGATTTTATATATTCGTTTTCAAAATTCAAACAATCAATTCAAACAACTCAATATGATATCTTACTGAAAATGTACTTGAAACAAATTTTACATTTCTTAGATACTTTTACTATATTTTTATATAAGTAGAATTTACTTAATGTAAGCATTCAAAATAATCCCAAAATAATGATTTTTTGTCTATCCAAAAATTGAGTTGACCGTTTGAACTTTGAACAGAAAAATATGAATATATAACATGAAATAGAAAAAAATATGAATATATAATATTAACCAAGGTTCTAAATAGCGATTATAGTAGCACAGCGGGGAGACGGAAAAAAAGTTATAACGAATAGCAGAGCTACAACAAAAGCTTTCCTACATAACATTTTTTTCTTTTTAAAAATTATATTTTATATTTCTACTAATAATAAACATTATCCATGTAAAATCTCATAGAGTAACAAAAATATCAAATTAATTAAGAAGTTCTAATATTCACATTGAACCAATACAAAGTTCAAATTGTCATTCAAAATATCCCTAATTCTATAATTCATAAACTATTGATACATTTTCTATTCAAAATATCATACTATCATATATTAAGTATTATTTTACTACATATTCAAATTAGCCATTTTTTAGATTAGTCACACTGAGACACAAAGTCCATTTAACTTCGGTTTGAACTTTAAAACCCATTTAAATTGAAAAAAAGAAAGAAAAATAAGCCCATGTAGCATAGCGGACCGCTATTCCGCTACGCACTACGCGCTATAGCAACCGTAGCTCGATTAGCACAGTTTTACTCCGTAGCTTAGCTTATGAGGTCCAAAACTGCTATAGCTAGCTTTAGAATACTGATATTAACTGATCAACAACCACTATACAAATAGATTAAAACCACAGAGATTTTAAATTCACCGAGTTTTTTTTGTAAACTCAAAATTTAAAATTTATCAGATTGATTTCAAACAACGAATCTAAATCACCGAAATCTATTTATTTTACGAGTGATGCGTCTACATGCAAAATTAAAATTTTTTGAATTAATTTTGAATAGAGTCAAGTGATAAACAAAGTTAAAAAATGACATTAAAATTAATTTATAAACATTCTAATTTTGACTGCTCGACTATAAACTAAATTAATTCGAAAGTTTAAAATTTTTACATGCAGACACATCTCATAAGTTAGATAGGTTTCAATAGTTCAAATTTGTTGTTTGAAACAAATCCGATAAATTTTAGAGTTGAATTCACAAAATTACTTGATAAATTTAAGAACACCTTAATTCTTCTCATACAAATATAATATCGAAATGAGTTAAATGGTTTATATAGCATTTTGTATAATATTAAACCTTCATAATGGCCCGGGTAGAAAAGATATATGATTTTTTTTTATAAATCATAATTGAAAATAATAATTTTAAGAAACTAACATGATTATTTTTTTTTATAAAAACTATAAGAACTAAAATGCTATTTCAATTCGCTATTTCTTTTTCAGAACCGAAATGCCATTTCGGTCCAGTGTGATTTTACAGTTTTTTATACCAGCTGCCATAGAAAATCACACCGGGTCAAAATACCATTTCGGTCCCGAAAAAAAAAAATAGCAAATCGAAATGACATTTTAGTTCTTATAATTTTTGTAAAAATAAAAAATAATCACGTTGATTTTGTAAAATTATTATTTTTTAATCATGTTGGTTTATGAAAAAAAATTCAAGATATATTGTACTACCAATAATTTTTTTTATTTTCCCAATTCTTCTGAAATGCTTCTTTCTCCGCGAAGGCCCATCCACACATCTCACGGTCTACGTGAAACAGTTCCAGGAAACTTTTTACTTTTCCCGAGTTACAGATGGTTCTAGAAATCGAATTCGGTTTGAAACCTGACCGGATCCGAAGTTTTTTAATATTATCTATGGCCGTTCAATTTGCAGAAGAAGTTGCGGATCTTCAGATCAAAGAAATCCGGCCGTTAAATTGGTTACTTAAAAACGACAACTAATCCCATCTTGGGCTTCACCTCTTTTTCCCAGTTGCGCTTCTAGAGGTTTCTCTTCTCTCTCGCTTCATCGCGGCGACAAGGTAAGATTTCGCACAAATCCTTCCAGCTTATGCTCTATATTTCCTTTTTAATTGTTTCTATCATAACAAAAGTATGCGATTCCGTTATATTTGTAGGAATTGATGCTATATTACGTGCATTTAACAACATCCGTATTAATACATGATTTTTTTAGTCCATCAATCCTGTTGAGGTCGAAGGAACTGATCTCTTACTTACCCCATATTATTTCATAACAGAGTGAGAAACTGAAATTTGTATTACGTCGATTATTCTAGTTCTGTGTTCCATAAGGTTACAATGAAGCCATGAAGGGAACTTCTTGGCTCCACCAAATGCGCTATCTGTAATCTGTTGTTTGTAATTCCGTTGGATTACTGAACCAATTGGTCTTGTTGGTTTTAATTTCTGGTTTTTTAATTATTATTTTGGCTACGGCATATGTAAATTAGCATGATGCATGTAAACAATTCCGATCACTATTAAATTTGATAATAAATTTATTTGACAAACGATAAATTATTAAAATTAGTGAGTAAAATTACACAGACATATATTTTTGATATGGTTGTGTGTCAAATTTGATGTAATTTGAAAACAATTTTTTGGTTATTCATTGAGCGTTTTGAAAAATTAACAGTCGAGTTTTGTTCACATGTAGTCAGCAAACCAAACTATTCCCAGATTGCATTAAGTGTGATAAATAACATATTTAAACTATACAGAAGTCATATTTTAATTTTGTTAACTGTCTTGTCGGTTGTCAATAAATATGGTTGTTGATGTAAATTCATTCTAAATTTTTTTTATTCTACATCTTTTTATTAAAACACTAATAATTCTATCTTTTCTAATCTATGTATTTCAGGTCTTGAACCTCCATAACAAATGGCAGAGCATTTGGCATCAATTTTTGGCACTGAGAAGGACCGTGTGAACTGCCCATTCTACTTTAAAATCGGGGCTTGCCGTCATGGGGATCGTTGCTCGCGGCTTCATAACCGTCCCACCATCTCGCCCACACTACTCCTTTCCAACATGTACCAACGCCCTGACATGATCACTCCTGGCATTGATGCTCAGGGCAATCCCATTGACCCGGACCAGATCCAGGAACACTTTGAAGACTTCTACGAAGACATCTTTGAAGAGTTGAGTAAATATGGTGAAATTGAGAGATTAAATGTGTGTGATAACCTTGCTGATCACATGATCGGCAATGTATACGTACAATTCCGTGAAGAAGAGCAGGCAGCAGCTGCCATGCGAGGTTTGCAAGGGAGGTTTTACTCAGGGCGACCTATTATAATTGATTTCTCGCCAGTCACTGATTTTCGTGAGGCGACATGTCGGCAATATGAGGAGAACAGCTGTAACAGGGGTGGGTATTGCAATTTCATGCACGTGAAGGAGATAAGTCGTGACCTTAGGCGGCTGTTGTATGGAAGGTCTAGGAGGTCAAGGTATAGCCGAAGTCGGAGCAGGAGCAGGAGCAGGAGCCCTAGTTACAGAAGGGATAGAGAGAGTAGAGAGAGGTCACATGAAAGACATGATCATAGGAGGAGCAGTGAGCGGGACAGAGATCGGGAAAGGCATGAAAGGAGGTCTGAGAGGAGGTCAAGGAGCGAAGGACGGTCTAGAAGCCCGGTTAGGGCGAGCAGTGAGGAACGGAGGGCTATGATTGAGCAGTGGAATCGTGAGAGAGAGGAGAAAGAGAAAAAGCAGGAATAGGAGAGGCATGGTTTGTGTTAAGTCTTGCATTGAGTTTATTTTAGTTGTGGTTTATGTAGTCCTTAATTGGTAAACATATTAGGGTATTAGGACTAATTTCATGTCATTGGGTTTTGCTTGGAGTTGCATGTGGCTGAGGCATCTTGACATGTTGCATGATTTGCATCCAGTATCAACCAATTTGATTTAAAATTTACTGTGATTAAACAATTTAACCTAATTTGTATTTCAGGATTAGATGCATATTCGTAGAGGAATGTAGAGCGCGTTTTATTCTGGTTTTCATTTGAGCTTTCTCGTTAATTTAATTTTAATTAGTTATTGAATTTAGGCACTAGATGAACATCCTGCTAAAATTTGGTTACATATCTATTTTTACCATGCAAGGGAGCTAGGAATAGAAAAATAAAGATAATCACAACATATAATCTCTTTTTGTAGAATCCCATGGGGCATTTATGAGCACAGTTTCAGTTCCTTCTGGTATATGGATCTTCTGCTGAGGTTGGCTTTGTAGCGTGATTCTTGGCGCATTTCTACCAGCATCTGTTTTCCTCTCTCATTGATTGCTAATTGTGGCGTCGGTTTCTTTCCAGTAAACATTTCCTCGCTCCTTGCCTTCCATAGGCACCACAAAGTGTTACAAAAAATTGCAATTCGAAATGAACATTTATGGAAATAATCAATTTAAATCATATTCTAAAACTAAATAACTTTGGTAAATTTATCGACTACATCTTGAAAAATAAAATATACAACCGTGGAGATGATTCTAAAAGATATTCAATATCAGGAATGTTTTACTTAAAATAATGAAACATAAACTCTAATAAAAATTATCCCATTGAAGATTATACAAGTTAAAAAGGGATCGAGCTGATTTACTTCGTTTTTTTTTTTTTTTTTGCAATGGATAAAGTTGTAGGGACGGATTTGTATATATCTTCCGTGCCCTTGGACTGTTATAATCCTCTAATGTTTATCCATAATTTCAAATAAACATATTAGTTTTATATATTTTGTAATTTTATTTTATTGATAATTATGGTGGTAGAAAAGAAAACTTCACTACCAAGATTTTTATTTGCAATTTTAAACTTTTGAAATGCTTCTTTCTCCAAGAAAGATCCATCCACTTCTCACCGTCTACGTGAAACTGTCCCAGGAAAATATTTACTTTTCCAGAGTTACCAACGGTTAAATCGAGTTAATGTTGCGGATTTGCGCGCAGATGGGAGAAATCTGGCCGTCAAATTGGTTATTTAACATAACAGCCAATCCCATTCCCATTCCCTCTTTTCCCCATCGCGCTTCTTGAGGTTTCTCTTCTCCCTCACTCCATCACAGCATCACAGCAACAAGGTAACATTTCTCACAAATCCATCACCGCTAGCTCATGCTTTCCTTTTTGATTATTTTCTATCATAACAGAGTAATCTGCGTTTGCAATATATACAATTTGTAGGTAGGAATTGATGTGCATTTTAATGAATGATTTTTTAGTCCATTAATCACTCCAGTTGAGGTTGCAAGAAACGATCTTGAAACGATCACAAATTATTTCATAATAGAGGGAAAAAAGATAAAATTCGTATGAAGTCTATTATTCTAGTTCTGTGCTCTTGTTCTCTGTATGGGGTCAGCTAGCTGGCCATAAGGTTACAATGACGCCATGAAGGAAACTTCTTGGCTCCATCAAATGCATTTCTTGGTGTTTGTAATTCAGTTGGATTCCTTAACCAATTGGACTTGCTAGTTAAAGAAATTTTATAATTCCTGTTAATCCTGTTGGCATTACTTTCTGGATTTTCAATTTTTATTTTGGCTATGGGGTGTGTGTGTGTGTGTGTGTGTGTAAAACATGATGCATGGAAACAATTAGGAATACGACCAGAAAACCTAACTTCCATTTTGGGTTTTGTAACGAAGCTGAAATAATTCTTTAAAACACTTAATAATTCTTTCTTTTCTAATCCATCTATTTGATCAGGTCTTGAACCTCCATAACAAATGGGTGAGAACTGTAGGAAATGCCCATATTACTTCAAAACCGGGGTATGCCGTCGTGAGAATCATTGCCCGTATCATCATAATCGCCCCACCATCTCGCCCACACTACTCCTCTCCGACATGTACCAACCCCCCGACATGATCACTCCTGGCATTGATGCCCAGGGCAATCCCATTGATCCCGACCAGATCCAGGAACACTTTGAAAACTTCTATGAAGACATCTTTAAAATGTTGAGCAAATATGGTGAAATCAGGTGGTTAAATGTGTGTGATCTTGCCAACCACATGATTGGCAATGTATACGTTAAATTCCGTCGTGAAAAGCAGGCGGAAGCTGCCTTGCAAGATCTTCAAGGGAAGTTATACAATTTGCAACCTATTAAAGTTGAATACTCACCAGTCACTAAATTTTTTTATGCGACATGTTGGCTATTGGAGCATAACAGATGCGAAAGGGGTTCTTATTGCTATTTCTTGCATGTGAAGAAGATAAGACATGAACTTCATCGGAAGTTGTTTCTGAGGTGCCAGAGTCAGAGCAGGAGCCCTAGTTATAGAAGGGATAGAGAGAGTAGAGAGAGGTCACATGAAAGAGCTGATCATAGGGACAGAGATCGGGTAAGGCATGAAAGGAGGTATGAGAGAATAATGTCTAGGAGGTCGAGGTATAGCCGGAGTTGGAGCAGGAGCAGGAGCAGGAGTAGGAGCCCTAGTTACATAAGGGATGATAGAGAAAGACCACATGAAAGAGGTGATCATAGGAGGAGCAGTGAGCGGGACGGAGATTGGGAAAGGTATGAAAGGAGGTCAAGGAGCGAAGGACGGTCTAGAAGCCCGGTTAGGGCGAGCAGTGAGGAACAGAGGGCTATGATTGAGCAGTGTAATCGGGAGAGAGGAGAAATAGCAAAATGATGAATAGGCTAGGAGAGGTATGGTTTGTGTTGGGTCGTCTCTTGCATTGAGTGTTTTTCAGTCTTGGTTTATGGAGTCCTGCATGGTTTGGAGTTGCATGTGTGGTTGAGGCATCTTGACATGTATAATTTTCAACTGATTTGTGTTTGGGGATTAGATGCATATTAATTAGTAGATTTTTGACTTTATAGAGTTATTTTATATTCTGGATTTCGTTCTAGGTTTCTCGGGAATATTTTTTTCTTTTATTTATTTATTTAATTTAGGCACTAGGTGAATACCATGCTAGAATTTGACTAAACACACCTTATCATACAAGAGAGCTATGAAAAGGAAAAGAAAAAGAAAATAACAACATAGAATATCAGGAAAGTCGAGAACGAAACCGTAAAAAAAAAAAATAAGCATATGGTATGCAGGTTCACAAATAACGGTTACGCGTGCATGGCTTCGTAATTAAGATGTTGAAAGATTACATGTGGTAAGAACGTGTTGTGCCATTCTGTGTTATTTTAGTCTCGTATTGTGCTATGCTGTAATTAAGTGAACAATCGCACGCATATACCTTATACCTAAAGAAAAAGATGCCTCTCTTATCAAAAAATTTAGGCCTATAAGTTTAGTTAATTATAGTTTTAAAATTCTCTCTAAATTACTTACATTTAGATTAGAAGTAGTTATGGATAGACTTATAGATAATAATCAAGCGGCTTTTATTAAGAATAGGCTTATTCTAGATAATATGATACTTAGTCAAGAGATACTTCATTCATGTCATACTAGTAAATAATTAGGAGTAGTTATTAAAGTAGATTTTGAGAAAGCTTACAATAAAATTCATTGGGAGTATCTTTTAGAGGTTTTACATAGTATGAATTTTGGGGAAAAATGGATTCAATGGATTACTAGCTGGTTATATAGTTTCCAATCGTGTATTATAATTAATGGTGAATTGACTGAGTATTTTTTATTGTAAACGAGGGGTACGTCAAAGAGACCCACTGTCTCCTTTTTTGTATACATTAGCTGTTGATACGCTTAGTAAAATTTTTACTAAAGGTCGTCAAAGTAATTCAATTAGAGAATTAGGACCACCATGTCTTAATAATAAAGCAGTCACAAATTGCCACTATGCCGACGACACAATTCTCTTCTTGGCAGCTCAAGAGGAGAATGTGGAAGCTGCATGGTGGGCCATGTTAACGTTTGAGTCCATCTCGGGGATCAAAATGAACTATGATAAGACTGAAATGTATTATTTAAATGTAGATGAGACGGTAGATTTACATAGTATCTTTAGATGTCAAAAGGGTGAATTTCCAATCAAATATTTAGGTCTTCCCTTACACTATAAAAAACTTCAAGTAGCTGATTGGAATTTTTTAGTAGAAAAAGTAGAGAGGAAATTACAACATTGGAAAGGGAGTTTGTTATCAATTGGAGGTAGACTTACACTGTTAAATGCTGTCCTTACTGCTGTCCCGTTATACTCTTTTTCAGTTTATCGTGTTCCTCTTACAATTATTAAACAGATTGATAAAATTAGGCATAGATTTTTGTGGCAAGGAAATTCTAAACAGAAAAAATATATCCTTCTTGGATGGTACACAGCCACATTGGCGAAACAGTTTGGAGGGTTAGGGATTTTAGATTTAAGACAGATAAACATATCACTACTGTTGAAGTGGTGGTGGAAATTAAAAAATAAGGAATTTATTAGTCTTTGGAAAACTTTGATTCTTTACAAATATGTAAATAGCAATACACATTTTTACTCTCTATTTTGGAACACTCTTGTGAAAATCAATTCTTTAGGAGAAAAAAGTGTTACATATGAACCAGGAATTAACACCCAGGTCAGATTCTGGACAGATCAATGGTACCAAAACTACCCTCTGTCAATTAGATACTCATCTTTATTTACCAAATGTATTACTAAACAAGCATTGTTAGAAGATGTCATACACTCTCAAGGCAGAAATCTAAAATTCAGAATTACACTGGTTGGGGTAGACTTTAGGGAATGGTCTGAAATTCTACATCTCATCAGCTCAGTTTCTTTTTCTTTACCCACAAATAAGATTGGGTGGCGATGGGAACATTCAGGCAGTTTTCGACTCACTCCATTTATAAAATTCTAACTTTGGTGGGCTCCAACCAATAGGGTCCATGATGTGGTGGCAATTACCAGTCCCACCAAAAATTAGGGTTTTCATGTGGTTACTTTCTCATAATACTATCTTAACGAAAGATAATCTGGTTGCTAAGGGATGGGTTGGGGATCTCACATGCCAATTCTGTAGTGCCGATGAAACAATTGACCATCTTTTTATTAACTGTATGTTAGCTCAAAGAATTTGGTTTTGATCAGGTAAAAGTCAATTAGTTATGGAACACTGGTATACCTGGCCTGATTTAATGATCTTTGCTTTATCTCTGCTTTCTGTGGATAGGTTAGGATTTTTTTATCACTCTTAGTGCTGTTAGCTGGACCATATGGAAACATCGTAACGAAATAATTTTTAATCAATGCCCTATTAAAACAGCCCGAAACCTAATTCTAATGATTAAATCTTGTTGTTTGTATTGGACAGGTAATATGGCAAAGAAGGTTAAGAATGCGGTTGGAGAGTGGCTCCCGGTTATCGAAGATGCAATTCCTCTTAATCAGATCAGGCCGCTGGATATTGTCGTGTATCAGCCTCCTAGTGGGTACGGTGTTGACATCGAGTCTCCTTAGTCATGCATGGAGAGCACTCCACAATTTTGTCGCCTCTATATAGTTAGCCTTAGCCATATTATTAGTGGCTTAGTTATTTCTAACCTAGCATATTTTTGGTCTTTAGCAAACTCTAGATCATGGATGATGTATGGTCTGTTGATAGACTTTTGGTGGTTTTTGTTTTGCTGGAGTATGACATAGGCACCTAAATACTGGTATCTGTTTTGGATGTGGATGTAAGAGACATTTCTAATTAAATACAAATGGGCATCAGCCTTTTTTTAAAAAAAAAAAAAGTGAACAATCGCACATATTGTGTTTAAAATATCGAAAGTGGTCAAAACATGCACATAGTTACGGTACATGAGTCATGCCGTGTTGAAACGTGTTGTGCCCAAAATGATAAGTTAACGTCACTTTTGCTATCTCCACGTTGTAACAATTCGTTTGAGACCTCACTTGTCTATCTTTTCCTTTAATTAGCACATTGTTAACACTGTTTTTTTCTCGGATACAACTATCCACTATTCCCAATGTACAATCCAAATAACATTTTGACTAATCTGAATAACACAATTTTCATACTAATTTTAAAATCACTATTTTTCTCTATTTTCATCTACCACACCATTTTCATGCTTGCATGTAAGGACGAAATGAACATTATAAAACCACATTTACTTAATTTTGATGTACATACGAACATTTAAGGAAATAATTAATTTAAATCATATTCTAAAACTAAATAACTTGGTAAATTTATCGACTACATCTTGAAAAATAAAATATACAACAGTGGAGATGATTCTAAAAGATATTCAATATCAGGAATGTGTTACTTAAAATAATGAAACATAAACGTACGCTAATAAAAATTATCCCATTGAAGATTATATAAGTTAAAAAGGGAGCTGATTTACTCCAATTTTTTTTTTGCAATGGATAAAGTTGTAGGGACGGACTACTAAATGGGTAAATAATATTTATTCTCACTTAAATCAAATCTTTAATATATCTTCCGTGCCCTTGGACTCTCATAATCCTCTAATGTTTATCCATAATTTCAAATAAACATATTAGCTTTATATATTTTTGTAATCTAATTTTATTAATAATTATGAAAGGATTTAAAGAACGACGTCCGAGAATGAGTGATTCATGAATTGACATAACCGTCTTCGCCCTTTAAACAATAATAATTTTCCCTAATTATTTTTAATTTGTCCATGTACAAAATTTTCAATAAAAAGTGATCAGATGAAAAAAAAATTCAATAAGAGAAAATAAAAAAAATAGTTCTGTTTAGAAAAAAGAAATCTAATTATTCAGTTTAAAAACAAAAAAGAAACCATATGTTTGGTGTATTTTGATTAAAATTAATTTATTAATTGAAATTCATATGTAAATATGAACCAATTTAAAGAGTTGAAGGATATATCATAAGATTGATAATTAAAAAAAAAAGACTTTAATAATATAAAAAATATACGAAAAAGATGATGAACAAATATTGAACAAAATTTAAATAGTTTAAGAAGATAAAAAGTATGTTAAAGAATAAATGAATGATTTATATTTATATGATATTAAACCTTGAGTAGAACTAGGGTGCTCTTGAGTTCACCAGGTCTCTTTGTGAACTCAACTCTAAAACTTATCATATTAACTTCGAATCTGAACCATTGAATATCTTCTACCTTATGCGTGATGCATCTACATGAAAAAAAATTTAACTTTCGAATTAATTTAGTATTAAGTCAAACGGGCAAAAGTAGAAAGTTTATAAATTAATTTTAATGCAATTTTTTTACCACTTGACTGTATACATAATTAATTCAAAATATAATTATTTTTGGCACGTAGACGCATCACTCGTAAGGTATAAGGGTTTTAACGGTTTGGATTCGTTATTTGAAGTCAATCTGATAAATTTTAGAGTTAAGTTCACACATCTTGGTGAACTTAAGAGCACCCTAGTTTTACTCTTAAACCTTTATAATTAGGGTGCAAACGGATCAGATAGTATCCGTCCGTATTCGGATTTGTATCGGAAAATTAGATACGGATATTCGAATATCCGTGCGAATATAGATATAAATATGGTTTTAAATTTTAATTATTTGTATCCGAATAGTAGATATATATACCATAAAGTTTATATATATTGTAAAAAAAATTATATATATCTACTGATATCCATTACTTATTGTATCCATCTAATATTCAGTCCATATCTATATAAAAAAAACAAATACATAAATAATTTTACTATAATATGATATGTATTCGATCTGTTTGCACCCCTATCATAATGGGAACTGACTCCGCTGCTTGCCAAATAGAAGAGTAGGATTATGTTTTTCAAAATCAAACTATTCATCGGTTAGATTTGGAAAAGATCCTGCTCTCCTATTTGACGAGCATCGAAGTCAGGATCCATCATAATTGGGGTAGAAAAGAAAACTTCACTACCAAGATTTTTTTTTTTTCCATTTTAAACTTTTGAAATGCTGTACTTCAATGAATGCTTCTTTCTCCGAGAAAGATCCATCGACTTCTCACGGTATACGTGAAACTGTCCCAGGAAAAGATTTACTTCTCCAGAGTTACCGAAGGTTAAATCGAGTTAATGTTGCGGATTTGCAGATGGGAGAAATCTGGCCGTCAAATTGGTTATTTAACAAAACAGCCAATCCCATTCCCATTCCCTCTTTTCCCAATCGCGCTTCTTGAGGTTTCTCTTCTCTCTTTACTCCACAGCAACAAGGTAACATTTCTCACAAATCCATCACCGCTAGCTCATGCTTTCCTTTTCGTATTTTCTATCAAAATAGTAATCTGCGTTTGCAATATATACAATTTGTAGGTAGGAATTGATGTGCATTTAATTAAGTATATCCATTTTAATATGAATGATCTTTTAGTCCATCGATCACTCCAGTTCATGAGGTTGCAAGAACCGATCTTTTAATAGAGGGAAAAAAGTTAAAATTCGTATGGAGTCTATTATTCTAGCTAGTTTTGTGCATGCTCCTGTTCTCTGTATGGGTTCAGCTAGCTGGCTATAAGGTTACAATGAAGCCATGAAGGGAACTTCTTTGCTCCATCAAATGCATTTCTTTGTGTTTGTAATTCAGTTGGATTACTTAACCAATTGGACTTGCAGATGGTTAAAGAAGTTTTATGTCATGTTAATCCTGTTGGCTTTACTTTCTGGATTTTTAATTTTTATTTTGGCTATGGCAACAATTAGGAATACGACCAGAAAACCTAACTTCTATTTTGGGTTTTGTAACGAAGCTGAAATCTTTTGTATTGGACTAATATGGAACTTCAAATGATTTCCTTTCTCTTAGCAGATTAAGTTGACTGCTTTTTGTTGTTCTACATATATTAATCTCAAGAGGGATATATTATATCGATAATATATTTATTTGACAAACGATTATTAAAATAATAGAGCTAGAAAAATTACATGCACCAAACTATTCCCAGATTGCATCAGATGAGATGCATAACATATTTAAACTATAAAGAAGTTTATATTTTTATTTAGTTGACTATCAAGCAAATACGGTTGTTAATGTGAATCCATTCTCAAAAATTTTATTCTACGTACATAACTTTCTTTATAACACTTAATAATTCTTTCTTTTCTAATCCATCTATCTCAGGTCTTGAACCCCCATAACAAATGGGTGAGAACCGTATGCAATGCCCATGGTACTTCAAAACCGGGGTATGCCGTCGTGAGAATTATTGCCCGTATCATCATAACCGACCCACCATCTCGACCACACTACTACTCTCTGGCATGTACCAACCCCCCGACATGATCATTCCTGGCATTGATGCTCAGGGCAATCCCATTGATCCCGACCAGATCCAGGAACACATTGAAAACTTCTATAAAGACTTCTTTAAAATGTTGAGCGAATATGGTGAAATCATGTGGTTAAATGTGTGTGATAACCCTGCCAACCACATGATTGGCAATGTATATGTTCAATTCCATCGTGAAAAGCAGGCGGAAGCTGCCTTGCGAGATCTTCAAGGGAAGTTATACAATTTGCAACCTATTAAAATTGAATACTCACCAGTCACTCAATTTTATTATGCGGCATGTTTTCCATTTGAGGAGAACCGTTGCAAATGGGGTTCTGATTGCAATTTCTTGCATGTGAAGAAGATAAGACATGAACTTAATCAGAAGTTGCTTTGGAGATCGAGGTATAGCCAGAGTCAGAGTAGGAACCCTAGCTATAGAAAGGATAGAGAGAGTAGAGAGAGGTCACATGAAAGAGGTGATCATAGGGACAGAGATCGGGTAATGCATGAAAGGAGGTATGAGAGAAGGTCTAGGAGGTCGAGGTATAGCCGGAGTCAGAGCAGGAGCAGGAGCCCTATAATGGATAGAGAAAGTAGAGAGAGGTCACATGAAAGAGGTGATCATAGGGACAGAGATCGGGTAAGGCATGAAAGGAGGTATGAGAGAATGTCTAGGAGGTCGAGGCATAGCCGGAGTCGACATAGCAGGAGTAGGAGCCCTAGTTACAGAAGGGATGGTAGAGAGAGGCCACATGAAAGAGGTGATCATAGGAGGAGCAGTGAGAGGGACAGAGATCGGGAAAGGCATGAAAGGAGGTCATGCAAGGAGCGAAGGACGGTATAGAAGCCCGGTTAGGGCTACAGTGAGGAACGGAGGGCTAAAATGGAACAGTGTAATCGTGAGAGAGGAGAAAGAGCAAAATGATGAATAGGCTAGGAGAGGCATGGTTTGAGTTGGGTCTTTTGCATTGAGTGTTTTTTAAGTCGTGGTTTATGGAGTCCTGGCTTGGAGTTGCATGTGTGGTTGAGGCACCTTATTGACATGTATAATTTTTAACTATTTGTGTTTGGGGATGAGATATAGATTTTTTACTTTGTAGAGTTATTTTATATTCTAGTGCCGTGCTGTTTCGTGACTAATACGTCGTGATTTTAGTTTTGTACTGTGCTATGCTATGATTAGATAAACAGTCAAAAGTGCCGTGCCTATAATATCGAAGGTGGTCACGACACGCGAATTATCATGGTACTCGAATCGCACCATATTCAAACGCAACTGATTACGTTTGACCACGTTTAACTATTTTTTTTTCATAATTTAAGTTAATTTATTCAAGATTAATCATTTGATCTAGATTTAACAATTCTAACTATACATAACTTACATGACTACATACCGTATCATAGCCATATCTTTCGCGTGACATGCCGTATTAATTTTTTAAAAGATGAACACAACACACAATACGCTAATCACAGCATGTAACAGTCACACATTCCGTATCGTACCATGCCATTTTTTCCACTTTAATTACATAGTCAACGAAATTGCTGAATTATTACAATGGATGACATAAATTGTACTGATGGAAGTCCTAGGAAATATAGTGAAACATTACCTCTCCAAGACCCCAATTCGTAGCTGCCGCCTGCCGATCATTGAGCATTACCTCTCCAAGATTGATTACAAACATCTGCAGATTTTAACAGCGTCTTATTGCATGCATTTTCAACATTAACCGCGAGTTACCCAAATTCAACAAAAAAAAATAAAGAAGTATGAGAGGGTACACTCAGATCCTCAGCAAAAAAATGTTTCCTTTTTGGATATCTGCCGACACAGTCCGAAATGACAAAGTTAACATCACTTATGTCATCTCCACATCGTGACAATTCATTTGAGACTCCAGTTGTCTATCTTTATTCTTAATTAACACATTATTAACACTATTTTTGTTTTAATACAACTATCCACTATTCCAAATATACAATTCAAATAACATTTTAACTAATCCGAATAGCATTATTTTCACACTAATCAATTAAAAATCTTTATTTTTTCTCTATTCTCATTTACTAGCACTAAATTTCGCTATTCTAGCTTATACTAGCTCCCATCCAAACATACTCCCAAGTACAACATTAGAAGTTAGAACCCAATTTTTTTTTTAATTATTTGTATTCCATAACAGAGTCTCCGAACTTAAATAATGAAACGAACATTTTAAAAACATACTTAATTTTGATACGCGCACCGACAGATATTAAAAAAAGGAAGAGAATTAATTACAATTACATTTCGAAAAGCAAAATATATTTGTTGAAATGATTATAAAAAATTATTCAATTTTGGGCTTGTTATGCTTGTAAGAACGAAATGAACATTATAAAACCACATTTACTTAATTTTGATGTACATAGGAACATTTAAGAAAATAATTAATTTAAATCATATTCTAAAACTAAATAACTTAATAAATTTATCGACTAACATCTTGAAAAATAAAATATACAACCGTAGAGATGATTCTAAAGGATATTCAGGAATGTGTTACTTAAAATAATGAAACATAAACTCTAATAAAACCTTCCCATTGAAGATTATATAAGTTAAAAAGAGGGAGCTGATTTACTCCAATTTGTTTTTTCTTTTTGTGTGTGCGCGCAATGGATAAAGTTGTAGAGACGGACTACAAAACAGTAAATAATAATTTACTAGTATCGTGTCCGTGCGTTGCAACGAGATATATTATAAGATTGAATAAAATATGAAGATAATTTTTTTTATGGATATGAATATGTTTAATTAATACAGACATAAGGGAAAATTTCATGTATACCCTTTGAAAACCTCAAAATTACATATTTTCTCCTCTAAAATTCATAATATCATATTTATTCTTCTAAATTTTTTAAACTCATTAATTTTCCTAACTTATTGACTTTTCTACTAAAACTCATTTTAAACTTATAAATTACCTATTTTACCCTCTATAAAAAATGAAAATCATGCCTCCCCTGCATCTAGACCAAAAATATAGGGAGTATAAACAAGCAGTTTATAATTAATATACATCATTAATCAAATATTTTATTCTAATTAAAATGTAGACCAGAAAAATAAAATGTGGATAAAAGGAAACAAATTACGCACACTCCTCTTCACTACACCTAAAACTGTACTACATTCGTAGGAAGCTCAATTAAGGCCAACCCCTCAAAAGTGTCTAACTAATTCACTTTATTTGCTAATATTTAAGTATTGTCTTTTTAAGATCGGTAAGATTAGCCTACCAACATTTTCATTAAAAAAGTTTTTTTTGTTTACAATCATCTATTTACATCTCAAGAAATTAAAAAAAAAATCACCAATCTCAATTACAATTGAAGCAACTGTTTTTTTTTTTTTGAGTGAATTGAATGAATTGAAGCAACTGATACAATTAAAGCAACTGACTGATTTGGAACTCCCATACTGAATCTATTCATAAGTCTATGCTAGAACCGCTTCAAGCAAGTGCAGGATCACAATATGTGTCAATCTGTCTCCAGCAGGTTATTCAAACAATAGACACTACCCTGTGTCACATTGCACCCGTCAACCTCAATGTATGCTTCTCACATTTACAAGTAATGTTATCATAAGCAACTTATAAGGAGAAACAAAGCTTCTCCATGATTAAGAAATAATAAATTCCAAATACACTATTCAATAAGCCATGCCTTTTAAAATTCCAAATAGCACATCACTAATATATTAATGAAAGAGTAAATCAAATAATATATATCAAGATACTACATGAAGAGAAAAATGAGGGAATCAATTTAAAGTGAAATTAAAATTTAATTATATGATATAAATGAAAACCTTAATGTGAAATCTTCACCACCAAAATATGATTTACCAAAAATTCACAAGTCATGAAACTTCACTTACGTGCTTTGTGATCGTCTTGTTTTTTTTCTAATCTGGCCAACTCTTTTATGTGACAACGATACCAGATGCGACAGTACATGCTGATACTTAACTCTAATATGAGGCCACAAGATCAAATAAATTTGAATCATTAAACAAGTGGAATTGTAAACTAATTAAGGATCCCCAATTCTAATATAATAATGGACACAAAATGCTTATTCAATTTTAGATGGAATAGGAAAAGAGATCAAAAGAAACAATCTTTGCACCTTGGGGTTGATGCGTCATGCCCCGACTACATCTTTTGCAACGACCACAATCTCAATTCAAGTAGCACGTTGGGGTTGGTGCTATTTGAACACACTCATAAGAAAATCGAACCAATTTCCATTAATCGGAGATGAATTGGCGAAGGAAATATGAGAATATAGCTAGAGAAATAGATGGAGAAATAAATCAGAGATAAAGAATATTAAGGACAAATCGCCATCAAGAGATAAAAGCAAATAAGGTAATGAATCGGAGGTACACAGAAATAAATTGGAAATAGCTGGAGCAAATGTCGTTTAATTAGGAAATATTAAGGAAATAAGGATATATGAAGAAGGAAATTTGATTTAGGGTTAGGGTCATTTAATTTTTAAATTTAATTTAAATATATTGTGTAGTATTGTATGTAGTGAGTACGTTTTTAATTAAAATTAGACTTCTACACATAAAATAAATGTATTTAATCTAAAGATGACAGATTATGTGATTGGAGGGTTGATATTAAATTCGAAATTTTATCTTTCAATCGTAGCCGTTCGCAGATCAGGACAACTACGTGCATTATATAAAAATGGAGATTCTCACTTAAATCAAATCTTTAATATATCTTCCGTTCCCTTGGACTCTTATAATCCTTTAATGTTTATCCATAATTTCAAATAAATATATTATTTTGTATATATTTTTGTAATTTAATTTTATTGATAATTATGAAAGGATTTAATGAAGGACGTCCAAGAATGAAGATTTATGAATTGACATAACCGTCTTCGTCCTTTAAACAATAATGATTTTCCCTAATTATTTTTAATTTGTCCATGGACAAAATTTTCAATAAAAAGTGATTAGATGAACAAAAAATATTTTTTAATAAGAGTAAATAAAAAATAGTTCTGTTTAGAGAAAAAGAAATATAATTATTCAGTTTTAAAAAAAAACAAAAAATAAACCATATGTTTGGTGTATTTTGATTAAAATTAATATATTAATTGAAATTCATATGTAAATATGAACCAATTTAAAGATTTGAAGGATACACATGATATATCATAAGATTGATAATTAAAAAAAGAACTCAAATAATATAAAAATATACGAAAAAGATGATGAACAAATATTGAACAAAATTTAAAGAGTTTAAGAAGATAAAAAAAAGTATGTTAAAGAATAAATGAATGATTTATATTAAAAATAGAGTAGAACTAGGGTGCTCTTGAGTTCACCAGGTCTCTTTCAGAAAGAACTCAACTCTAAAACATATCGGATTAAAGTTAAATGACGAATCCAAATCATTGAATCTCTTCTACCTTAAGAGTAATGCATCTACATATAAAAAATTTTAACTTTCGAATTAATTTAGTATAGAGTCAAATTGTCAAAAGTAGTAAGTTTATCAATTAATTTTAATGCATTCATTTTTTGAACAATTTTTTACCACTTGACTCTATACATAATTAATTCAATTTTTTTTTTGTGCATGTAGACGCATCACTCGTAAGATATAAGAGTTTCAATGGTTTGGATTCGTCATTTGAAGTCAATCCGATAGATTTTAGAGTTAAATTCACAAAGATGCTTGGTGTATTTATTAATTAAGAGCACCATAGTTTTACTCTTAAACCTTCATAATTAGGGTGCAAACGGATAGGATATTATCCGTCCGTATTCGGATTTGTATCAGAAAATTAGATACGGATATTCAAATATCTGTGCAAATCCATATACAAATATAAGTTTAAATTTTAATTATTTGTATCCGAATAGTAGATATATATCATATAGTTTATATATATCTACATATATCCAATACGATCCATCTAATATTCAGTCCATATCCATATCTAAAAAAAAATTACATATATAATTTTACTATAATCTGATATGTGTATGCGATCCGTTTGCACCCCTATCATATATAATGGGGGTAGAAAAGAAAAGTTCACTACCAAATTTTCATTTCTTTGTTTTTCAATTTTAAACTTTTGAAATGCTAGTACTTTAATGAATGCTTCTTTCTCCAAGAAAGATCCATCAACTTCTCACGGTCTACGTGAAACTGTCCCAGGAAAATATTTACTTCTCCAGAGTTACTGACGGTTAAATCGAGCTAATGTTGCGGATTTGCAGATGGGAGAAATCTGGCCGTCAAATTGGTTACTTAACAAGATAGCCAATCCCATTCCCATTCCCTCTTTTCCTAATCACGCTTCTTGAGGTTTCTCTTCTATCTCACTCCATCACAGCAACAAGGTAACATTTCTCACAAATCCATCACCGCTAGCTCATACTTTCCTTTTTTATTATTTTCTATCATAACAGTAATCTGCATGCGTTTGCAATATATACAATTTGTAGGTAGAATTGGATGTGCATTTCATCAAGTATGTCCATTTTAATGAATGATTTTATAGTCCATCGATCACTCCAGTTGAGATTGCAAGAACCGATCTTTAAAGTTTAAACGATCTCAAATTATTTCATAATAGAGGGAAAAAGTTAAAATTCGTATGAAGTATATTATTCTAGTTCTGTGCATGTTCATGTTCTCTGTATGGAGTTAGCTAGTTAGCTAGCTGGCCATAAGGTTACAATGAAGCCATGAAGGGAACTTCTTGGCTCCGTCAAATGCGTTTCTTGATGTTTCTAATTCAGTTGGATTACTTAACCAATTGGACTTGCAGATGGTTAAACAAGTTTTATGTCCTGTTAATCCTGTTGGCTTTACTTTCTGGATTTTTAATTTATATATATTTATATAAAATACCGTTGTTAATGTGAATCCATTCTCAAAATTTTTATTCTACTTTTATACATAACTTTCTTTAAAACACTTAATAATTATTTCTTTTCTAATCAATATATTTCAGGTCTTGAACCTCCACAACAAATGGCCAAGGACTGTTTGAGATGTCCATTCTACTTCAAAACCGTAGTATGCCGTCATGGGATTCATTGCCGGTATCATCATAAACGCCCCACAATCTCGCGCACACTACTCCTCTCTAACATGTACCAACATCCCGACATGATCACTCCTGGCATTGATGCCCAGGACAATCCCATTGATCCCGGCCAGATCCAGGAACACTTTGAAAACTTCTATGAAGACATCTTTAAAATGTTGAGCAAATATGGTGAAATAAAGTGCTTAAATGTGTGTGATAACCTTGCCAAGCACATGATTGGCAATGTATATGTTCAATTCCGTCATGAAAGGCAAGCGCAAGCTGCCTTGCGAGATCTTCAAGGGAGGTTATACAATTGGCAACCTATTAAAGTTGAATACTCACCATCAACAATGACTAAATTTTTTTATTCGACATGTTTGCTATTTGAGCAGAACAGTTGCGAAAGGGGTTCTTATTGCAATTTCTTGCATGTGAAGAAGATAGGACATAAACTTATGCGGAAGTTGTTTGGGAGGTCTTGGAGATCGAGGTATAGCCGGAGTCAGAGTAGGAACCCTAGTTATAGAAGGGATAGAGAGAGTAGAAAGAGGTCACATGAAAGAGGTGATCATAGGGAACATGAAAGGACGTATGAGAGAAGGTCTAGGATGTCGAGGTATAGCCGGAGTCGGAGCCCTAGTTTTAGAAGGGATAGAAAGAGTAGAGTGAGGTCACATGAAAGAGGTGATCATAGTGACAGAGATCGGAAAAGACATGAAAGGAGGTATGAGAGAAGGTCTAGGAGGTCGAGGTATAGCCAGAATCGGAGCAGGAGCAGGAGCCCTAGTTACAGAAGGGATAGAGAGAGTAGAGAGAAGTCACATGAAAGAGGTGATCATAGGGAGAGAGATTGGATAAGGCAAGAAAGAAGGTATGAGAGAATGTCTAGGAGGTCGAGGAATAGCCGGAGTGGAAGCCTTAGTTACAGAAGGGATATTAGAGAGAGTAGAGAGAGGCCACATGAAAGAGGTGATCATAGGAGAAGCAGGGAGCGGGACAGAGATAGGGAAAGGCATGAAAGGAGGTCTGAGAGGAGGTCAAGGAGCGAAGGACGGTCTAGAAGCCCGGTTAGGGCGAGCAGTGAGGAACGGAGGGTTAAGATTGAGCAGTGTAATCGTAAGAGAGGAGAAAGAGCAAAATGATGAATAAGCTAGGAGAGGCATGGTTTGTGTTGGGTGTCTTCGTTGAGTGTTTTTCAATTAGTAGTGGTTTATAGAATCCTGGCTTGGAGTTGCATGTGTGGTTGAGGCATCTTGACATGTACAAATTGGGGACGAGATGCATATTAGTATATTTTGACTTTGTAGAGTTATTTTATATTCTGGTGTAGTGCGATACTGCTGTTTAGTGATTAATATGCTGTGATTTTAGTTTTATACTGTGTTATGTCGTGATTAAGTAAACAGTCATATATGTCGTGTCTAAAATATTGAAGATAGTCACGACACGCAAATTACGTGTTCAAACGTAACTGATCACGTTTAACTTTTTTTTTTTCATAATTTAAGTTAATTTATTCAAAATTAATTATTTGATTTAGATTTATTAGTTCTAATTATACTTAACTCGCGTGACTACATGCCGTATCATGACCAGATCTTTTGCATACTTACCATACTAAATTTTTAAAAGATGTACAAAGCACACGCGATTAACAATATGTAACAATCACACATTCCGTACTGTTCTGTTCATTGTCCCCTCTAATTACATAATCAACGAAATTGTTGAATTATTACAATCCATGACATAAATTGTACTGAATGAAGCCCTAGGAAATATAGTGAAACATCACCTCCAAGACCCCAATTCGTAGATCATTAAACATTACCTCCTAGACTGATTACAAACATCTGCAGATTTTAACAGCGTCTTAATGCATGCATTTTCGACAGTTACCGCGAGTTACCCAGATTCAACAAAAAAATAAGTATGAGAGGGTAAACTCAGATCCTCAGCAATAAAATGATCTTCAAATTCCCACATATGCCTGGGGGTAATACAACCAATAGAAATAAAAAATAAATGATAACCGTAATAGAAGTTTCTTCACTGCAGAATCCACTGCAATTATAGTTTGCTTATCAAAATTATGGGTTGCCCCTCACTCAAAAATTATATAACATCTATTCCTAAAGCCCTAAATTAAGTTATGTGGCCACTCTACTTTGAAGCTTCCTTGTATTCAGCCTCCGGTGTCTCATCTCCCACAGCACCGCCACTGCTGCTGCTGCCGCTGTCGCCACCACCCTGGTTCATGTGTTGCCCAATCTTTGACACAGCTTTGTTTGCAGCATCAATCTTCTCCTTAATCTTATCCACATTCTCTTCTCCCATGGCTGCTCTTAGATCTGCAACTGCATCTTCTATCTCCTTTGCTACCTCAGCTGGGATCTTGTCCTTGTACTCACCCAAACTCTTCTCAATGCTATATGCTGTTGTATCAGCTGAATTCCTTATGTCGATCAAGGCCTTCCTCTCCTGATCCTTCTGTGCATGAAGCTCAGCCTCCTTCACCATCTTCTCTATCTCGTGTTCTGACAAACCACCGGAGGATTTGATAGTGATGTTTTGCTCCTTGCCAGTTTGTTTGTCCTTGGCTGAGACCTTGACTATGCCATTGGCATCAATGTCAAAGGCAACCTCAATTTGGGGCATGCCTCTTGGAGCAGGGGGAATACCCTCCAAATTGAATTCACCAAGAAGCTTGTTATCTGACGCCATTTCCCTCTCTCCTTGCAACACCTTGATGCCGACTTGTGTCTGATTGTCAGCTGCAGTGGAAAAGACCTGGCTTTTCTTGGTCGGGATTGTTGTGTTACGGTTAATAAGCCTTGTGAAGATGCCACCAAGTGTCTCAATTCCAAGGGAAAGAGGTGTGACATCAAGCAAGAGCAGTTCCTTGACATCACCTCTTAGAATGCCTCCCTGAAGGGCAGCCCCCATGGCTACAGCCTCATCAGGATTCACACCCTTGCTAGGGGTCTTGTTGAAAATCTCCTGAACTATCTGTTGCACCTTCGGCACACGTGTCATGCCACCAACAAGTAAAACTTCATCAACCTCCTTTGCTGTTATGCCTGCATCTTTCAGACAATTCTGGCACGGGATGCGGGTTCGCTCAATCAAGTGGCCGACAAGGGTCTCCAACTTGGATCGAGTCAGGGTTAGATTGAAATGCTTTGCACCTGATGCATCAGCAGTGATGAACGGGAGGTTGATCTCAGTTTGGCTGGTGGAGGATAGCTCAACCTTGGCTTTCTCAGCAGCTTCCCTGAGACGCTGGAGTGCCAGCTTGTCCTTTGTTAGATCAATGCCATCTGAACGCTTGAATTCACTGACAAGGTAGTCAAGCAATGCACTATCAAAATCCTCTCCACCAAGGAAGGTATCTCCATTTGTAGCCTTGACCTAATACATATATAAAATGATTAAAATGAGAACTGAACAACTTTATCTCTTCAAAAAAACTATGATCTACTACTTTTCTCAACCAATTACCAAGGTTTTTTTGTCCAAAGTGAACTTTTCTATTTTCCTGTTAAGGTTAACTGCAGGACATTAATCAGAATTACTTTAGTCTACAACCCACCAATACAAGATGTAAAAATTCACTTGATATTTGTGAACTAGCACAAGTGCAAATGTACTGCACAAATCAGAAACTTCAAGTGTCAAAAAATAATTATTACCTCAAAAACTCCATTGGAAATCTCAAGTATGGAAACATCAAAGGTGCCACCACCCAAATCAAATACCGCAATCAATCCTTCTTTGTTGTTCATCCCATATGATAAAGCCGCGGCTGTGGGTTCATTAATAATCCTCTGAACATCCAAACCAGCAATTCTTCCTGCATCCTTTGTAGCTTGCCTCTGTGCATCATTAAAGTATGCCGGCACGGTGATAACTGCCTTGTTCACAGTTTTACCAAGGTAGGCCTCGGCAGTTTCCTTCATTTTTGTAAGAACAAATGCACCAATCTGACTAGGTGAGTATTGCTGGCCATTCATCTCAACCCAAGCATCTCCATTTGGGGCTTTCACAATTTTGTATGGTACCATTTTCAGCTCCTTTTGGGTTTGTTGATCATCGAACTTACGCCCAATAAGACGCTTCGTGCCAAAGAGGGTGTTTGTTGGGTTAGTGACAGCCTGGCGCTTAGCAGGTGTACCGACAAGGAGTTCACTCTTTTGGTTTATGGCTACAACGGAGGGGGTAGTTCTTGCACCTTCAGCATTCTCAATTACTTTTGGTGTCTGCTTCAAACAAGTTTTAAAAAAAAAATTAGAAAAGTGTAAAGAAACATTTAAATCAATTACGTCAAGGCAATGAAAGGATAGTTAACAAATTCCATCACCATTGGTACATCTGTTTGATAGGAAGCACCGAAGCAAAGATACCCATAACAAAACTTCCATCTAAATACTCAGCCAAAGGCCTAAAATAAGACTAATTCCATTATCACTCTAGTCAGTGCAGTCAGATGCGCACCAGGCCCTTGCTTTAGCAAAAAGGCACAGTGCTTTGACTCCTACTCGCTTTTTAAATGGAGAAGCGAGCGCAGTTCAACTAGCACACTCTTTGGTGCATTCTTTCAAAAAGCAATAAATGACAAGGTGAAAAAAAGTGCACGTCTGATGATCACCAGTACATAAAAAACCTGCTGGCCCCAATTCTAAATCCACTATAGCCCATGATAAAAATCTTTCGCCTATCCAAATTATAAGCTTATATGCAACTAAGGAGGATTGTTGACATGAACTTACCATGAAAAGTCACAGAAAAAAAGGGAGAAAAAACCAGTCTGTATGAACAATATCATATCTGGCCCCTTTGTAAACAACAAGATGCTTATTAAAGTCTAGATAATTATGGTACTAATGTGGGAGGGATCAAATCTTTTGGAAATAAGTAGATAATAACAAACCTTTGATAAAATAATTCATTTTCTGAACAAATTCATTTGTATTATTATTATTTTTATCCTAAAATATGATTTTTGTTACACAAATAGTTATTGAGAATCTAAGTCAATTCTGTTATAAATTTTATATTTATGGAGCTTTTATTATCATGAAATATACTAATCAAAACTATAAGCCTCTTGTTACTCGCGCACAAATGTTTTCATGCACCTTGCGCTTCAGGCAATTACAGCCCTTTGCACCTTAATTGCACCTTTTGCCTCCGATTGCATTGATTCTAGTATATATCTACTTAATTGAAGCAAAACGACTTTAACGAAAATTCCTTCTAGATTGTTGAGGGATAAAAAAGGACTTGTTATGATACATCAATGCTACAAAGTCACTAACATAACTTAATCCTAGGAGAAATGGATGCAACAAAATTATTTCTGAGAATGAAAAGAAAAATCAAAGCTTTTACCTTTCCCTCCATAATAGACACACAAGAATTCGTGGTACCCAAGTCAATACCAATGACATCAGTGGCAACCGGCTTTGAGCTACAATATGAGACAAATCAAACAGGTATTAAAGGCAATCAATCAACAAGAAGCATTAATAGTTATAAAAAAAAATGAGTACCACAGAGTTCTTGCAAGTGACAATCCATATGGAAAATGAGATGCCTCGTTCACAGCCTTAATCTGGCCGCTAGCCTGAAGAATTTAAGAGACAACCGCATTAGTCATGGAATACAAAAACTAAGCAGCCATTTTATTTAAACCATATATCAAAAAGGATAACCGATATAGTATATAACTTAAGAGCAAGAGGGGTTGGAATGAACAAATATCAACAAAGTACACAGACTTGAATTTACAAAATGTTCCACTTTAGATCAAAATAGCATTTATGGATTGTTTCCATTAAAGAGTTCGAACAAATCTCATATCTCGTCCGAAGGCAATACCAGATTATAACACACGGACAAAAACTCGACCACGCACAAAAGAGAGGTAGAAAGAGAGACCTGAGAAAGAGCAGAAACTAAGGACCTCGACCTAGCGAGCTTGGTGGCAAGAAGTGAGGCGATCGCCATTATCGATCAATGGAGGCTGCTAATAGTGGCAAAATCGAAATGGACAACCGGGGTCTTGGGTTTTATTGGAAAGAGGTCGAGTGAACAGATCTAAAACCCTAGCTGTATTGTATTTATAAAGAACACGGTTGACTGCTGGGGTTTTATTGCTTGGGAAAGGGGAAATAGCCGAATTCGATCCTCTGATATATCTCGACTTTGCGAGACTTTTTTGGAAAATCTGGACCGTTAAAATATGTTCTCCACAAATCGTAAATCAAAAACAATTCTGGACCGCTCACTCTCACCAAATAGGAACCGGACACGTCGGTCAAGCATAAGTTGAGATATCTCAGAGGATACGCACTAGAAGGTGCGTTTGGATGGTGCAAGGATTAGCGTAAGAATAGCAATTTTGAATTAGTGATTGAGAATAGTGCTAATTCGAGTGGTTTGAGAATAGCGCTAACTTTGAACTATTCGGATTAGTAAAAATATCGTTTGAATTGTATATTTGGAATAGCGATGAAGGGAATGAATAAAATAATGATTAAACTAATATTATATTGCATTTAATATTTTAATTAACATTATATTACATTAAAGCTCAATTTTTTAAACTAATATAATATTTTATTTAATACTAATCTAATCTAATATTATATTTATTTAATACTAATTTAATATTTAAACTAATATTATATTACATTTAAAATTTAAACTAATATTATATTACATTTAACATTTAAACTAATAGTATATTATATTTAATACTAATCTAATCTGATATTATATTTATTAATACTGATCTAATATGATATTATATTTATTTAATACTAATATAATATTTAAACTAATATTATATTACATTAAAATTTTAAATTAATATTATATTTATTTAATACTAAACTAATATATAAATTAATATTATATTACGTTTAATATTTTAAACTAATATTTTATTTAATACTAATCTAATTTAATATTAGATATAATACTAATCAATATTTAAACTAATATTGTATTATATTTAATATTTAAACTAATATTATATTGTATTTAATATAATATTTTATTTAATACTAATCTAATATCATATTATATTTATTTGATACTAATTTAATATTTAAATTAATATTATATTACATTTAATATTTAATTTAATATTATATTTAATCTATAATTTTATTTGATATTATATTTATTCAATACTAATCTATTATTTAAATTAATATTATATTACGTTTAATATTTAAACTAATATTTATTTAATACTAATATAATATTATATTATATTTATTTAATACTAATCAAATATTTTATTTAATATTTAAACTAATTCTAATTGAGAGGAATGAAAATTATTTTTTTATTAATATCACTAATCCTACTAGCTCTATTCTTGCTATTCCACCATTTCTTTAGATTAGTAGAATAGAGCTATTCTTGAGCTAATCCAATTTTTCAATATGTGTTTGGATGACTCAAGAATAAGAATAGTGGAGCTAATCCAAGAATAGCTCTATTCTTGCACCATCCAAACGCACCCGAAATAGTTTGGGTGGTGTATTTTCCTAGTTTCATATATCTAACAATAGAAATTTTTTGTGTAACGAGTTCCTGTCTTGTCACTCCTGCAAATGTTTGTTCGTTCAGCGCGACAGTGATTCCACATGGAGAAAAGGTTCACCGCTTCAGTGACAGAAGAACTTGGCAACCAAGGTCCACAAGGGTGAGTTTCCTCTGAGATATCTCAATTTTTGCTGACTGACGTGTCCGGTGCCTATTCGGGGGAACGTGTTCCACATGTAGGGGGCCAGTATTATTTGAGCTTTGAGATTCGCGTAAAACATATTTGAACGATTGAGATATTCCAAAAAGTCACGCAAAGTTTGAGATATCTCAGAGGATGCGAATTCGGTCCGGAATTAATCTGATGTTAGGGAGAACGGTTTAGGTCTGATGCCCATCGGATCTACTTTTGGATTCAACGAGCTCCATAACCGCCCGATTTATTTTAAGTTCTGTTTACACGAAATCAAAGCAGATCTGCACGAAATTTAAAGTATTTACACGAATCTTGAAACATATGCGACGGCGACTGAACCGATTTTTCCGTTATACCTAGAGGACCTGTTCTATAAATATTTGATCCATATATTGTTGGGCTGGGTTGAAGTAAGTTTCATGGGCCAGATTGACGTAAAATATATTGTGCTGCTAGACTGAAAGTAAGTTTTATGGGCCATATTGTAAACGGACTGCTTAAAAAAGCTGTAAAATATACTTAAAAAATATATATATATTAAAAATGGCGAGAGTGGGATTTGAACCCAGAGCTGTAAAATATACTTAAAAATATATATATATTAAAAATGGCGAGAGTGGGATTTGAACCCACGCCCTTTCGGACCAGAACCTTAATCTGGCGCCTTAGACCAACTCGGCCATCTCACCATTTGATATTTATAATCTTAGTCTATTTTTATTTATACATTTCCTAACCTGCTCTGCAAAGTCAAGAGTGAGTGTGACTTGAAAAAGGTTTTCTGTTCGTGTTGAAGGGAGGTTCGAAAAGAGAATATCAGCAGTGTAAAGATCAACGGGAGAAATGGATATGGACTTTGACCTCTCTCGTAGAGAGGAGGAGCTCTATCAGCCACCTTGCCTTCAGGTCCTAAAAAGAATCTTCCTATTATTTCCTTTTGTTTGATTTGATCCATTGGTTGAACCTTTAATTGTCCATTTGCTTTAATATATTTTAGATCAACACCAAATTAGGTTGAGATGTTATATACTCTGATATACTTAGAATGGAGTTCAAATTTGTAGTGCCAGTTAATGAGTTCTCAGTAAATTCTTAGTTTTAACTTCCAGTGAAAATCGGTTATTACAATGTGCCTTGCAAAACAGTTGATGTTGGTTGTACCGAGATCTTTACTGTTCTTATTTATGCATTTTGAATCAAATTTAGGAATTCACTAAGACAGCAGAGGAGACAGGTCACAAGTTCCCTCGATTCATTGGTGTGTTAAATACTATACCAGATGAACATATTGATGGATATTATCCACGAAAAAGGTACTTGTAATTTCTGTTACATAAAATGTCACAATAAGATAAAACTAGATCTAGCAATCAAATTAGCCTTCTCTATTATGTTAGCGTGCTTAGATCAAGGATTACAGTATAGTTATGTGCTGGTCTGTACCAGTACTTTCCCTAACTAGAAGAGAAGCATGATCTGTCTGTCTATTTTATTTTGCTAAATATGATGTTTAAAGGACAATTAGTGTCAGAATTTTGTCTATATTTGAACTTAACACCCAAAACTCATAATAAACAATCTATTAAATACAAATTTATGTCATCTGATTAGTTCTAAACATGTAAATTGGCACTTCTGTAGTAACGAAATTTCAATCAGTATCCATTTCTTGATGCAAATAGTCAAGCGCCTATATTTGCGACTTGAGAAATGCAAATAGTCAAGCACCTATATATGCAACTTGCATATTTTCTATTTAAACCATCTTGTTCCAGGATTCGACTGACACTTGGTAGGAAAGAATCCCCTGGAGAGATTACATTTCTCAGATCTTCTGGTAAGTATTGTCTTTTGATGCATTGTGTTTGAGTTTTGGTGCGTTGAATTTGATTTTAAGTCTCTTTCTGGATGTGCCCTTCTCCTTTTAGAACTATTGCAATCATCTAATACAGTTATTTGTGATCTAATAAGGTTTTTCATATTTTTGTGATACTTCTTGAGAATAATCCAACCTAATTATCAGTTTGTGTCTTCTAATGGTAGAATATACTTTCAAAAGTAAATTTAGGTGGCATAAATTCTCATTGATACGTCTTAACTGTGGTGTGTTCAAACTGTGAACCATCCATCATGAAAGAATATGATGGATAATTGAAATCTTGGTACGCAATGTAATTTTCAGGTCATCCAAGTTGTTGTACATAACATTTCTCCATACAAATATTAGACAGATGTCAAACATCAAAATAATATCAGCGCCTAAACGGATACGTATATCAAACAGATTATTGATGAATACAAATTTGGATATGGACAACTAGTAAGCAATATGCAAAAGAAAAAAATATGAGGGCATTTCAACAAAAGAAAAGAAAAGACTAAAATTTGAGATGCGCTGATTGAAATTTTGATTATTTGGCAAATTCTTTGCAAATAAGCATCATTGAAAAGGACCATAATCTTAATCCATATCTGCATTGATGTAAATATGATTATCGTTGATTTATCATGGATATAGATAAAATATGAACGGTTAACTAGGCTGATACGAACACACCCCTACCAACCCTCCCCCCCACCCCCCCCCCCCCCCCCCCCCCCCCCCGCCCCACCCCCACCAAAAAAAATAATAATAATAATAAAAGCAAAAGTTCCAAAATGAAAGCAAAGAAAGAAAAAAAAAACAGCCTTCCCTTATGTCCTTCAAATTTTGTTTGTATGCTTGTCGGTCTACATTCCTCTCTTTCAGGTTTTTCCCATGAATTAATAATGCCAAGATATTTTATGGTCAATTCTCCAACTCACTCACACTCTTTACGGCTAAGTTTAAGATACTCACTCTTTGAACAGTTTATTTTTAGTCCTGAAATGCCATCAAACCTTTCCAAGGCTTATTAGCCTGTACCACTATTTCCTTAGCATGCAAGGAAGGTACAGTATTATCGGAATACTGTAGATTGACAGCATAATCCCTGACCCTCCTTATCCATATCTTAATAATTTGTTCCAATCATTAAGCTGAAGTATGAAAAATAGGAGGGATAAGTGATCTACTTCCCTTAAGTCCCCTTCTTTCTTTGTTCATTGATATATGCATCCAATGATTATATTAGAGTCCATCATTTCCCACTAATTAATTGTTCCAATTTCTCAATACTTTCGTGTGTATTAACATAGAGTTGCTTACTTTATCCTAAATTTTTAATAAATGAGGAGTAAACAGTTAAATTGGATTTTGGACCTTCTGGGGTTAAAATTTTGTAAAAAGTCGGATTTACCTGATTTTTGATGATTTATCAGATTAATCATTGAAGGGCTCTATTAAGCGTTGAAAAACTGGTTTTATTTGAAAAGCTATTCTTTATGGTTTTTCAAGGCTACTCAAGGGTTAAAATGCAATTTTAAGGTCTCACAATATTTGAAAAGTTATTTTGTAAAATGTTTTGTATCTAAATTTGATGTTGTGTTATGTTATTGAGAATAAGAATGCATTTTTATAATTTCAACTTACAGAAAACTAAAAAAAATACTTTGTAAACAATTCCGGTAGCATGGTATATCGGCCATTTCATCCCACTTAATTGCTAAATCATTAAATAATCATATTGCCATTAAGTGCTGTTAAACATTTTTTTAAAAGCTTGCTTCATCCTTGTCTTGCTTTTCATTATTGAGTTCACTGCCCATGTACTGAAGCTAGTTTGGCTTCCATCTCTTGAATTTGAAGAAAACTTGGTTTGCTTTCAGAAAGGTTACTGAATTTTTGAAAGAATGGTTGACCGCAGAGTGAAGAGTAGTAAGGTTGAAAGTCATAGAAAAAAGGAATTTGAGTAGAAATAATTTGAATAAGAACTTGTATACAAGCTCAGATTATTGTTAGGTTCCTAAGTAAAAAATGATGTTAAATTGAAAGCTTGTTAAAGCACATTTGGATGAAACGCAGTTGTACAATTTGATGTACATGGAAAACGAGGCGCCCTAGAATTTCTCAAATTCTGAAGGTTGAGCAATTTATATGCAGGGCATGCTATTTTCTTTTGTAATCTGAAGTTGCAATTAATTATTACTTTTCATATGGATAGATTTTATTTCTGTACTTTCTCAATGCTGGAAAATTCTAAAATTATTGGATTGTTTGTGTTCTTATTAAAGAATATATTCTTGAAGGCTAAGTGATATATAAGTTTGCATTTTTAGTTGCTTTAACCTGTCAGAACAAGCGAGCTAGAATACTCGCAGTTATATTTCAAAGTGAATTTATCACTTGTTTAATAAAATTTTAAAATATACAATTACGATTTCTGCCTGTAGGCTCTGATGCTGCTGAGCTCACAGACACTTCTGCTAGTATTGATTTTCATTCTAAGGTACTGATTAGTTTCCATCCATTGTCAGATTTGAACCTTGTTAAAATTTTGATTATTTAATTGCAGAGCAGTGACTAAACAATCTAGTCCATTTGGCATATGCATTAAAAATGAAATTAAGAAAACTGGTACCTCCAAATCATTTTGTTCAAGTACTGGTGGCAATGCATTCTGTTAAGTGTGTTCCATTATTTGAGTCCCTTTGTTCTATACTTACGGCTATACTTAATTGCAAACCAGTTTTTAATTAAGACTGCTCACAGATTCTTTTTCAACCTGACTTATTCATATTGGATTTGTTTTGCCAGGGAATGGGGTCAATGAACGGACCATCAAATGATGCTTCATGCTATGTTACGAAAGCAACTGGGTATCCTCCTACTGTTCACTTGAAAGCATCTAATTTTTCAATCATTTTTAGTTTTCATGCTCAAAACATTATACCCTTTATTCTTTTTTTTTATATTAATTTAAATAAGAAGCACATCCATTCTGAAGATATTGTAAATTTAGATGTGCTGAGAATTTCCAAGAACTAATAGTGGTACTTATTGGAGTCTAGGTTGGGATCCCCTAAACCCATTAATTTATGCATAGAAGAGCAAGATTACATTGGCAGCATAAATTTAGTGCAGGATTATCTTGACAAGGTATGTGTTAAACCTTTTGTTTTTGCTTAATTCTGTTTGCATAATTTGATTTTTTTGTTTCTTTTTTGTGATTTGAAATCATAGATCAATAACATTGTGAAGTCTGGAGGTTCACAGGATGTGCTGAAAGCAGCACTCAGTGCCATGGAGCAAGTCACAGACATGCTGACCAGTGTGAGTTCATCATCTGCCCTTGCTCATTCACGCCTTTGATATTAAAATTGCAGAAAGGCCCCTTCTTTTTTCACTATTTGGAGAAGTGAATATACTGATGGAGAAAGAAGAAAAAGGACCATCAAACTGTGCTTTGCATTAATCAAATTGCTCATGGCTCAAATGACCAACAGTCCTGACTTCTTCACAGCACTAAAACTCTCTATTTAAATTTGCATATTGTACTTGGAAAATATTATATCAACGGATCTTTATAAATGAAGACCTATAGTTTAGTAAAAGTTGTATCTCTCTCTCTCTCTCTTCAAATTCTTAAAACAAAAGGTGGCTTAGTGATTTCTTGTACTTGGCTCTTTTGAAAATTCCACAATGCATCTCTCTGACTATTTGGCTTGTATATATTCCTTATTCCAGTTTTGTTTTCATTCTTGGTGGCTGGGACCAGTAAAGTACTGTGGCTGCTGCTATCAGTATCGAACCTGCTCTATATCTTGGATGAGATAGGAGTAGGTCCGATGCCCATCAGACCTACTTTTAGATCCAATTAGCTCCAACACCGTACGATTAGCATTAGGGGTGAGTAAATTGCTCATAACTCGCTCACTAAAAACTCATTAACAACTCACTCACTAAAAACTCATTAACAACTCACTCATTATCGCTCATTAACTTAATGAGCCGAGCATGAGCATACCCCAACTCACTCATAACTCGCTCATTAAGAAACTGTCACATCTAATCCTGCCACATTTAATCCTAATTCCTTAAATTAAAATTAAAATTGAATAAATAAAAAATCTCCTAACCTAAACTTACGTTCCAGATCAAATTTGTTATTTGATTTTGTTAAATTTGCTTATGGACAATTTTTTGTTAAATTATGTAATGTTTAATTAGATTGAATTATGACAATTTGTTAAATTCTATAAATGAAAATTAGTTTTTTATTTCTTAGCTTACTAATAATTCGTGACTCGCTCAGTTGCTCATAACTCGCTCATTAACAACTCGCTCATTATTGCTCATTAACTAAATGAGCCGAGCA